>JANHMN010000007.1:66906993-66922809 GCA_030674055.1 Rhabdomys pumilio
CTTCTTCTTCTTCTTCTTCTTCTTCTTCTTCTTCTTCTTCTTCTTCTCCTTCTCCTTCTCCTTCCTCTTCCTCTTCCTCTTCCTCTTCCTCTTCCCCTTCTCCTTCCTCTTCCTCTTCCTCTTCTTCTTCTTCTTCTTCTTCTCCTTCCTCTTCCTCTTCCTCTTCCTCTTCTTCTTCTCCTCCTGTGTAAATTGTCTCTCTTTTCTCCTGTTGGTAGTGAAGCAGCCAACACCAAGAGGAAGTGAGCCTGGATTGGGTCCAGCAGCGTGACAACAGGATTGTCATCCCTACACAGACTGTTTTATAGCTGAAGAATATCTTCAGGACAGAGACAGAACACACCTCAGTTGCTGTACTTGTTTTAGCCATGGGAATCCAAGGCATCTTCACATCCCCTTTGATGGGATCCTCCAGACTTACTGCCTCCATTACAGACCCCAGTTACTGGTCACATCATGAAATACTTCTACAGGAAGCACAATGCAAATTTAACATCCAGTTGTCCAGTGGGGTGTTAGTTTTCGGGATCAGAATGTTAAGGGTTGGAAGATGTCAGAGGAGTGGATGGAAACTGAGTCCTGTTTCCAGAATTCAGGATCAAGAGCCTATGACCTCCAGCTTCATGTTCTAAGCCATGGGACAACACTTACACTGTCTGACATTTTCTATTTCCCAAGACCAAGAATGACCTGCATAGGTATCTTCCAGACTGAACACTTGGATATTTCTCCAGCTCCTTTCTTGTGGCAACTGGAAGCTTCATTCTACACTCTGTGGGAGCTTGGGGGGTCTCTTTTGAAACTCTGAAGCAAACCCCTGAATCACGAATAGACTGAAACCCCAAACAGATTAATTCCCCAAACTACTAGAGCAAACTTACTTTGGTATAGCTGCCACTGTAACCTCCGCATCGCTGCCACCATCCTTTCCCTAGTTTGCTCTTTAACTTCTCTTCTCGTGTTATGAGGAGCACAGGAAAGAGTGAAGCATTGGTTACTGGCCACACTGAGGTGATCCTGCAGTGAGGAGGAATCATTTTCAGACACTGGAAAGAGATGAAGACATAGATCTTGGCAGAGGGAGAGGCACCAGGATGGGTATGCTGTATTAATCGGACTTTCATCGCTGTAACCAACACCTGGGAAGATGACTTCGTGGAGGAAGGTTTTATTCTGTCCATGGTTTCAGTCCATCATGGTGGGGAGTGTGGAGCACAGTGGAACAACTCACGTCACAGTGGCGGGAAGGCAGAGACGCAGTGAGGGGCTGAGACAAGACCCCCACAACCCAGTGATACACCTGTGGTGACTTACTCCCTCCAGGTCCCCAGAATCTCCCACTCATAACACGTACTATACTCTGTGATGACACAGTAACACATGTTCAGAAGAGCTACCCCCAGCACCAGGCATGTTTTCCATGAAGACAGCATCTACCCTAGAGTAGAATCAGACTCACGCATTGCTGCAACCCACTTCATAGGAATATGATACTGGATAGGCTGGTTGGTAGGAGATAGTCTGTTACATGCATCCTCACCCCTGCACGCGCAGATTAAATAAGATTAAATTGTTTATCCTCAACCAGCAAACCCCTTTCACTACAACAAAGGCATGCCTTTGGCCAGTGAGAACAGGTGACTTATCACACAAGTTCAAACGGCTTTGGACAGGCCAATGAGGTAAGTTTCACATACAGCCACTCACAAATTGGCACACTACTCAACAGTAGTCTTTTAGGGCAAAGTAACCATCAGCAACATGTAAATATTGCTGTGCCTGTGTTCTAATAAAACTTTATTTATAAAAACAGGCAGCAAGTCAACTGGCTTAGTTTGCCAACCAACCTTAACAACCAAACCTGAGTCTTTAGAAACAAAGGGAAGCTTTTATTGACTTGGGGGTTTCTCCAGAGGCCACATTCTTGGTGCTTCACACATTCTTCACATTCACGGGGCCCTTTTTATCAATAAAAAATGCCTTCATCTAGATGTAGGGACAAAACGGTTCACAGACTTAAACAACACAGCTTATTTTCTTCTGTAACGAGGCAGTTGCTGCAGCTGTTCCGTGTGTCCCTCCCTGCTTTCCTAGGCCCAGGCTCTCTCCTCCACCACATGACATCCACACGACAGCTGATCTTCCACCAGACATGGTTGGCATTGAGTGTCAGATGAAGAAAAGGAAAAGAACAAAAGGTTGGACCTAAGACAATTTTGCATTTTTTACCAATAAAGCATAAATGTCCCAGGAGCAGCAAATCAAAGATTAATATTTCTCTCCTCCCTCCCACTCCCTCTCCCTCACCACCTCTCTCCTCTCTTTCCCTGTTTCTCTCCCTCTCCCCTCCCCCTCTCTCCCCCTCTCTCTCCATTTCTCCCTCTCCCTCTATCCTTTCCTCTCTCTCCCTGTCTCCCTGTCCCTTTCCCTCTCTCCCACACATGCCTCTCTCTTTCTCTCTTTCCTCTCTCCCTTTCTCCATCTTTCTCTTTCCCTTTCCCTCTCTCCTCCCCTCTCTCTCCCTGTCTCCCTCCCCCACCCCCAAACATGGGTGGATGCCTATTATCGGATGGGTTCACTTTTCCTAGTTTAGCTTCTGGGATAGAGTAGGAGAAAGGGTGGTAGACTGTGAAGCGCAGCAGGAACCCACACCCTCTGTAGCACACTGGAGACAGGGCATGGCACCTGGGCAGATGTTCAGGCAAGTGCCAACATGAAGCTGCAATAGCAAGCCCTGCTTAGGAGGCTGCATTAACCTCAACAACAATTAGACTGGTGTTTCTAATGAACTTCACTGCTATTTATGCTTTTCTTTCCACCAATGATGTTTAGGCATCTATGTTCCATTTTCTTATTACCAAAATCTATGACTTTCCCCTTGCCCTCAAAGACAAGATAACAAGGGTTTGGCTACTATATCAAAATAGGTCACATAGGTAAGCAGTCTGCCATCGTGAAATGCAGCCAATCACAGAAAGCTCAAGGTTGGGTTTGAGATGCTACTGAAGATAGCTGAGCCCCCAGGGGAAGGGTTACTTTCCACCCTTCAATCTTGTAGAAGGCAGTTATCTTCACGTTGGGATAGCATGGGAACACCAGAGTAACCGTACCAGTTACATTGTAACAAAAAGCTACACTCCCCTTTTCAGTCTGTTCCTGAGGGTGGTGACACACACCTGCAAGCCTTCATGTTACAGATCTGCCTTTCTGGAAACACCCTCCTAGTTCAGGCTCTAGGAGCAGCCTCTAAAATAGTGAAGGGTTTCAGGTTTTGGTTTTTGTGTGTCCGTGTGTGTGTGTGTGTGTGTGTGTGTGTGTGTGTGTGTGTGAGAGAGAGAGAGAGAGAGAGAGAGAGAGAGAGAGAGAGAGAGAGAGAGAGAGAGGAAAAGAGTTTTCTGGAGGAGCCACGGAAGGGAAGCTCCACTATAGCATCACACATTCGAAATGCCAGCACATCTGAGCTGTGTTGTTGAACCTTCTGCCAGATTCTTTATTTTCTTGAAAAATACAGAAAATTGATTAATCTCACTTTCAAGATCTCATCTCCATACTGATTTTGTACTGCTTTATGTAGGTTTTTGAAGTGTTTATTAAGTACTAAGACCGTAATCTGGCACCCACATACCTATTTTCTTTTTCATATTGTCCATAAATTGAAGCTTGGGTCAGTTCCACCAACTCTAAAATACCTCAGCTAGGTTCCAGGACAATAACGTACTGCCATGCACATTCAGAGAAACAAGTTGAACTGTTGCCTCTTCAGGTTCCAACTTCCTCTGACTAGATAAACTCTCCCCTTTCTCTGGACGGAATGCTATGACTCCACATGACAGTGCAGTGGAGAAATACGAAGGAGATAGCGATCCCTGGTAGATCATAAGAAGAGGTGATTCAGGTTTTGGATCCATGCCACACCCCAAAGGCCAGCCTGCTTAGCCCATCAGTCTCCTCCCTAGAGAGCAAACACATTCTGAAGCACAGAGGAAGCAGCTCCTCCCAGGCTGCAGCCCCGCCCACCCCGGGACCTCTCAGCTGGCTCTCCCACCCAGACTGAGTGCTTTGCTGAAGCTGAGCACATCCGGAGCCCTGTCCTTTTGTTTCCATGTGCGTCCATCCAGCTGATTGGATTCAGCTTTGGGCATACTAAAATTTATTTTGTTTAAGGACAAACAGTTGGAGACCTGCTTCTGGGTGGGGACGTGCGGAGTGACAGATCACAAGAGAAGCACATGGGCCTCGGGGGCTGCCAATTTGGCAAGTCCCTGTCACCGAAGAAAGACAGGCACAGGAGCCGCTGGCTGTCAGAATTCCAAAAGACATTACCCTGAGCTCCAGGGTGGAGCTGTTTACCAATACCGTGATCTCTCCCCAGATGCCGCTGCTACTGCAGCTAATTAAGAGAACAATTAAGACTAAGACAATCAGTCAAGTACACGGACCTCAGTCATCCTCGCGGCACTCGGATGCCACACTGCTCCCATAGGGCCGAGCAGTACTCAGTCATTCAGAAAATGACAGGAAGGAGCTATTAAATATCTGGAAACCATAAAAACGCAATCATCGTGTGCTTTAGCAGAGCCATCCACCAGAGACCGAAGCCCGGCAACTTCAGAAACTTGGCAGGCAGGAATTCACACACTCACAAAAAAGATTAATCAAAAGCATCTCAGATCAAAATTTAATTATAAGATGGGGATGAGAAAGGTTGTACTGGCCATTGCTCTTTTGTTTTGTTTATGATTGATCAATATCCCACTATCACCAGGTGCGTGGCAAAGTCCACAAGGTGTCCTTAGAAAGGAAGTAACAGATTAAATATTGAACTAAACAATTTAATTTTCTCCAGGAAGAATTCTCAGATATTCATAAAGGTAAGTCCTACTGGGGAACAAGTTTCATATGCTAGATTACAGAGGCTCGTGGGGGAAAGTTCATAAAACAAGCATACAAACCACTGTGGCAAACTTCCCCACCCAGCACAGCAGATGGAGCCCCCCCAAAGTACTCGTGAAAAGAAAGCTGCAGAGATGTGTGTGTTTTATCATTCTACTCTTAATTTAACACATTGCAGAATATTCCAGGGTTTCTTTTCTGGGCTATTGGCTCCATGGAGAGCCTTTGAACCCCCTCCCAAGAAAAATGAAATGAGGCTGAACATTTCAAAAACACATCATCAAAACAGTTTTCTTAAACACCTACTATGTATGCTCCTTGTGAAGGAAAGAGAAGGAAAACAAAGGCAGAGTTGAGTCAGAGCACAGACAATGGAGTCAGACCTGGGTTTCCGTTCTAAACAAATACTACTAACTCTGTGACCTCAGGTGAGACAGTGAGTTGCTATGGTACCTGCTCTATTCTGTGGGACCAATGCCCTGCTTAGCTCCAGGAACTGCTGCAGATTGTTTGTAAAATGCTTCAAGCAGAACTCTACACGCTGGTAATATTCACTGAGGTGGTGGTGATGGTGATGGTGATGGTATTGGTGTTAGTGATGATGATGCTGGTGATGCTGGTGATGCTGGTGATGCTGGTGATGCTGGTGATGATGGTGATGATGGTGATGATGGTGATGATGGTGATGATGGTGATGATGGTGATGATGGTGATGATGGTGATGCTGGTGATGCTGGTGATGATATTGTAACAATGAATTCCCTAGCTGCCATTTGCAGCGGCCTGCCCAGTAGTGAATCCTACATAGAATCTTACTTAGTATCTTTTGAACTTTCTGCAGTGACTGTTATTGTTGCAGTCATTTCACAGACCAAGAATCAGAAATTAAGAGTCAAGGCCTCTCATGACACTGACTAGAAGTACCAAGTGGCCTCGTCTTGACTTCACAGGGAGCCTCAATTTAGACACTTATGTTTACCTGCAGCTCAGAGAACACTGTAGATAGAAATGAATGTTCTGGAAGTAAACACCTTAGTCCTGTTCTCTGGGTACAACCCAGCAACACACATCTTTTAGTGTGCTTTAAACTCTGTAAGATTTAAAGTCATCTTGTAACTAGCAGGATCCTATTACATTGTAGTAGGTATTTTAAAATACCCACTTACTCCATTTAAGTGTTTAAAACATAACAAATTATGGGAAATGGTTTGATCAATTCTTGCTTTCATCTTTTTGTGATATATCACAATCCTTCAGAAAATGTCCTAGCTTTTCTATTTATGTGACGTTGTGACCCAGTGGCCGACACTGAATTCAGAGTCAGTGTGTATGCAGAAATCATCACAGATACTTCTATAGGTAGCTACCAGAGCCCCAGGGAACTGCAGGGACACTGGTTGTATGAAAATAGTTAACTAGAAAGAGGTAAGCTTGAAGCAGTTATTGCCCTTGTTTTATATGTTTTTAGTTATAAGTTTAGGTAATTTAAATTTAACATTTGTGCTTAGCAACCATCTTACACACTAAAATAGATAGACAGATGCACAGACAGACAGAGCCTCTTAGGGGGCCCCTATGGAAAAATTGGCAGTCCCAGTACATCACAGTTCCCACCGAAGATTCTCCATGTGTGCAGATGTGAGCATTGGAGCAAGCATGTGTATGTACTGAGACAACAGCAATGGGAAAGAGCTTCATAGATGCACATGCTCAGACACGTATGTCCAGGAAAGTTTCTAATGTATCTAAGACCCTACCCAAGTAAGTCCTCGGTGAAAAATACTCTACTGACCTCCACAAAATGCCAGTCCTGTGTACAAACTTGTTCTATCTAATAAAAACCAATGTTGGGAATGGCTGGTAATGAAAAATGCCCACATGTCCACGTAACTCACAGATTCGAGGGGCTTCTCTTTATGAGCACTTGACAAACACAGTTGATTGTCAGAAATGAAATATTCAGAAATGGCTAGTTTCTTCTCATTCAAAAGCCTCCCCCCGACCGTACTCAAGAAAGCATTTTGGCCTGCAAAGCCTGACCGACCAATGCCCACACAGATCAGAGGTTTGTTTCCAGGGCTTCGGCTTTGTTCCTGTCACTTTGTACTCATTGCCTCTCTACCTTTAAGCTAAAGATGACCGCACTCCTTTGACACGTGTACTGCCTGCGGGATGATAGGCTCCCGCTATCTCCTTCTATAGAATGAGAGCCAGAACTGCATTCTCTTCAGAACTGAGTTGAGCGTCAGGCTGCACTTCTGCCTGGTACTTTAGTGCACCCACGTCACTATTAAAATTCTTTAAACTACCACTTCAGATATCCTTCCACCCAAACCACTACTCTTAGAAGGAATTTGCCCAATTATTATTGCTTTTCCTTTCCTTGGAGATGAGAAAACAACCACTCTGAAGTCAATTGCTCAGCTCCTCGCTGTGATGAGGGGAAGCAGGTTCAGCCCCCTTCCATTAATACTCCAAACCTGAGACATGTCCGCAGTGGACAAAAAGGAATGTAAGGAATGGGGGTGGGGAGGCAGAAGGCAATAGTTGCAGGCTCTGTGTGTTTCCTAAGTAATTCAAAATGATTTTATAATGAATTTTTCCAGGCCATTAGTCCAAAATGTTGCCTGACACCTATGACTATTTTGAAAAGGAAAAAGAAATTAAGCAGGAAACAGCCACTGAATTTAGAGAGACGGCTGTGCCTTTGTGGAGCAGGCTTTTCATCGCCACTCACACTGTACACAGCCTCTTTTGAACATCAGAAGAACCACCGGTTCCTAGTTGAAGGTGCAATCTTCGTAGAAAGGATTTTCATACAAAAAAAAAAAATCAATCTCTCGACTCAAATAGAATCAACTGGCCACCAAAGTTCTTTAAGAATCATCTCTACCTGCTATTCAAAGAAACGTTGAATAAAACGTGCAAAAGAAAAAGAGTATCTTCTCCCCACAAAGGGAGGCATTCGTAGTGAAGGGAGATGCCCCCTCTCCAGTGTGGCAGGACGTGTTTGGTTATATTTTTCAATGGGTCCTTTAGAAACCAGGCAGAGATGTCAGAAGACGCTTGAGTGCTACCCCTCGGTGACGATGGGACTGTCCTAACAATTCTTGAGTGGCAGCAATTGTTCTTCCATGTATCCCCTTTCTGTAGCAAGTACACAGACAGAAAACTGGGTTTTCAGTCTTCAAACCTCACACACACACACACACACACACACACACACACACACACACACGTCACCTCAGAGATGGACAACACAGGTGTGTGTAGGCTGACCACTCATTGTTCTGGTACACCACTAGGTATTTCTCCATTAGCCGACTGTGAAGTATTTAAAACCACCCGGTTGTTCTGAAAAGAGCATTTAAAGGCCAAAGAACTTAGAAATATGTGTGAGTTTTACAAAACAGTAATTCACTTCAGCGAACACCACCTGGATATTGTGGAAAACATGATTTGATGTAAAATCTGTTGTAATTGACTTCAAAGTTAAATCCGTGTAAGTTTCTAAGACAGAAAGAAGAGGGAGAGAGGGAGAGAGGGAGGGAGGGAGGGAGAGGGAGGAAGGAAGAGAGAGAGGGAAGGAGCAAGGGGGAGAGAGAGGGAGGAAGGGAGGGACAGATGGAAGGAGAAGATGAGATAAAGAACAAAATCTTTACGGGGAATATTTTGTCATCGTCAGTTCTAGTTTTGAAGTATGAGTAAAAACTATCAGCGTAGTCAGTGTTCACTTTCTGTCAGTATTTCGTAGGCTTACCACTCTGTGTTTACTAAGCATAGTAAAAACCAGTAATGAATGTGCAGTGATGGGCGTGCTATTTGACACTCATTCTGTCTCTCACATCAAGATCCCCTGGCTTTCAGTCTCCCACCGTGGTTAAAACTGTGCTTACGTTGGGAGAAATCAAGAATGGGCCCAGGGACTCAAAGGTGGACCAAGCGCCAAGTTATCTCTCAATTCACAGCTACACTGTGATCAGGAGTAACCAGGACTGTATTGCTAACAGTTACTTTTGTCAAGAATCAGCTCTTCTCCCAAGCAATCTTCCTCACTTGGGTCAGTGTAACTGTCTCTTTCACCTTCCTAAACTAAAAATGCTGACTTTTCCCAGGAAAGTGCTGTCTCTGTTGCACCCTCATCTGCCCCCACATCTGAACATCATCCCTCTGAGTCATCTGTTGGCACTCTCTCAGCATCCTCTCATTCTCTCTGTGGTCAGGAATGGGTTAACTAAGGCAACTCCCTGTATGGTACCACCATGTCAAACCAGAAGGCCCTGTTGTCCTCAAACACATCTTCAGTTAGGACCTATAAAGGTCCCTCTCCTGATCTCATGTCACTTCAGCCTTCTAGAGGCCTGTGTAAGCACCAATTTCTCCAACCTCCTTTACAGCCAAGCATGCTTCTGAAATAAAGCCTTTCCCCTTTCAAGATGAACAGTGGAGGTCTGTGTGGCCTCTGGGTGACACTCTCAGAAGGAAGAAGGATGAATCACTGTTCCTCTGTCCTGCAAGTCGTCTGGAATGAAACCTGATACACCTATGGGGACAGCACATTTGACTCAGAAGTGGAAGCACCAATGGGGAGCAGCAGTGGCTCTCCACCACCCCTGCAGCCTCCGTGGCTCTCTCTCTACCACCCCTGCAGCCTCCGGATGGTCAGAGAACACATAGAGCTGTGCTTGGGGAAGGGTCCAACCCACATGTCAACACTCTCCTTAGTTGTGGAATACAACTCGTGGGAACTCATTTTTGACTCCTTTTTTTTTCCATATAGAAGATGGGAGAGAGTAGGAAAATTAATTACCTGGTTTGTTTTGCTTTTGCTAAAATCCACTTTCAATTTTGTTGCACAACTTAATACATAAAAATAATGTGCCAATGGCCTCGTCTGTCCAAATCATTTTTATTACATGTCTAAAATAAGACATTTTTATTTTAAATACTTTGCTTTTCACGGCAATGTTAGGGAACCATGACACTGTGGGTCGGTCAGTGGCTGAAGGGTGCGCCCCTCGCTCTGGGAAGCAGGCGGGATGGGCACTCGGCAGAGAGTTTTACAAGTACAAACCGGTTTAGAACTCATGTCTGAAGAACCCTGATCTCACTGTGGAGACACAATACAGTCAACTAGAAGACATCAAGAAAAGCCATAAAGTGTTCCTGATGTCACAACATTGTAATGCCACAAGGTCAAAGTCTTCTATCTTCCATACTTTGTCACTGGGTACCACAGAGCAACTAGTGCGGGCCAGAGATCTGACATCATGGAGGCCCCCTGTCTCCCTTGTGTGATCAGTTTCATGGACATTGCCAATTTCAAGAAGTTACTTATTTATAAACATTTCTTGTTTCAAAGTTCATAATCCCAGCTACACCGACACCTTTCTTTCTGACTCTAGTTTCCCTTAAGCCCCAAATAGCAGGTTCTTGATGACTATGTGTGGGCCCAGCACTTTTTCTCATCAGCCATACTAGTTTAGCTAGTTTTCTTATCAAAACCGCTGAGGAGATTTGAAGTAAATATTATCATCCCATACTTTTAATGAGTCTCACCTTAAACAATGCACAACAAAACCACTCATTTTAATTATGCGGGACAGTGAGTTTTGACATGTTACCAAATAAATGCAATCAAAACCAAGATATGCAACATGCTCACCCACCACAGAGAGCATCCTTGTGCTCCACATGCCAGGCCCTGCACAGCCTCCCCAGACTGAGACCCATGACCTCAGACAACCACTGACAATTCCTCCCTAGAAAGCACCGTTGCCTCTTCTGACAGTTTATAAACAGTGTGGCTTTCCCTCAGTGGTTGTCTGAGAGATTCATCCATGCTGAGGTGTGTGCGTATGGTCCCTTCCACTCTGTTGTTGGGTAGTTTCCTATAGCTTGGCTACATCAGGATTTGTTTATGCATCCCTTAGTCAATGGCCATTTGGTTGGTTATTAGTTTGAGCTTACCGTGAATAAAAACATTATGACGATTATTAGTGGCGGAGAGATGGCTTAGTAGTCTAAAGCACTTGTTGCTCCTGTAGAGGACAAGGGTTCAGTTCCCAGCACCCACATGGTGCCTCACAGCAAACTGTAACTCCAGTTTCAGAAGATCTCAAACCCTCTTTTAGCCTCCACTGGTTCTGTAAACATGTGGCCACATACATACATGCAAACAAAACACCCATACACATAAAATAAAATAAATCTTTTTATAAAATGCTTTGAAGATTTGTTATATGTGTGAACATGTTTTTATTTTTTTCCTTTGGTAAATATTTATAAGTAGAATTTGAGATCATAACTTAAGAATATGAACTGCCTTTTAAAAGAGAACATATCCCTCACTCTGCAAACTCACGATAACTTGATGCTGCCATCCTTTTGGACAATATTTAGTTACTCTTGTGAACCTGTACTGGTGCCTCACAGGTGCCTCGATGTGAGTCTGTGGGTCTCTGGTGACTAATGGCATTGACTTTTTTCTCAAATCCTTAGTAATCATTGTTATGTCATCATTAGAGAGTGCCTGTCCAAAGAGTTGATCTTTGCATGTTATCTATTTCTTTTATGTTTAGTGTGTGTGTGTGTATGTGTGTGTGTGTGTGTGTGTGTGTGTGTGTCCTCAATGTGTGCAGGCATGTGTGTCACTGTTCTGTGTCTTCCTCTATCACTTACTTTATGAGAAAGGGTCTCTCACTGAACCTGGAACTCACTGATTCAGCGAGGCTGACCAGGCCAGCAAGCCCCAGAGATGCTTCTGTCTTGACTCCCTGGCTTTGTGGTTACGGGTATATACTGCTGTTCTTGAGCCTTATACACGAGACTTGGGGTTGAACTCATGACTCCATGCTAGCATTACGAGTACTTAACCAAATAAGCCATTTTTCCAGGCCCTGGGTTTTGTGTTGTTGTTGTTGTTGTTGTTGTTGTTGTTGTTGTTGTTGTTGTTTTAGAAAGAGAAATTAGGCATGATGGTACACACATATAAACCTAATATTGGGAGGCAGAGGCAGGAGGATCACAAGTTCTGTCAGCCTGTTCTTTCAAGGGAGCTCAAACCAACAAGGTTTTGAAAGTGAGACCCTATCTCAACAATGAAGAGCAAAGAGATCAAATGTGTATCAGGTCCATGGCTAATGAGACAATGGTTGTGGGGGAGGGGTGAAGTGAAATAAACAGGAAGATGGAGTCTAAAGAAGCAAAATAGCAGGTATGTAGCTTGAGCAAATTTGGGAGCTGCTGCACAACCTCAAGGCCCAAGTCAATAAAACTGTACTGGGATTTTTTATTAAATACCCAGACTTTAGCTATTTTTGCAACACACCACACATACAAATAACACAGTAAGGATAGCAACCTACTTCATTATACTATTTTACTGTTTATATGGATCTTATAACTATGCTGTAAGCCTCAAATATACACAATAAATTTATTTACTGGCATAAATAAAACAACAGAGTTAAGACGTCTCTTGGGGAGAGGTCCTGCCTAGCATGTGTGAGGCTCTCGGTTCCATCTCCAGCATCACAAAATAATAAATGCAAAACTTCCGTGTGACAAGCCAGGCAGGATCTAGCCAGCAAAATAGATCCCATTATCACTGTTAGCTCACCAGCAAACAGGAGAGTTAACACAGCAGGTTGATTCCCTTGTATGAGGCCGCTGACAAAGCCTGGCACTGACAACAGCAGGAAGCCACTATCAGCCCAGATCTGCAAAGGGTCAGTTATCTGCAAGAAATCTGGGCAACAGTAAACCCCCCCAAACCCCACAGAAGCCAGAAGGAAAGGGCCTTGGATTCCCTCCACAGCCAGTCTATGATTGGCAGCTGTCACTCATTGGTCATGTTGATGTAGGAGCCAGAGAGCAGGAAAGTCTGGATAAGATCATTTCTGCACTGCAGGACATAGGCAGGGAGGACAGGGAATGGGTCTGATAGCAGCCAAGAGCTATACTCCATGTTTGACGCCATTCTGCACAAAAGAAAGACACTCAGACATCACCACCATTTCACCTGCTCATGCCCAGAGGCTTTTTAACAAACCAGTTTCATGTATCTTTTGAACTATAGATTGTGATTTCCCCTTATAAGAAAACGAGAGAGCACAGGAAAACAAGAATAGCTGTGCCTCCCTAACTAATCTTTCCTCTCTGAACCATTCCCTATGCTGCTCTCTTCATATAGACAAATTGCTCCCAATGTGTTATTTACTTTGGAAGCAATAACTTTGGAAGTAACTTTGGGGGAGGTATTGATTTTGCAAATCCCAAGCTCTGAACAGGGCTGTCCTTGGAACCCCTTACCCAAACAGCTGGAGTAACTTACTGCACTTGGTGTGCCTCAGCACTCCCAAGGCCCTCCCAGCCCAGGCACCATGGAACAGCTCTTGCTCATGGGTGGTCTCCCTCTCATATTCACGAGGGCCAAGTGTCCCACATCTCTATAAGCTAAGAAACGAGCCCAGTGGCTGACATACAGTCAATGTTCCATCTGAGCTTAAAAGGGAAAAACGCAGAATACAGCTGGCAATACACTGCTGCCAAGTATCCAGAACATTCAGAATTAAAACTGCTAGTTAATTCTTAAGTCCCCAAAGACTACAAGCTGCACTGGTTCATGGATTAAAGCCCTTTGGAGGAAGGCATTCCAGCCCCTTAGCTTTGGTGCCCTGGGGTTATAATCACCCAAGTGCACAGTAGCTGGAATCTTTCCTTTCTACTTCTCGTTATATGGGTGAGAAAGCTGAGCACAAGTTATCAGTCACCTAGATTGAGAATCCATTCAGGCACTGTTATAAAAATAATTGGACAACAGAGCCTGGTTTTAGCACGTTCTGTATTGGTGATACACAAGATGCATCATCCATAAGCCACGGCAATTTCAAAAGCATAGTTCTAGGGACCATGCCATCATAAAAATTTCACTGGAGGTAAGACTGAATTATCATTTCACTCCTCCAACACCTTTCACAAAGCAATACTTAGAGGCTTTACAAGAAAGAGTTTTACCTTTCAAGCAGTAATGTGCATCACTGTAAGCACCAGAAAGTCCAGCCAGTGGGCTGAGTGTCATTGGAAGCTGAGGTTCAGGAACACTATTCAAAACCCATAAGTGACTGCCATCTAAGGAAGGGTTATAGGTTGTCTTCAAAGGAATGCCATTGGAAAACACATGAATCTGCTTCCCAAAGATACCTTTTCATTCCTCTCTACAGGGTACCAGTGGATGACTCTGATCAGCATGATGAGGAAGCTTATCACAAAATCTCCGGTGACACCCCATTTCCACCATAAACTGCAACGCACTCAGCATTAACTGACTCAGCTCAACTCAGCATGAAGCTATAAGATGAGAGGCCCTGACTCATCGTCTCAAGGTTGGGACTGCTAAGATGCCAGCAGCTACTTGAAAATACCTCTTACCTTTCACGGAGGGACAGAAGGTTAAACTTGGTGTCATAATTGCATTCATATACCTTCAGCTACTTCTAAAAGTACTGAGTATATGTCATGGTCATAAAAAGTAAAGAAAATCAGGTAGAGTCACAGATTAGAGAAAGCACAGGAAAACAAGAATAGCTGTACCTCCCTAATTTTGTAGGGGGGTATACCAACTTCAGACAGAACAGTCAAGTGATCACATGACTGTTCTGTATGAAGTTGGTATACCCCCCTACAAAATTCATGCTAGAACTAAATGTCCTATGGGAGAGCAATAGGAAGTGGGATATTGGAAAATTATTATATCATGAGGGGTCTGTCACTCATCAGTGGGACCAATGTCCTTATAAAAGATGCTTCGGGGAGTTCCAAAGCCCTTTCCTTCATAAGAAGACACAGCAAGAAGCCACTAGCTCTGGCAATGAGCGAAAGCCCTCATCAGACACTGAATCTGTACCTTGGAATTCCTAAGCCCCCAGAGTGGTAAGCAATGAACTTCTGTTGTTTGGGGAACTTAGTGTCTAAGGTATTTGGTTACAGTAAATCAAATGTACCAGAGCAGTGATGAAGGCCAAGCACCGACCTTGACTGGATTCTGCATCACAACACTGGATATTAACCAGAAAAAGTAAATCACAGAGTCTAGAGTTAATGCTAATAGATCACTATTAATTTTTTAATTTTGAAAATTGGCAAAGCTTCTATAAAATACTAGTGCTAGAAGAAGCTAAGTAAAAGATATGCGGTGACCTCCTCACTCTGCAACTTTGCTATGAATACACAATTGTCCAAAAGGTTTATTTAAAGAAGAATAAATAGAGCATCTTAGACAATAAAAATCAACACTTTTTGATTTCCAGCTTTCCAAAGAGGAGGATGTAGCCCATCATGCAACATAGCACACACACACACACACACACACACACACACAGAGAGAGAGAGAGAGAGAGAGAGAGAGAGAGAGAGAGAGAGACTCACAAAAAAATATAAAACTCTTAGGAGTATCCTCCACCATTTATTTTTGAATTATGGCTTCAGCTGTCTCCATGGAATCAAACAGGCCTGGAGATCTGGTGAACTTATTTGCCAATCAATGCAAACAACAGTCATCAGGACTTCATACCAAAATGAGACCAAATATTTCTTAACTTGTTTATCCCTGGGCATATTCATTTTTTCAATTTGTATAACTTACATTACAAGCTTGTGTGTTTACCTTTCTCTTCTGGAATGCCAGGGAGTAAATTGTATAGCCCCAGTGTCTACAGAATGCAGAATGCAGAATGCAGAATGCAGAATACAGAATGCAAAATGCAGAATACCAAATGCACAATACAGAATGCAGAATACAGAATGCAGAATACAGAATGCAGAATGCAGAATACAGAATGCAGAATGCAGAATGCAGAATGCAGAATGCAGAATGCAGAATACAGAATACAGAATACAGAATACAGAATACAGAATACAGAA
>JANHMN010000007.1:66925325-66943264 GCA_030674055.1 Rhabdomys pumilio
TGTGTGTGTGTGTGTGTGTGTGTGTGTGTGTGTGTGTGTGTGTGTGTTTCTTTTCACTTCACAACAGAAGCTATATTCGTCAGTGTCTTAGTTAGGGTTTTACTGCTGTGAATAGACACCATGACCAAGGCAACTCTTCTAAGGACAACATTTAATTGGGGCTGGCTTACAGGTTCAGAGGTTCAGTTCATTATTGATGGCGCCAGCACCGCTACGGTACCGAGCTCCGGTGTAGGCCTGGGGAATTAAAGGAAGACACAGCCTCAGATCATTCATCAAAGGAGAATGCCAAAGCTTTTACTGAGCAGGTTCAATATATACACCAAACCAGGGAGGGAAAACACAAACAGGAACTCAACTAGGGGGCAACGGTCCATCAAGGGGAAAGTTCCTGCCCGGCGCATCACGACTACAACAGGGTGTTCTCCTGCACAATGCTCAGTTGTTACAAGCGCTGTGGAAAAGTACTTTGCAGACAGCAGCACATGGAAAGTCTCAGCCAGAGCATGGCAGCCCTTCAGGGTCCTACACATTACCAAGGCAGGAGCATGGCAGCGCCCAGGCAGGCATGGTGCAGGAGGAGCTGAGAGTTCTCCATCTTCATCTGAAGGCTGCTAGGAGAAGACTGGCTTCTAGGCAGCTAGGATGAGGGTCTTAAAGTCCATGCCCACAGGGACACAACTCCTCCAACAAAGCCACACCTACTCCACCAAGGCCACATCTCCAAACAATGGCACTCCCTCGGCAAAGCATATTCAAACCACTGCAATCAGTCACTCTCCTTTGAACCAGCCAGTCAATGAATATTTACTAAGCACTTGCTATGCGTCATATCTTGCTGAAATGATACGGATGTTACAAAGAACTGGAAAGCAACATCCTTACTTTCTTGGTCTTCATGTTCTAGAGGTATGAAATATACATGAACAAAATAAACACACAAAGCTCTGAGAGGAGCCACACTTGGAAGAAGCATAGGAGAGCAGACTCTGAAGGAAGCCTACCAGTGGTCAGAAGAGCAGAGTGGAGGGTTCAAGAGAGCCTGTCTGAGCAAGTGCTATATGGGCTGAGCTCTTAAATGATAAAAAAAAAAGAAACAATCAAACAATAGTGGGGGAACTGTGGATATTTAAAGCTCTTTCCTAGAGAAATAAGTACACAGTCCCTGAGAAGGAA
Organism: Rhabdomys pumilio; assembly: GCA_030674055.1. Classification (NCBI taxonomy): domain Eukaryota; kingdom Metazoa; phylum Chordata; class Mammalia; order Rodentia; family Muridae; genus Rhabdomys; species Rhabdomys pumilio. Next base: position 66,926,502 of record JANHMN010000007.1, read on the forward strand.
CAGACTTGGCTGACCTCACAGTGTGCCAGGGTCAGAAGGGGTTTGACATTGGCCACAAACTACACCCTGAGATAGTCTTCCTAAGAACTTGGGGAGTCCAGATTTTTCAAATCTCACCCACAAAAGTTAGTGACCACAGTCTATGACCACTTCCCGTTATAACACAAATTTTAATTGACTCATGTAGCTGACAAAGTCCATTTGATAGAAAAATACTAGAATCCTGAAAAGGGAAATATTCCACTGTCATCCAGAACTGTAACAAAGATGGGGAAGTTCACTTTAGAGTCTATTATTTTAAAGTCTTTCTTTTTTAATTTACAAGACATAAGAAGCAATTATACAATTAGTTGACACTCTCCATTACAACCCCCCTCAAAAAAAAAAAACAAAAACAACCAAACAAAACTTTAGCCAAAGCAGAGTCCCTGCAAAGTAAGCCTGGTGCTTTTGAGCAGAAAGATGAAAGCATAGTAAAGCTGCCATAGTTCTTGGCTGGAGGCATCGTGCCCAGCAGAAGTGAGACCAAGACTTCACAGTGAAAATAAGAAGTTAAAGTAGAGTTGACCACAGCAGTGATAGAAGATTTATAAGTATGTCCACAAATCCTTTGACAACTACAGCTTCGATGAGTAGAGTCTAATCCCTCTCCCTTTCTTGGTGTAAATGTGGAGAAACCTGAGAAACAGAACGTGGTAGAAGGAAGGTACAGAGCTCTTGGGAAGAGAATGTAAAGGTGTTCCCCCTGCACTCTCTCCCGCTCACTCACTCTGGAGTCCCAGCTGCCATGTCATGAAGACATTCAAATAATCATGTTGACAGACTCATGTGACCAATGAAATGCCTTGTTTTGAAGCTGACCCTCCAGTCTTTGCTACTTTGTGGATTCTTTTTTCTTCCACCCTTTTAACTCTCGTACACTAGATAGGAGGGGGGAAAAGGATAGAAGGGAAAGGAAAGAGATCCCTGAATAAAGTCAGGGGTCAGAAAGGGGGCAATATTATTGTTAGATTACTTCCTGATATTTAGGGCTGCTGAGTTCCTTGGGGAAAGTTCGATCTTCACTGTCAGGATATCTAATTTCTTCTTGTTGTTGTTTTTTCTGAGTTCATGACTACTTCACAAACTGTGACTAACAACACGCCTCTTGGGGTCCTAGCATTTATTTACCCTATGAAAAGCCCCCAGAATTCCAAATGTCATACAATTGCAGACACTATCAGCACCTAGCAAAATCACGCCCCTGCTAGAGCATAAGGCAAATCACAGTCAGCTGCTATGGACAGTCTGAAGCAGCCCCATATCCCACACCTGGGATTAAAACAAAAACATATTCTTATAATATTTCTTTTTTATGTTTTTTTATTTATATAATATGTTTTTTTAAAAACACCAAAATTCTCACTATATCCTCCACCCCAAGTTTTCATATGACTGTGCCCCAGCATAATAATTATAAAATCCCAGGGGACAGACTTAGCTAGCCATCTCATTTCCAAATTCCTGAGTCCAAAGTATTATACCAATATTATTCCAAAGTAATAATACTGTTGTTAGACATTTAGCCATTAGGTCTGTAATGTAGCAGCACAAGCAGTGAGATCCAGCAACATTTCCCTGGGACTACTCCGAAGAGAGGCACCAAGCCTTAGACACAGTCCTATCAGTTTATGGTACCCAGAATCTAACTCTAAGCAAGTACAATCCAGGGCACATTTATTGCACACAAATGCAATGGGAAGGTACTTGAGGCTATCTATGTATTGTGTCTTACATAGAGAAATGCCATTTGTTTCTAGTTGGAAGTATTAATAAGAAGACTGTTCTTATGTTCTATATTTTTACATAATGCCAAGACATTGACAACCAATAGATTTTAGACAGCTGTGAAACAAAAACAGGCTGACATTGGTTCTGCCTCAAGACCAGAGACTTAAGTATAAGAAATCCAAATCAGAGTGAAAGACATCAATCACTGTGGCAGGTTTCAGAGTTGTTACTTCAAGCTCATTAGTATGGTAGTTAGAAGTGTCTGCCATCTTGAATCACCTGCCTTCCTGAGCCCTTGGCAGTACCCTCTCCAGGCTGACACAGCTCTGCAAGCTAAGAAGGCAAGAGGGAGCAAACAGGCTATATTATTTTGGAACCAAGTGATGTTATTCTCAAGCTGAAACTTCTTTACCCTCATCACATCTGCTTCCCAAAATATCAAAAATATCGAAAATCAGGAACTGTCAAAGGCAAATCAGCTCAGATGGTGCCTATTCCGAGACTAGCATGTCAATAGTGTTTATATCCCTTCCTACACCACGTACACTAATTACCTCTGATTATATATTTAAGGAAACTTTCATGCACTGTAAACACTACAAAAATATATCCCTTCAGGTTCCTATTTCCTCCATCTGGCAGAGACTGGGGGTCTCCAGTCAGCTGAAGTCCTTGAGTAGGACATCTAACCACCGCCTATGAATGGGGAGAAAACAACAGTCACTCGTGACCAGTGGCCTATTTCTTTATTGCCCATGTCACCCTCCTCTATAAAAACAAGGCCTAGGAGGTGGATTCATAGCAAACTGAAAATACAAATGGCACCTCTCTACAAACATGGCCACCATACAAACCAACTGTCTCTCAGCCACTGGTTCAAGATATCTTCTAAAAGTAAAGCTTTGAAAAAAAAATATATATATAGCCAAAGAATAAACAGGTGAGCAGTGTCTAATCCCAGCAAGGTCCTTTGAAGACTGACTGGTTTGTTTCTTCCTCTGATAACTTTCCAGAGAGACCTGGGGAATTCTCACAATTCTAGCCCTCATCTATTTTTCTCTATGTTTCTGTCACCATCATCTTAGAGTCAAGTGGTTTAAATTCCCAGTGGCAAACTCATACTCTTTCAGTTTGGGCTTTTATTCCCTGACTACAGGAGTCTTCAAAATCACCCACCAAACGAATGGTAGCATTATCAGGGGGGTTCCAACAGGGGACCGTTTCTGATGAACACTAGAGCCTTTAGGGAGAGTCTGAGGTTTCAGGGTTGCCAGAAAAAGCAAACCAGCTTCAGAGACATGTTACAATTGTATGTAGATGGACATACCTCTCAAACAGAACAGTTAGAGAAAATGATTACCATTTTTCTAATAATTAAATGGTGCCTGTGATAGCCCAGAAGTAAATTCAGTATTTCAAGAGCATAATAAAAAGCAAACAATTGACAAGATGTTTGAAACTTGCATTCAGAGAGAATAAGTTAACTAATCATATATCTATATTTTCTTACATTTGTTCATTTATTAAGAATCTTTTACATACTGTACTAGGTATTGAGTGAGCATGGTTCAGCAAAAAAATAATAATAATTCTTGAATTCATTAAATTTAAAGTCCAGAGATAAAAGAGAGTGTGTGTTTGTGTTTGTTGGTGTTTGTTGATGTGTGTGTGAGTGTGTATGTGTATATGTTGATGTGTGTGTTGGTGTGTGTTGCTGTATGTGTGTATGTTGGTGTGTATGATGATGTGTGTGAATTGATATGTTTGTGTTGGTGTATGTCCACTGGTGTGTGTATATGTTGGTGTGTATGCATGTGTGTGTGTTCATAAAGTCACAGAAATAATAGAAATTAGTAGGTAGAAATATTTGTACTGAAATAGTATAATTAACCCAGTCAGTGAGGAAAAGAAAGCTTCCCAGAGAGAAGGGTAATTGAATTGAATTCTGAATAAAGAATGTACTGGTTATCAGAAGAGATGACTGAGTAAGAAGCATGAAAAAAGCGAAGAAAAAGAGGAGAATGACATTTTCTAGAAACTGAAAGAAGACCATTATAGTTGCATTGCAAAAACCAAGAGGGAGCTTCATATCAGTATCAGCTGCCAAGGCCAATGTGGGCAGGACCTTCTAGACTTTGCATAGAAAGAAGGATAGCTTCTTACCTTTAGTGAGAATGGGGAGGTTTTTGCAAGGTGTGACATAATTCAATTTTTGCTCAAAGGAGATCTTATTGAGTGGACAGAAGGAAGGCCAGGGATACTTTAAAAGGGCAAGGGCAAAGCATAATTTCTAAAGTTGTCCATGTGTGAAAGGGATATTTGTCCTCAACAGTTCTGTGAGTGTGTGTGTATGTGTGTGTGTGTACATTTGTGTGTGCACATATACATATTGTGATGGTTAGTTTTATTTTTAAACATTTGTTTATTTATAATGTGTATGTATGAGTATCTATATGGGTTGATGTGTAACCACGTGTATGCAGGAGCTCACAAAAGCCAGAAGAAGTAGGATTACCTGAAACTGTAGTTACAAGCAGTTGTGAGCAGCCATGTGGGTGCTAAACACCAAAGCCAAGTCCTGTACAAGAGCAGTCAACACTCTCCAGCACTAAGCTCTCTCTCCAACCCTGACGGTTTTATTTGTCAGTTTGACACAATCTGAAATATAATCTGGCAAGAGAGGTCTCAGTGAGGAACTGTCCAGACTGGCTTGGTCTGTGGGTGTGTCTGTGAGCAATTATCTTGGTTAGTAGGAAGACACCTCCATTGTTGGTGCCATCCCTTCCTGAGCAGGGGACTCTAGATTTTATAGGAGTGTAGAAAATGAGCTAAGCACTAATGTGCGTGCATTTGTAATTCATTGTTCTCTGGTCTTTGTTATGATGTAATATGACCAAGCAGAGGGGTGTGTGTGTGTGTGTGTGTCTGTCTGTCTGTCTGTCTGTCTGTCTGTCTGAGAGTCTGTGTGTGTGTGTGTGTCTGTCTGTCTGTCTGAGAGTCTGTGTGTGTGTCTGTGTGTCTGTCTGAGAGTGTGTGTGTGTGTGTGTGTGTGTGTGTGTGTGTGTGTGTGTATTCTGAGAGTCTGTGTGTGTGTGTGTGTGTCTGTCTGTCTGTCTGTCTCAGCATGTCTATGTGTTGGACCAGAAGTCTGAACTCCCTTTCCCAGGTTCTATTTCCCACTTGCTTCTTGTATGATTTTTGCCAACAGGAGGCACTGACAGGGGACTAAGGACTAAGAAAGAGAAAACAGTCCTACCATGATCCAGAGATTGCCATCAGCTGCAGGTGGCTGCCCCCATGGTTGTGAGGCCAAAATGGTCATGAACCACAGGAGTCTTGACAGTGGTTCCTCCATTTAGAGTTGCTCATCTGTTCACTTCAGTTCACTAGGTGCTATTTAGCATAACTCAAGTACCTAATACATATGTATATAATATATATTATTTATATGCACATATTATATATACATATTTATATATACAAATGAACATGAGTATCTTGCTTTCTCAGATATCCCTCAAAATACCCCAGAAACTTATAAGTTCCCTATGATTTCTGAATTTCTTATTTCTGAAGCTATATGCCTACTGATTTTGTGTTAGCCAAATGAAATTGCGCACAATTATCCTGTGACATGAAGATCTGGTCCTGAAAAGCTGGAGCGGAATTCTACATTTTAGCCTCTCCCCCACCAGCCCCCCGCTCCTGTCCCACAGAAGCCTAGAGAGACGCCTCTGAATTTAATATGAATCTTCTCAGCTGCATCCTAGTTCTAGTTCATGATGCTCACAGTGTGGTCCAAATGATGCCGTGGGCTCTGAGGGGTCTCCACACATCCTAAAGGGAGTTCAAGAATAAGGAGGAAGGGGTGAGAAATGGCATATGCTATTGTCTAAAAACAACTCTAAGGGCTAGTCAGATCAGTTACATAAAGATATAGTTCATTGAGATTCAAGGTAGGAGAGAATCATTTAATTTGAGGCAAATAGAAAATGTACAAGAATAAGAGTGTGTTTTTTCTTAGGACACCAAAAATGAGGATAGCTAGAGTTTCAACAGTGAGTCTGCAAGGAATAGTTAGAGAATAGAAAGGAAATCTGTTGTCACAGTGGAAAGGACCTGTGATGTTTAGTATTGTCAACTGGAAAGCCTTGAGACACACTTGTGAGGGGTTGTCTAAGCTAAGGTTAACTTCTAAACATGCCTGTGAGGAATTGTCTTAACTACACTAATAGACGCAAGAGAACTTCTTTTAAATGTACTGGGACCAGTCTCTGGTCGGAGATCCTGAAGGGTATAAAATGGGAAAGGCATGCTAAGCACTCAGTCACTCTTTGCTTTCAGCTCTGTGAATGGAATGTGAGGCTTCAAGTTCCTGCTGTCTTGACTTTCCCACAATGCTGGGCTGTAAATTGAAACTGTGAGCCAATTAAACCCTCACTCCCTTAAGTTTCTTTGGTTAGGATATTTTATCACAGCAACAGGAAAGAAACTAAGACAAAGCTCTTTAATGTTAGATTAATGGCCCGGAGTTTACCCTTCTGCTTAAATTACTGTGACCATATTATAAATTATCTCAAAATGCCCTACCATAAAACAATCATTAATTATCTCCATGGATTCTGTTGGCAAGATTTTAGACAGAGTCCAGCAAAAACAGCTTGTCTCTGCTGTGCAGTGTCTGGGGCACTCTCGGAAGACCTGGAAGCTCATTGAATGCTATGAAGTCTCATTCATTCAGGTTCTAGAGGCTGACGATCCAATCAGCTGGTGGATTCTTCAAAGGAGCAAGCTCAGGTTTCCCTTGACAGAGTTCCTACATTAAAAAAAAATAAATAAATAAAGTGAATAAGAGAGTAAGAAAGAAAGAGAAAGAAGAGAAAGCAGAGACAGACAGAAACAGAGACAAAGAGAGACATGATGTCTCCCTTTAATTATCTAACACTGAAGTCACCTGCATTGCTCTGTTACACTTCTTTTTGCTATATCACTCAATTGGCCCTATTGTTTTTCTTAATTACTTTTTGAGATTATAATATAGTGACATCATTTTCCCTTCTCTTTTCTATCTTTCAATCCTCCCAGATACCCCAACTTTTCAAATGACCTCCTTTTTGTTATTACACATATATAACATGTATGTATATATTTTATTGTATATTCTTAAATACATAAGTATCTCCTCAGTTAGTATATTACTTATATGTATGTTTTCAGGGCTGACCATTAGATACTGGATAAGCAATTGGTCTGCTCTTCCCTGGAAAGACTATTTTTCCTTCTCTCAGTATTCCTTAGTTACCCATAGTTCTTTGCGAAGTGACGAGGCCCCCTGAGCTTAGAAAAACTTTACTTCTTAGCTGATACAGTATTGGTTGCACTGAAATAAGATAGATGGATGAATGGATAGCTGGATCCAAATCTAGCAGACGTTATCAACCATACTTTTGGATAACTCTACTAGAATAAATATGTGAGACGCTATAGCTTAATTATCACAGGTTAGTTATGTAGCTAGAGCTCAAAATGCATAAGATAATTGGGAAAATAGAACTAAAAGAGAACCTTGTCTTTAAGCATGTGAGGTCTGTCACTGTATATTGAGGTGGAAGGTCTTTATGCATATAGACTCCTCTCTTGTAAATTGCCCCAAAGTGTGTTCTGTGTAATATTCATCTCCCAAGAGTGTCTATCATAGGGGACCTTGAATTTTAAAGGATAAAGATTCACTTCATCATTTATGTGAAACTAGGAAATTCCCAATGATCCTAGCATAGCCAAACCTTTCAGAAATTCAGCATTAAGAAAACCCTGTTTATTTAGTCTCCAACTTTTCAGTCACTAATTTTTATTTAATACTCGTATTCTTTTTACTGATTGATACCCTATGGACTAGCCTTAAAGACCAATGACTCAGCTTCCCCCCTGTACACAATAAAAAAGGACCAAGCATCTATTACTTGTCAGCACCTAATTAGCTAAAAACAAATTATATATATATATATATATATATATATATATATATATATATATGCTGTATGGATAAAATTTTGGTCCAATAAAGGCAAGTTTCAAAAAAAAAAATGGAAGCGTCAAGCTGTTTTAAAAGAGTCTAAAGAAGATTGCAATGAAACGCATGCTCTTCAGCATTTTAATTTCGTCGTGTGAGGCTGGTTATTGCATGTTTTCACACCTATCAAGGCCTAGGCAAGGCTGAAATTGGGAAAGTTGTTTTACAATGAAAGATGAAAAGAAACTTGTCCTCCATAGGATGCTGTGCACCATGAAGTGACTACTGCTTATATACACAAGGGGAACTTGAAAGACAGAGTGGTCCACATTCCTAGAATAAGTAACTGTCATGAACAGAGCTTCCAGTAAACCAGAGTCTCCTGTTAATCCAGCCTTCTCCTGGCCTCAGCTGATAGAATGACAGTGTTCTGGGAAGACAAGCCTGTGTCCCTTAGCCACTTAGGATGATGGATCACAGACACAATCGGCGACTTTCACTGCAGCAGCCTGTTCTCTTCCACCGTCTCTCTTCACTTTTTCTTGCTTCTCTCTTCTCTGCAAGACCATCGCTTCTGACCTTGCTAGAAAATGCGTCTACTTAAACATAGAGCCCTTACCAGAACTCCTTAATATCGCCCAGCCTGCCATGTATCAAGCTGACATCTCCATTTGATAGCACAAGCAGGCTCTGGGCTCAAGCTCAGGTTCTGTTATTGAGTTAAAAAAATAAATGAAATTTCTATTGAACATAACTCTACAGCTGCTTTTCGGTCTCATGGAGGATTCTGTCTTGTCTTGGGCTCCTGTACGCTTAACTTTGTTCCTCTCATAGCTTGGGCTCTATGCCTGACCTTCAAATTTCTTACTCATTGGCAGGCTCATTTCTTTTGCCTCATCCTTTTTTCCAAATCCAATCTGAAAAGCACCATCCCAAGATTAATGCAAAAAGCACCCTCCTCAATGCCCATCAGAGCCCAGCTAGAGACTCTGATCCCCATCACAAAAGGACTAAAAGGCAACTTCCAGTGCCTACCGTAATCCTTGGTCAGCTCCTTCTCCACTCATTCAATGACCATGTCAAAAGTTTCCCCACTATGCTCTTCCACTTTTGAGACACCTGCCGCATACCTTGAGTTTCAATATAGATGGGTTCACCATCCAAAACAGCTTCCTGAGTCGCCAATTCCCAATGTCTGCAACTCTATGGGATTCTCTTCTTTGCCAGCCATAGTCAAATCCACAGACAAGATGATCTAAATCTCATCTCCGAGGCTGCGTTCTTCCCTCTGCTGGTAATGGTCCTCTGATCTTCACACAATGAGTCTTTCTTGGTATCCAGAGATTTCCTTAATGTCTCTTCATCAAGCTTTCCCCATACAGAGCAATCAGACAGACCTTCTGACAATTCATCCCAAACACCTTATTTTGCTTCTTGTATTGGTTGATAGTTGCTTGTATAACTTCTGCCTGGAGCTCTGTCCCCAGAGTCCATCACTGTGTCAGACACAAAACAAAGTTTACCAACTGTACTTTAGTTGAATTAGTGAAAGAGTGAAAGGTGATCACAAATTACTTCCATGGGGTTGGTTCCCTATTCAGAATGTGGCCTTGAAGTCTGAGGTACATCTGCTTATTTTCAGAGTTCAGGCATCGAGTAGATAAATAGTGATAACCGTGGGTGGGGGCTCGCCAAAGCTGTATGACAGAATCAATAGACCAAAGAGCCAAGATCTTTACAGGAAATTGTTTTTAACATTGAATCACAGAGTCCATGCTGGAAAAGAAATCACAGAGTGGGAGACCAGGTTGAAGCACAGCTTTTAGATGAGATGGCACCACTGGGCAAAGGGAAAAGAAATAGGAAAAGAGCACAGTGTGTTCCAGATTGCCATGGATCACTCTTCTCCTGACTCTGCCCCAGTGCCTTCCTTGTGCGTCCTTATGCCCAAGTTCACCACGGGTCTTATTTGTGCGTTGTAACCACAGTCTTCTTTGTCTCAATGGGAAGACATCATTGCCCACCTCGGCAAGGAACAGATAGGTAGATTAGGGGGTTCCATCCTAGTAGTTAGCTATTAAAACGCAGGCTGTCACCCTCTCAGGGTGCTTCCTCCTACATCCCTCTCTTCTTCTCTACCAGAGATAGAAAACATTCCACAGCTTGGCTCCTGGAGGATCTCCCTACTTGTTTCTCTGGAAATGGGCTCCTGCTGTACTTAATGTCAGCATCACTGGCCACTCCCTCACCTGTGCTAGACATCAACAATCAATCCTGGCACGTTTTCTTGTTATATTTAGACATAGTCAATCACTATGATATTCCTAAGTTCACAGCAGCCACCAGAACTGTTAGTTCTGTCAGTGAATGTACATTGTTAAAACTAATGAGGTGTCTCCAAAATAATTTTTTTTACAACTTACTATTTAACATTCTGATAAATGCTTGGGATGTACAAACAGAGCCTTTGTGAGAAAAGTTGCCTCCTGCCCTGCCCAGATGGACAGCCCAGCTCTGTGGTGACAGGAAAGAGAGCTAGGGAAGAGTTAACTGCTTTCCTTCCGTTGGAAGCCATCTTCCTTCCAAGCCTGAAGGGCATCACATTGAAGGACAGGATCAGCAGGAATTCCCTCATCTTAGAGTTCCTCTCTGTCCTTAGGAAAACCGCCATTTTTTTTCTCCCATAAGTTGAGGATCCAAGGCCAGCTACCTTTTGCCAACTGATGGTTCTTTCTAGCCCACTTCCCCAGGCTTGCCCAACAGGTCCTTGAATGCAAGAAAAAGTCTCAGGCAGAAACCAAAAAGTGTATCATACTCCTTACCTCCCCGGAAATGGAGCTGTTAGCAAAATCCAATGACCTTTTGAAACCCTTCCATATAACCCTCTCCTTACCCTGAAACAAATGGGCATTCTGATACGTTTGTTCTGTTATATTTAAGAGCATTTTTATTGAGTCAAATAAGAACATCTTAAAAAATATTAAAGTTGACATTAGACACAAAAATGGCAACTGTGACCAAGAAACTGTTCTTATAAATTAGAGGTAATAGCTATGAGTCAGTTATAAGTTAGAGGTAATAGGACTTGTAGCCGAGAGTCAGATGTATCAGTCAGTGGTGGCTGTCTTGAACTTAGGAATATTATAGAGACTATGTCCAAATGTATTAAGAAAACATGCCAGGATTGATTGTTGATGTCTAGCACAGGTAAGGGAGTGACTAGTGATGGTATGCATGTCACATATAGTCTTTGCATCAGTATCTAAGATCTCCTGCAAAGCTCAGGTCTCTGGCCTCTTTGCATGGCAGCTAAAATCATGTCCACAAAGCCAGAATCAGGTTCTGGCTCAATAGTTCCTGAACAATGCATATTTAAAGATTCAGTGGTAGAGCTGGAATGGAATTAAAAGAGTATATCGGACCACATGCTTTCTAGAAACAGACCTCTAAATGCAAAGCAGAAAGTATCCTCCCAGAGGCAGACAGGAGGGTTTCCTAAGAGGAGCCTAGCTAATAAGATATTGGAGAAAGTGTTAGTAAAATCATGCCTGCCAGTTCACAGTGCTTCCTTTGCATTGCTCAAGGGGAAAGTGAGCAATAACAACTCTGTTTTGAATGTGTTCAGATGTTTTGTTACCAGAGGGAGCTACAGAAAGCTTGCATCCCCCTGACAGAAAAGAAAAGAAAGACCCAAAAGGCACACAGCAGCGTTTGCTTACTGTCGGTTACTTCCAAGCATTTCTTATGCACCTAAGGCATAACTTACTTGGCAAGTGGTGGGTCAATAGCACCAATGAGAGCAGGTTTCAGAGGTTTTTTTCTCACATGCAGGTTGTCTGGAGCTCCTCAAGGTCAATGGTGGACATGGGCTCTCAGAGGTTTGCCTCCTCCTCCGAGTTGGCTAGATCAGAAGGAACAGTGAGTGCCCGCTGTACTCTCCTGCCCGGAAGTGGGCACCTCTGAGGGCTGTGTGCATCTACACTCTCTAGCATACCTCATGGGGACATTGCTGTAGGGTTGTGGGTCTCCCATCTGCTCTGCCACAGGGCATGGCCACCTGGGGAGGCAGAACTCAGGGAGTTTGATCTGATCTACCAGGGGCAGGGAGATCAGGCTCTCTCTTTCGAACAAGCACAGAACTGCTCAGAACTATGCTACTTTTCTGAACTCACACCTCTTTCCCAATGTCACACTTGGCAATAAGTTTTCCTTCCCCTTTACTCTCTGTAGTTAACAGTTATCCAAATGTATTAACACCACCATCTACTGACCCCATGGAGGTCCTTCTTTGATGATCTCTGCTTTGGCCTGTGGTTCTTCTCATGGACAAGCATAGGATTGGGGTGGGACTCTCATTCATATCCTATCTCCAACAGTTCAATCCAGGAGACCTTAGGCAATCATGCAAGGGCTCTGTTTCTTCATATATGAAGAAAATGCACTATTACCTCTCAGAGTAGAGTGCTTCTGAGGCCTAAATGTCATACAAAATAAGAGAAAAATGTCTGGCATACTACGTAGCACATAGTAAGAGGTTGTTTATGCATTCTTCTGAATTGAAACATCCCCTTCTAGGCAGAGAGGAGGGAGGCTTGTAAATCAGTAAGCTAAGGAAACTAACAAGGTGTCGGTAGCTCACTAAAGTGACAAGACTCACAAAGCTCCTCCCCAAAGTTATATTTCTTGGTAAACAGTTGCCAAGGAAACCTAAGCTTTTTGATAGTAATGGATGGAGGTTGAGCCCAGGCATGCAGCATTTCTTGGCATGAGTTGCCATCAATGCTGCTATGGGCATTTTCCCTGATGCAGCTGTATGAAGCGACCACACTTTGAACTAAGCTAGATTTAGGTTTAATCATTCCTTGGTCCACCATCAATGCATCTGGGGTAATTAGTTGTTTGTTTTTGTCTCCCCAGAAAGAGCCATATGACATACGCCTTCCAAAATGAGTGATTTCTTCTTCTTTTCTCTGCTGTGCCTTTAACTCTGTTGAGTTGAAAATCCACACCAGGAATCATGTCAGTGTTGACCTAAGCCCTCCACATCTACAGAACCAAAAGACCCCATCCCCATTCTACTCTAGTATCTCCTCAGCCATCTCCCATCCATCAGGGCTCCCGTTGAAATGCTGGAAACTATCCCCATACAAAATGTAGAAGCTCAAAAATTCCTTCTCTGAAGTCCCAGCTTCCCCACACACTCCCCTTGCAAAGCCGATTCTGTGTCCTCGCTGTGACAGCCAACCATCATTCCATATGCTTGGGTTGATTTCTCTTGAGTAACCTTGCCAGCTCCATTCATTCCACTATGCAGGCAAATCCCAAGCTGGGTACTGTAGCCTCCTCCCTTAAGAGCACCCCCATCACCCCCAATTCCTAATCTACTGGCATGTCCTTGTTGTTCTTCAGGCTCTGGGAGCACTGTCTACTTTAAACTATCAGTGTCTTACATTGCTTACATTACATTACAACGTCTTAGAAGACTACACTGATTGAATTGGCTCCCTCTGTGCTGTCTCTCCTTGGCTGGTACCATCGGCCCTTCTGAGCTTGCATTTCCACTCCAATCCACTAATTCCCAGCAGTCAAATTGCCTCCCGTATTGCAGACACCCAAGTTAATATGACAGTGGCATCACAGCATCTAAGTGGATCTTGTCATTTAAGAGTCCCTGGTGACTTCTAATAGCCACATCCTCAACTGCTTCCCATCACCTGGTCCAATTATTTGGCCACTTCCTTCATGAAGCCATCTCTGTCCCTGTAATAGTTACACAATACTTTAATTTTCTGGTTTCTCTTCTCACTGCATCATCTTCTTGCTCTGAGCCCTAAAAGTGTGGTTTACCAGAATTCTGAGCCACAACCTTTGATCCCTTTTCCTGTGTTCTCTCATTAATGTCATCTGCCTTCCTTCTTTTTCTCCACAGAAGTTCTTCTAAATCTCATGCCTCCAGTTCCACAGAGATTCTGGTGGATTCTATTAGGGTATTCTGTGGACACCTCAAGTCAAGACCTTTAAATGTCCTCTCTTTCATTCCCCTCACTCTTTCCCTTTGCACATTCAGACCATGATCCCCCACTCTCATGCTTGACAACCCAGTCATGCCAAATCACAAGCGCATCAGTTCTTGAGTCTGTCACCACCTCTCTTTCTTGTTTGTCCCCCCACCATCTGCACCCTCAGAACCCTCACACTAAATATAACAGCTTCATAACTGCTCTCAGGTTCTTCTAAGTCCCAAGTTCTCCACTGCCAAATTGAATGGCTAATAACCTCCACCTAAATCTCAGCTTAACTTGGAATTCCAAAACCTTCAGCCATGTAGGAACTGTTGGAGGCTTGAAGGTAATATCAAAGGTTTGAATTATTCTATTTGCTGTACAACTGGACTCTATATCGGGTCCACAAAGGATAGCTTAGGCATACCATCTGCAGTATGACAAACCAAAGTGTTCACCATGTTGGAACTCGCCGATGCATTAGCTCAACATTCAGGATCTCACTCTGACACCTTGATATTCCTTCCTGACACTAAGTGGGCAAAGACAAATGCATCATACTGTTATGACTCCATAAGGAGCAGAGGAAACTTCTGTTGTCTTGCCTGGAATTGCAATGGTATTCTGTAAATGATAAATCGACAACATGTTATGTGATTGAAATGGGTTGAAAACTTGTTTATAAAAAGAGTTCATTCAAACCCAAAATAACTCCAGATTACATTGTAAAATGTGTTTCCCTGTGATTTCCTAGAAGGCTAGGCCCCTTGATGACTCATCTTTGTGTTGTATTTTTAGTGTCAATGCTCAAAAGTTCTTATCATGAGCATGATTGAATGAGTTTATATAAAAGGAGACCTGAACCGACCAACAAGAAGTCTCTAAAATGAAATCAATTGCTCAAACCCCTCTACGCTACTATATCAAGTAGACTCTCCCCAAATAAGAAGCAGAAAGCCCATAGGTAGGAAACAAGGGTATACATTTACATCCTCATCAGACTGCATTTCCTCACATGCAAATCAGCAGAATCAACCGGCATGGAATTTGACAGCAAGTCTTTCTGCAACAGCAAAGGAAAACTATTCTGCTTCTTTGGCACCAAAGCAAACTTAAACTGGAACTAGAAAGGGGAAAGAGTAAAAGGCAGAGAAGCATCCACTGTACACCTGCAGAATGGACTCCCACAGAGAGATACTAGTCCACATAATATGTGTGCCCCACTTGCTGGGCTTTTCACTCACTCTGTCTCAGTGACCAGTAAGAAGGCAGGAAAATGTTTAACTTGTGCTGTAAACAGGGATGCCTGTGCCTACTATTCACAAAGACACTTAGCTTGAGGTTCTGCCTTTCTACCACATGGAAACTACGCATGTATACACACACACACACACACACACACACACACACACACACACACACACTATTTAAACCAGAGCTGGCTCTTCTACTGAGAATCCCTTCCCTGAGACAGACATCAATAGAGCAAGGAAATTGTCTCTACCCCTAGGCCTGTTACCAGGGCACCCTCTTTTCAATGCTTGCCACCGCCATGCTCTGAGAAACATTTCTCTCTGCTCCCCTCTTTGTCCCACTGCACCAGAAACAAGGACCAGCAAAAGAACAGTCATTATTTGTATTTGGCAAGGGAGGCAGCTCTGAGAGCTAAGAGGGGGTGGGTATGTAAATGTCAGGGTGAGGCTATGAATGAAGCAGAGACAGGAAGCACCAAGCAGTGAATCAGTAGAGGGAAGTCTCAATGACAGAGACAAGTCATTGATATCAAGAAAAAAAGAAAAGGGAGGCATGTATTACACCTACACATTACATGCATACATACATACATACATACATACATACATACATGCATACATGCATACATACATACATACATACATACACACATACATCCTCCAGCTCAAATGCTGCTTCCACCTAAATATCTTACAGACTAAGATCCACAGAGATTGCAGAATTGAATGCCCACAGTTCAAGTTCAGACTCTGCCCCTTGCCATTTAGGATTTATACAGATTATATCCTTACTCAAACTGTGCCTTGTTTTCCTCATCAATAGAGTAATGAGAATGACCATCGTTAACGGAGCCACGCTGAGGCTCAAAGGAGCTGATGTTTAGGATAGAGAAAGAGAGGACAATGTCTGGCATGCTGAGGGCAAAAGCTGCTATATTTCCAATGATGGTCTAGTATGAGTCACTTCTAAGGGACTGGAGAGATAGATAGCTCAATGATTAAGAGCACTGGCTGCTCTTACAGAGGACAGAGGTACAATGTTCAGCACCCACGTGGTAGTCAACAACCATCTGTAACTCCAATTTAAACAGATACAATGCTAAATTCAATTCTTGCCTCTGTAAGCAACAGGCATGCACGTGGTGCACACACACACAAATAAAAACTTTTAAAAATGTTTTTAAGTCATTTTAAGACTCCTGACTTCCTTGTCTTATTTAGAAGAACAGGAGCAGCCACACCAGCCACTCTGGCTCTTCTATTACACCCATCCAACATGAGTAAGTTGCCTTTTTGCCTTACGGCCTGAAAAGGGCAGCTGCAGTGCACACAGGGTGGGGGAGGCCCTGGGAGCTCCCACTGTTGCTTGATGCAGCACAGGCAACACAAACCCTCTTCAACTGCTGCTGCTACCCACACAGCAAACACAGCCTGGGCTCTAGACCTGTATCATACCAGGTCCTACCTTGGGGCAAGACTTTTGGAGGAAGCAGAGTAACTGAATGTTCAAAGTCTAGTATGTTTCTAGTGTTCTATTTTTCCTTCCAAATGAGCCTTCAAATGATTTATTGTGTGAATAAAGTAGGCTAAACTCTTGACCTACTCAGAACCCAACTCATGCTGAGCTTGAAGAACAGATGGCTCAGTGGGAAGCCCTGTGGGGACCAGTTTCTACGGCCCAGTAAAACATCACTAGGACACCAAATCTTGCTAGAGTGTCATAAAACA
>JANHMN010000007.1:66944140-67019765 GCA_030674055.1 Rhabdomys pumilio
ACACACACACACACACACACACACACACACACACACACACACACACATTCTCTCATGTGCTCTGGGTTCTGTATCACTGATCACTGTAGTGCTCTGAGTGTAAAATGTCCCACAAAGTCTTGTGTTTGACTAGTTGGCTCCCTCCTGATGGCACTGTTTTAGGGGGCTATGGAATCATTAGGAAGCAGAGCTGAGCTGAGGGCTATGGGCCCTTGGGAAGGAATTGTCTCTGAGATTAGCTCAGCATCACTTCCCCTCATCTTGTTCTTTGCCTCTTTACATGAGTAGAACCCATGTAAAGAAGCCAAAGTACAAGTTCTCACAGCCCATCAGCCTCCCTGCCTCCCCACCATGACGGGCTGCACCCCTTAAATTATGAACCAGAGCAAATCCTTCCTTTGTCAGTGATGTGGTCATAAGGACAAGAGGCATAATCGATAGAACTGCCATCTCTGCTGAGCCTGGAAACTATAGGCAGCTTCTCCTCTAGAGTTCTCCCTTAGCATCGTGAGCCAGATTGTGTGGATGTGCACCAGATATGCACATGTGTGCACAATATGTATGGTACATAGAGTATACATGTGTGTGCCCAAACTGCCATAACTAGGTTCCTGGAAAAAAAATAGCCATCACTTCGCATTCAAGGAATCATTCAGCACAGTTCAGGAATCCTACTCAAGAATGATTCAAGGGAACCATTTCCCCAACAACAGCATCCTCTTCACTTTGTAAATGATTAGCTGCTTTGGCAAGTGGAAAGCCGGGAAGCAATTGTTCCTGGGAAAGATCCTTTGCCCTGTCAGCTCAGTTAAGTGCATTTCTCAGCTCTGTTATTTTATATCACTCCACTCAGGATTCTGCCCTTAGCTGACTCCAAGTAGCAAGATAATTCACCTTTTTGTTTCAATTTTTAAATGCCAGCATATTTCCAGGACTATATATAGTCTTTGGAGGGAGGGAATAGCTTTGGGAGTAAATATGAAAATATAAAGAGAAATCTGAAAGACAGACAGACAGAATAAAGTTAAGGAAAGATAGGAAACCAACCAAGAAGAGAATAAAAATAAGAAAGGAAGAGAGGAAAGAGGTAAAAAGAAATTAAATGAAAGGAAGAGCAAGAATTTAAAAGAACATGAGAGAGCTATGTTATCTGATAGAGGGATCCAGTGTGCTCATCACTTGGATTGGAAGGGGCAATAGTAGATCCAGCAAGCCAGCGAGCTTGATGGTCTCAGTCTACTTCCAACAGGTCTTCTTGACTAATCCTCTCCAAGTATGTGAGCCCAAAGAGCTTCCACATGTCACAGGACCCTGGAGTCCTCCAGTGGAGCAAGAACCTGGGCAATAGGGGGTGCTGTGCAATGGCTTTATCCAGGCTACAGTCAGAGCAACCTCTGCAGGTGGCCCCTGTACTGGGTTCCTCTGGGAAGCATGCCCTTCTGTGGCCACCATCAGATCAACAAAAGCAATACTGAGACCCTTCAACAGCCACAGATCTACTCTGCCTGGAAATACCAGCTTCTCGAGGAAAAAACATTCTCACTCTAAAATGTTGTCTAAGTTCATAATCCCATGATCTCATCTCAGTCTCTTGCTAGCGCCCAACTGAGGTTTTTAAAACAATGGCACCAGGGCTAGACAGATGATCTAGTGGTTAAGAGCACTTGCTGCTTTGCAGAGGACCTGGGTTCAACTCCCAACACCAACATGACAGCTCATGTGGAGTCTATGACTCCAGCTCCAGGAGATCTGACACCCTCTTCTGGAATCCACAAGCACCAAAACCACATGCGGTGCCCATGTATACATTCAGGCAAAACAGCCATACACATAAAATAAAAATAATTTAATCCTTCTAAAAAATGATTTAAAATAAGACAATAGTACCCAGATACACATTCCTATACCAAGAAGTATAGAAATCATACTACATCAAATAAGAAAATGCCACTCCTCCGAATAGCAAATGTGATGTCTGTTCTTCCTTTGGCGGCAGATGTACGTCTTCCCTCCTGCTTTACAGCTGACCAGGACCCTCTCATATGTTCTGATCAGTAAATATTGAAAGATTTTAAAAGCTTCTGCTTTAACATCCATGCTCACGCTGATTTGTACATGTCTACGAGGGCAGAGATGGGGGAAAATACCGCTTCTGAGTGGCTCAACCTCACAATTAATAATTGAGAATCTTTCTCTTTCTCCCTCGCCTTTTTTCTCTCTGAACGAGAATGCAGTCTTCAGCTTGTTAAGCTCGGCTCACTCCCACTGATAACTCACCAGAGATCATAATTTATGGACAATTGAAGCTGCAGAAACATCTCTTAGACGGAATAGAGCAGATCCATAGCAACAATTCTTCAGGGGAATATTAATCCCCGGCTTTATGTAGTGCTAAGTGTACAATAGTAATCAGAACTTGAGTAGGAGCTGCTAATCATTGAGGGAAAGGCTGTATAAAGAATTCATAATGGAATTAGCCTGCGGCAAACAAAGAAAGACAAAATTAAATCAGCCATCAAATTGCACCAAGGAATTTTAATTTACAGGTTAATGTAGGATTATGTAACTAATCACAGCTAACATTTTCAATGAACAGCCAATAAAATTCTGCCCTATTTCTTCTTTCTAATCTCACTAATGGTATTCCAATAACATATCTTTATTACTCTATAGTATGCTTAAAATGGGTCTCAAAAAACTGAGTCTCTCCGATTATCGGAAACAGGGACGAAACTGTTTTTGAAATAATCCATCAAAAGTGTGGACCTAGAAAGAGGCAGGCGTTCCTCCATGCAGCCCAGAGCTGATCATATCTGGGCAAGTTTGCATAAAACAGATTTACATAACCATATAGCTTTAAAATATATGTATGTCTCTCATGCAGTGCAGGGAGCTCAAATGAGACAAAAGAGACTAAATTAAAGATGTGAAACTAATTTGGAGCACAAAGTATATCAGCTAATTCTAAATAAAACCACTGCCATAGATTTATATGTCAATATTGCAGACATATCCAATGACAGACACACCAGGGCTGCACTAACAGGGTCTTCATGGTTTATAAATGTGAACATCATAAAAAGAAATAAGGTTTCTGGGCTAAAAAGTTGATTAGCATTCCCCAGAGGAGGGGGGCGGGAGTCTTGTATACTCTCCAGTTATATTTTGATATCAACCAATGCATGGCAAAGACAGAAAAGAATACCTCTACGCAATTCGACAAAATCATCTGAAACCCACAGCTTCATAAATATAAATATGTAAACAGACAGCATAACTCTCTGCACATTGGCAAGGAGAGCCTCCAAATTCATACTGTTCACTTAAGAAGACATCA
Organism: Rhabdomys pumilio; assembly: GCA_030674055.1. Taxonomy (NCBI): domain Eukaryota; kingdom Metazoa; phylum Chordata; class Mammalia; order Rodentia; family Muridae; genus Rhabdomys; species Rhabdomys pumilio. Next base: position 66,947,478 of record JANHMN010000007.1, read on the forward strand.
GCTTAATCAAAAAGATCTTTTCCCAACATATGGCAGAAGGAAAATTATTATAAATGAAGTAAAAAGTATGTTCATGGGCTTTACTTCATGGGGGAAGAACGCTGAGGAGAGGGGCGGCAACATTCTTCTTGCATATGTTTTTCTTGTAGAGAACAATGTGGGGAAGTCTCGTTCTCCTTGAATCTAAATGTTCATTTTATGGGAGCAGCAACATTCGGCCCAGTTATTAGCAAAGGAGTTTTGTTGCTTTATAAAGTCTAATTTTAAAATGCTCACTTCCAAAAAAACATTATGGTGTCAATTGCAGTACCCTTCAGCAATCCTGTAATAACTTTATTCAACCATTTCTAATTATAATTATATTTTCAATTCCTTTTAGCTATAGAAACTCTTTATCAATCAGAGCACAAGACAGAAAATTACTTTATTACAGCTACAGCTCGTTAAGCTGAGTGCTCTTAATGAAGCAGCCTCATAATCAGATGAAAATCATGCTGGAGAAAACTTGCATCATTAGTCTGGGCCTTAATTACCAAGAAATATAGTCACTAACAATGATATTCCATTTCATGATATGGTGCATGCACCTTCTACACTAGTTGCAATTAATAATTCCACTGACTGCTACAGAATCTTTCCTATTTATTCATAACAATGGAGGGGGGAAATTCTAAATTTAATTGAGCGCTTCAGATTGTACTCTCTTTCCCTCTCTCCTGCGTTCAGATTAAAATGTCACAAGGCTAATATTCTATCTTACAATAATTCATCATTTTAATTACATATTTTATGTATGTGAAATGTCTTTTTCGGCTTTATAGTATAGGTTGACATTTTGGGGGGACGCATCTAGGGAAATGGGTGGCCTCTCATGAAGGTGGTTCCTGTCGCCCAGGACCACATTCAAAATTAAAAAAAAAAAAAAAAAGTGCTGTCATCAGCTCATGCGTTTCATCTGCGTTGGGAAAAGCTGGCTTCGGGAAAAGGGTCCTTCACTGAAATGGCCTCAGAGTCTTCTGATAGGCTTGGGATAGTGGGGTGGGGATGCAGGGTGTGGGCAAGGCTGTGTCACTGGCCTCTTTGTTGAGCATGATTGATCACAGACAGAATCCGAGACTTCCCTTTGTGAAAGCTGGCTTTCTTCTGTCGTTTCATTTCACCCTTTCCTTGCCCCTCGCTCACCAAGACCCTTTCTTCTGGCCTCCGGTAAAATGCCGGGGGAAGGAGACCATGTCTCTGAGCTGCCCACTGGATCAGAACAGGGCTCACATACCTCTGGATCCCAGAAGATGCCTACCTAAATCCTGGTGTTCTCTACAGACTGGCTTAAACCTGACACATAGGGCCATGGTGACTCTGCTACTGGTTTTCAAACACAAATTAGGTTCTTGGGCTCAGGCAAAGAGCACCGGAAAGGGCAGAGGGCAGTGGACTTGGCAGAGATAAATGAGATCCCTACTTGACCTCCAACCCAGAGGATGCCTAGCGCCGAACTTCCTGTCCAACATGGCCTTTTCACAGGAATTGTTGCCAAAACAGCTGATTCGATTCCTCCAGGCTGCACTTTCCCCAAGCTTCTGTCTTCTGAACGCCAACAGTTTTGACAAATGAAATTGAGAAAAGAGAATGACTTGAAAAAACCCACAACCCGCAAGTCAAGGAGCTGGCTAGGATCTAGGGGAATGCTGGTTTTATAGAACCTTATCATCCAGTTTCCACACCACGAGTGTAAAGACCCTCGATTAAAAGTTCCTTGACTTCACACTGACTCTTATTAAGCAAGCAATGACAGAGTTCAGAAGCCACCCATTGGGAGCTGTCCTCTCCACCCAAATCCAAACCTAAAACTTATCAACAGCAGAAGTAGCAAAATGAATGCCTACCACCAAAAGTAGTGATTCCCTTAGAGGCTGAAGCTGACTCTATCATTCGGGACCCTTGGCCTCTCTTTCATGGCTACAGGTACAAAGCATTTGTCGTGACAGTTCACATAGACTCCACAGGCAAAGGTGGGTACTGAGCAGGGATCTTGGAGAAGAGAGCCCCAAGAAGAGATGGGGCAGAGGAGGAGAATGGGGGCCACCTGGAAAAGAGTGATAAGTAGACAAAAGGAGACTGACCTGGGCCAAGGCGAAAAGAGGCAGGCCAACAGCAGGAAATGAAAAGCAGCCTGGGAAGACAGCAGAGGAGAGAGCAGTAATCAGAACCACACAGAACATTTCCATAGGAAAAATGCCTGGCATTCTGCTCAGCTCAATGGCTTACAAAACAACTAGGGGTGTGTACACTGATCCCCAAGGACAAGTGGGTCCTAGGGTCTGGCCCTGATGCCCTCAGAAACAACCCACTGGTGAGCTAGGAAGAGCTGGCAGGAAATAGCCGAGTCCCACAGCCTCCTCTATTCACGAGATGTTGGCTTCATCCATGGCCCTCCATCACTTTTTAATCCTTCCTTTCGACATCATTCTGCATAGACACAGAAGCGACTATGGGTATTTTTCATTCATTTATGACTGACCGCAGGTACAGCTCCTTTAGAGCACTGGACCTTCGAGCCTACGGCCAGCTTTCTACAATCCTGTCTCGGCATCTTTGATACCCAGTTCTCGGTGGGAAGGAGAGGAGAGCATGACAGCCACATTTGAGGAGATTGGAGCTACTTCACCAGGGGTCACCTGGCTAACCCATCATCCTTCCTTGGTCTAGTAGCTGCGTCATGTGATCATCCCAGGCCCACCACTTACCAACTGGGTGACGTTAGGAGGATGGTTTAAGTTCCTCTGTGCCTCAGGTTCCAGGTTGACTGGAGTAAGGGAAGTAATGTCAGCTTTAGAAGTCTGTGGCAAAGGGGTCCTGGGATGAGATAAAAGTGTATAACAAGAACCTCAGACAGGAGTTTCCAAACCCCAGGTAAGACGGTTTGAATAAGAACATTCACCCACCCACCCATAAACTCGGGTATTCGAGCACTTAGTTCCCAATTGGTAATGTGTTTGTTACCGTGTGAGGTCTCAGCTTCCTGCTGCCATGTCTGCCTGCTGCCAGTCCTCCCTTCCATGATGGAATGTCTTCCCTCTGTGATCATGAGTCCAAATAAACTCCTTCCATTCTTTGGCCTTGATCATGGCGTCTTGTCACAGCAACAGAAAAATTAGCTCATCCGTCATGGCTCATTGAAACCATCCAGCCCAAGTTCTCCCATTTTGAATCAAGTAGATCAGGATCTACATGTAGTGTTGTCAAAGCTCTGTGCTAGATGTGGTAGGTTACCAGGGCTGAGACCCACTGGTGCTGGGTCTTCACGTCTATGCGTTATTTTACAACATGGATATTCCCATGGAAAGGCACGCATGTTAGCAAGTGTGAAGTCCTTATCTAGGTTTCTGGAAGAGCCACAGGAATCTTGTAGTTCTTTTTCAAGACGTGAGGGTTGGGAGCATTTATGACCCCTGAATGAAAGCTACAGCCTTGGCTGGTGGAAGATGCCTGTTGGCTCTTCCAGCTGGAAATGTGCCCCATCTCCACCACACAGAGCAGCCTACATGCACCAAATGTTCCCGTACAACTGGCACCTGTGACTTGCAAACACTTCTGCCTGAGGCCAGGACATGCACATTTTACCCATGAGTAGCAGGGCTGAGACTGCCTCCCTGTGGCTTAATGACAGCAGCCAGCATATAACCTGCCCTCAGCAGTAAGGGCCACAGAGGGAGGAAGGCCTGTGACCAAGGTCTAAGGGTGAGGACCAGCTTGTCTATATGTACAGACTAGAAACTACGTCCTCAGATATTTTGATGACTTTGACAGATGTTTGACACTTGCATTTGCAGGTTCTTGGGACACTAAAAGTCTCAATTCCTTAGATCCTTCAAACCTAAATAAATCTGCCAGGTGTTCCAAAGACAATCCTCCATTTATTTATTTGCGTTAAATATTTAAGAGACTTCCGCCACAAAAGACCTTGGAGACCATGCATAAGATGACAGAAAACCACAATTTTAAAAAAAAAGAAGAAGAGAAAGAAGACAAAGAAAATTAAGAGCCCCAAGGAATATCTAAGCCCATCAATCATTCCACCATCTATTTTTCTTCCAGCAGGAAGGGATTTGCATGGGGCTGTGGTGGTTGATAGAACCGCAAAGGGGGACAGTGTGACTCAGAGCCTAGGTGAACACAGCCTCCTCAGTCTGCCCTAGAGGGGACACAGAAACAGAGGAGGGGCTTTTCCTCTGCCGGTCAGAGACAGCAAGCCCACATACTTTTTGACATTTTACCACATCCCCTACCCCACAGAGAGATCATGGGGGAAAGCAAGCAAAGAAGAAAACAACTGTCAGCAGTGAGTGAGGGGTAGCACCCTCAGCTTCAGATGCGGACATTAAAAACACGAACTAACACAGCAAGGGACTTGAAATCAAGCATAGACACAAATACAGCCAGAGTCACTGACGTGAGGTTCCTGGTACAGTCCCATGCAAGCAGACAAAGTGCACTTGTGTCACCGGAGACTACAGCAGAGGGATGGGGATTTGGTTATTACAGGGGGATCTCACAGGAGCCCATAAAAAGTTCCAGAGATGGGCAATGTTAATGGTTATGCAATATAAATGTACCTCATGGCACTGAAGGGAAAAAAATTGGTTACAATCGCAAATGTTATGTTATGTAGATTTTACCATAACAAAAAAAAATCAGCCATAAAAGAACACTTATCTTAAGGCTAAAAGGAAATTGTTTAATATTTAATAATGTTTTACTTCAGTGGGTTTTTTTTTTTAAGAAAAAAGCATTAAAAATCCAAAATTCTACACTTGAAAGCTCTTCTTTAAAATACTGGAAGCAATTTTAAAAGGGAGTTGCAAGGCACAGACTTAGTTAGGAGCCCACGGCTCAAGGATATGGACGTAGGAGCCCAGGGCTAAAGGCTTCTTTCTGACCAGAGTGACTTGACTGACCTCTGACAGCCACCGTGCCTCTCAAAGCAGGAACATTGCTTTTATCTCTTTGTGGAACCTCCGACATCTAGTGTGCCAACTGCCTTCCATTCCTAAGGTCCCTCCTTCTTCCTCATTTGTCAATGTTTGGGTACATTTTTGTAGTTGTCACACTGGAAGATAGGGGGCGCTACAAGCATTGATGAGAGAAGTCACAATGTTGCTATACAGGACTCTCCCATGACAATTATCCCTCCCACAATGTCAGTGATGTTAAGAAGAGATCTGTTTTATACCATTAGAAATCCCACCGAGAGACTGGTGAGGTGGCTCAGTGGTCAGGCCCCTTGCTGTGAAGGCCTGGGAAGTTGAGGTCAGGTCGGTAGCACAAATGTAAAAGCCAGATGGAGCAGCAAGAGTTTGTAATCCTGTCTCCAATAGGGGTGGGAGGCAGAAATAGGGAAATGCCTGGAACTCAGGCCAACTACCCTAGTGTGTGCAGCAGTAAACAAGAGACCCTTTCTCAAATGATGTGGAAACAGAGAACCAACACCCAAAGCTCTCCTGAGCCCTCTACATCACACAAATTCCACAGAAATTAAAAAGCTGGTTTTCTCAACCTTTTTTTTTTAAAATTCAGAGATTATGTAATTTCTCCAAAGTACCAGCAAGAAAAACCAGCAATAGATCTTAGACCTCTGGGTCCAAAGCCCCAGTGATTCTCCCGGAATGAATGAATGAATGAATGAATGAATGAATGAATGAATGAATGAATGAGCAGAGTAAATGGAAGCATGCAAAGTCATAGGAAAGGGAGACTTAAGAGCCTAGCCTGAGACCAACGCTAAGTGGCGTGCTGGGTATTCCGTGTTCACAGACCTACCACCCACACTCTTGGGAACAGCTTCACACACTATGGAGGGAGCCCGTATGGTGTGGTGAGGATCTGCCCATCTGTGACACTGTCCAGACTCAGGGATCTTCCAGGGAGGGCAAAACTACCAGTTCACAGAGTGGCTCACTGGAGGGCTGGTGTTTGGAGCTGCAGAGGTGCACAGGTGAAAATATAGGCCACGTCTGACTGTCCAGCTAGGGAGCCTCTACCAGCTGTGGAGTGAATCCTGTAGGGAACAGAGGTGACAGAAATGGAGAGTTTTCCCTCAAGGGAATGCTTTGAGGCATTTGTTCACTTCAACCCCTTTGGAAAGTAAGCCACTCACTCACTCAGCAGAATCACAGGATTTGAAAAATAACAATTTCCCCTTTCAAAATCTGAAGAAAAAAAAATCCTGCTTCATTCCACTCAGGCCTTGAGAGATCGCTGACAAGCACTACCCTTTACACTAACGTAGATCCGGAAGGGTCTGTTTCTAACCCCTATTGCTGGGTTTCCGAACAGCTGGCACCTCTCTCACCATGACTCCTGCCCCTGCACACATCTCCACTCTCCCCCTCAGGAATAAGGGCCCACACTGGAGAAATAGAGACTAGGCAGCTGAATAGGCTAATTAGGGCTATGTCTAGCAACCGTTTCTACTGAAAAGTTTGAAAGATGCTGAATTCCCTCAGGCCCCAGGCATTAATTACTATTTTCTACCTATTCTGAGATTGCTCAGGAACCAGGAAATGGCTGTGAAAGAGAAGTCCTATAGCATGCCACACTAAGAGTACTGAGCTCTGTCTGCAGGGGTAGGCACTGTTCTGGGTCAGCCCACAGAAACTGAGGTAGTCAGAGCCCATGTATCAAGTGCAACTGTGGGTCTAGGGTCACCCCCAAGGCACTCCACAGTTTAGTAGAAGGAATGGCTTCACTTGGCTATTACCAGTTTCCCATTTAGAGTCATATTTTTATTCTAAGATCCAATACAGGAGAACAAGTCCCATTTAATCATTTCCTTACGCCTTAGTCCTCTTTAGCTTTTGAAGAACTTGACATACTTCTGCGTGCTGGTTCAGGATTTGGCAGGATAGCCCTTAATTTAGGTTTTTCTGATGTTCTACAGATGAGTACATACATGGAGGTTACTACATAGAACAGGCTAGACTTGAAGTCCCGTTCCAGTCTCCTAGGTGAGGGGAAACACCGAGTTACAGGTCTGAGGGGTGGCTATGACATAGATGAATGCTTAAGAGTCCATCAGAGAACATAGACAAGTCAGTACCAGTCTTCATGACACCAAGCAGACACCCTGACCTTCCTTACCAGACTCCGCCTACCAGTGTTCCCTTCTGTTTTTATGAGGTAAGTCACCAAGTCCAGCCCACATGGGGGATAGAGGGTGGAATTTTTATTACATGGTACCTCAGAACTGACTCCTCGGTAAGAGATGGATGGATATCCATGTTGAGAAAAAAACAGAAGAAGTAGGGTTTGGGACTAGTCTCAGCTGTCTGGTTCTGGCTGTCACTCAGTCTAGAATGCAATAAAGAGTGCTTGCTGCCTGCCACCTTCCCTCTGTAAGTTACTTAGGATCATCTACATCTCTCACAGGGTAGGTAGGATCAGCTGGACAAGGGAAGAAAAGTCCATGAGAAGGAACTTTCAGTCACCAGGCTCCACACAATGGCATCAGAAGCTGACCACCTGGATCCTCCTTGCCCTTTCCCACAGGCAGCCAGGCACAGAGCCTGGATGTCCGGATGTCCGGATGTCCGGATGTCCGGATGTCTGGATGTCCGTCAGTGCAGCCAGCACTTGCCCACATTTTTGTAGCTACTGTTCTCTTGCCCTCTCTTCGATGTAAAACTTTCTACCTTATTTTCTTCAGAACTCTAATCCAGATCATGTGAAGGGGTGTGTCTGCCTTGGTTCTCCTACATCCTTGCACAAACTTCACATGTCACCTCCTGATGATGTTTGTGTCTGTGAGTACTACCTTATGTACCTCATACTTTTTTTTTTTGCCTCTGTCATTTGTTCCCTCACACCAGCCTTTTCCCTCCAGGAAGGACAGAGTCTTGCTGGGTCTTATTTTTCCCACTGAATTCCCTGTGCCTAGGACAGAACTTAATGGGCTGGTTCACAGGAGACATTTATTGAACAAAGACATACATGGGAATCTTGTTGTTCAGTTGGGTCGGGGACGATGATGTCTGTAGACGTGTAGATTCACAAACTCTCACAGTAATTCTACTTCACACACCAGACCTAGCTCACGAGTGGATAAAATTTTAATGTTGGGTTTAGAAATGGTTCGGATAGGAGGACTATGTCATGGAGATAAAGACGTGGCTTTATTTTGCATGACATCTGTGTACCCTGGGTAATGACTGTCTTGAAACTGTTGAGTAAGGTTATGAGATCTGATCTCAGTAGGAAAAGGTGCTATACACTTAATCTTTAATGTTTAATGAGGAGCCATGACTCTTAAGCCAAGCGTATGTATGGCTTATATGATATCTACATTTTAAATTATATTATATATATATATATATATATATATATATATATATATATATATATATATTCACATACACATACTATTCCTCAGCCATGGTGACTACAGCTGATTTTCTGATGTACATAGAGTGAATTTAAGCACAGTTTTGAAAACTTCCTTACCTATACCACAACTAGGGAATTCTACATAGAGTCAGATAATAAATATTTTAGGCTTCATGGACCCTGCTATGATACATCTGTGGCAAGTGTTCCATTTATCTACTAAAGGGAAAAGCAGCCATGGTGTATAAATCAACGGCTAATAGGTGTGCTTATAGTCCAATAAGATTCCACTTGCAAAATAGGCCGCAGGCTAGATTAGGTAGGCTGTGCTTTGCCAACCTTGGAATTTCTACCCACTACCCTTTCAATAGCCCTTAAAATACAGAATTTTTTAAAAAAAATCCTAATAAAAGAATTATTAGTCATTCTTTTCTCATTCATTGGACAGCTTGTTCTATTATCCAGAGATTATTTTCATATTTGCATTTTCTGGCACTGTAAGAGTTATCAAAAAAAAAAAAATGTCACCAGTCACCAAATGTTTCATTAATTACTGCAAACATCTTTAGAAAAAAAATGCCACAGTGGGTTTCTTTCACTGAGTGATTTATTTCAGATACAATTTCTGTTTAATTAATAAGGGATTTTGATGTGACCCACAGGGTGTGAGAACCAACAGTCTGTGGTTTGGTTAGGAGCAAGCTGCAAGCCTGTCCATGCCTGTCGAGAAAGAAAAACACAAGCAAAAAAAAAAAAACCTTTTACCAAAAACGTAAAAAGTAAGCTGGCATTTTTCAATTATGAACATCCAGCAGATCGCTCATTAAGGGTGCCCAGTGGGACATCTTTAAAAGCAAAGTAAAAGATCATGGAGGAGGGGCTAAGATCCACAAGAGTAAAGGAGAGGCACCAAGAATGTGGCTTCCTTATGCCATGCTTCAAAATAATGCCATCTCTCAGCTGCCTGAGTTTTGTATCTGTGCCATAAGTCCTTAGAAAATCCTAAGCCAGCAAAAACATCAGGATCAAGGGGACGATTTATTAGGCTGTGCCTGGCACCAGATAGCAAAAGTCAGAAGACACGGCTCCTGCACTTGAGGAGCCGAGTCTGCCTTTAAGTGGCTGCATTTGGACTTCTGGCATCCTGAAAGCATTTAATCGCTTATCTAAGCGATAAAGCTTCTCTTCTGAGGGGTGCATTTGGGGGGGAGATGGTTGTTGTTTTCAATTACCAATAAGCAAAATGCCTCCTCCACATTTCCCCCAAACACCAGGTTACATTAGTTTCAGTTTTAATATCCTGCCAAAAAAGAAAAAAAAAGTTCCCCAAATATGAAGGAAATACATCTGTCTAATATTGCTGTTCAAAATGCCACCGCATTAAATAAAATTCCATGCTGTAAAATTTTGCAAGGTGATAAAACAAAAATGATATAATAAATATAAAACATCTGCATTTTTTAACAAGACATTTGGAAACCAATTTCATTTATATTTAAACTTGTTTTGAAGGGTTTCTAGTTTTGAAAAGCATCCTACTTACAGTATATTAGACTCCCAGCCCTGCCCCCACCTCAGGCCAAACATTAAAAAGCTGGTGTTCAGTCAGAGAAAGGCTAGAGACAAGAGTACATTGTTGTGTGTACACGAATTTTCGGCTGACTTCACACCATAAAAGCGGGGACACACATCCTCATCAGCAATCTTGCAAAATGAAATACTCACATTCGCACAAAATTGTGTTGAAACAACATTTGTGTTCCTGGCAATGGTTTGACAGAGACCCTTAAAAGCAGAGTTTAGCAGTGACTCTGGTTCCATGTGCCTAGGCAAGCAGTTCCTAAGCAACAGCAAGACTGTAAGGACCACCCACTGCCTCTACTGAGGTGGGCTTTAGTGGGAAAGAGCAGAGCCCAGATATGAGGCCTCTTCCAGTCTGGCTGGGAAAGCTCACATCTGAACATCTGGCCAGTGAATCTACTACAGCTCAGAAAGGTCTCAGGTTTCCTTTCAAAAACCAAAGAAACAAAGACAAACATTTGAGGGGCAGCGAGGGTGAGAGACAGTACCATGCATCTGATTGCTGCAACTATAAGCAATCCATGGTGTCTTGTTAGGAAGAAGAAAGCTGTGATACGATGCCTGGGTTTCCAGAGGATACTCTGCCGTGACCAACCTACCCAAAATACCACCTCACCTGTCTTTCCTCTGCTCTATCTTTTGATTAAAATTCCAGCTGTCAACCTGCCAAATTAGAAGTGACTTCTTTGCCTGGCTCATCACCAACAGCAAAATGGATAAACTGTGTTTAGAATTGTCAAGAAAAGAAATATTATGAAATGGTGATAGTAGCATGTAATCCTTCTGCCTCAGCATCCTCTGGGGTTCAATAGAGTTGAGGCAGGAGAACCAAAAGTCCAAGATTGAAGTGAGCTACAGAGTAAGTTCAAGGTGGGTGGTTAATGACACCCTGTCTCAAAATGAAATAGCAAGAAGACTAGGAATTCAGCTTGCCCAGTCGTGAGCAAGGGTTATAACCTCAGTACCACAGATAGCTTGATTGACTCACCTTGGCTATTTTGATTTACATTAAAGATAGTTATCCCTTAAGCAGTACGATTTCACGCCATTGACAAATGATAAGATATTACATTTGAAAACACATTCTGGGGAAGCTTTGTTTTTGTTTGTTTCCTCTCCTGATTTTGCTTTTGGCTTTTTTGAGACAGAGTCTCCCTCTAGAATTCCAGCCAGAGCCAAACTGCCTCTGCCTCCCAGGTGCTGGAATTACAGGTACACACTACTGCAAATGACCAGCCAAAGTGTTCGGGGGAGAGAAAAAAGGCTACCTTACGAGAACCAGAAAGCAGACCTACAGTGACTAGTATAGGCCTAGAATCCCCAAGAACTGCAACTCAAAACCTGTTTGGAGAAACTGCTGCAATCAGAGCTCCACGCTGCTCCTCCATGCTTTGGATTCATTATGAATGAGCCCCAAATCACAATACGCTAATTTATCTTTTCTTTTCAAAACTGCTTCTGCCATACACAGCAGGACTGAGGGGAGGTTCTCTGGAGAGGTCATCACAGATATCCCTCTGTCTTCACGTAGTTCTTGCCTTAAATCACCCCCAAAACACAGCTGCCTAGCGCTTTCTTCACAAAGGAAACGGCCTGACCTCCTGAAAGCATTTGAGTGTTCAGATGGTTTTATATCATTTTTTAAGTGCTCAAAGATATTGATGCAATCTTATGAAATATTGAACAGAAAGCCTTGCGGGCAAGTTAGAAACCAGCCAACATCATTCGATATGATGCCCTATGCTAGCCATAGATATAACTGGTTGAGAAGTGAGAAACTCGGCCAATGGTTTTTATTTATTTATTTACTTATTTACTTTCTTACTGCTGCAGGAATTTCCATGGCACCCACTTCCTCTTGGATTCTGCTAGCTGGACATTGGAGTCTTTTCCTGGTTTGGCCAATTACTTGTCAGTTAGCTCTTTTTGTTAGACTCCCTTTCTTCCCATGAACAAGTAAAGGTTCTGCATTATGCACAGTGAGGAGGCAGTGTGGGGCTCACCCTAGCGTATCAAGCATGGCACCTAATGCAGAGTCCATGCTCCAGACCCAAATGCACATTTCATTTCTCTTGTACCCATTGCCCCTAGCCGACCTAGTTTTTCCAGTGCTCAACTAGGCCACAACACCACTTCTTACCCAGAGCATTCTGTAGCTGAGTTGTGCCAAAAGGCACCTATCTGTTCAGACTCAAAGGTAAAGCCATATTTTAAGTCTTATTTCCCCTTGCATTCCATGTCCAATCTGTCCATGAGAACTATGCATTTATCCCAATAGACACCTCTTGTCTGACCACATCTTCCCTCTTCTGCCTATGCTAGCCATGTCACCATATTTTTAATCTCCCAGTCAACCCATGTGGCAACCTGAGGGATATCTTCTGAAGCACAAAGCCTATTGCCCTGCAATCCATACCCTATGTACCTGACAATGTACAACTATTAATAACAAAAATTAACTGAGTGCTAACTGTATATAAGTCATGGGTCTTGGCAATCTGTGTATATTAAATAATTTCATCTAAAACAACCATTCTTATGTTCTCCCATATCGAGGTCACTGAGACACAGTAGTAGCTAGGCTACAGCATGAGGTACAAACTTATTTCCCCTTAGCTCTCCAGAGCTAATCTCCCATTCCACCTCTTAACTGTGACTTCAGGATGCTCTCCTCCTGCTGTTGCCCAGCTCTAGCCATGGGCTTTTCTGTCCACTTTTTTCTTGAACATTTTGTTCAGTCAGTCTTTCTCAATGGTTATCATCTTACAGAAGCCACCTTGACCATAGTGAACGTGAGACAAATGTGTGTGACCTTCCCTCCACACCGCCATCTCTCACCTCAGGACTAATCACCCTTTGAAGATCCATTAGGATGAAAAACACAGGAAAGAGATCCTAGCAAGGAATCTTGGTGGTTAAGAGTGCCCACTGTTCATCCAAAAGACCCCCATTTGGTTCACAGCACCCTCGCCAGGCAGCTCACAACCACCTCCAAATCCAGGAATCCAATGACCTCTTCTGTCTTCCCACGGCATCCAAACACAAACAACATATACTCACAAAGACACTCAAATACACACATAAATAAAATATCTTAAAAAATACAGATAGAACATTGGCTCAAAGTGCTGTGATTTATTATTTATGTCAGAGAGTTCATAAATGCCCTTGTTTCTCAGTTTACTTCTGAAAAAAAAAAAACAATGCCCAGAAAAAGAGTGGAAAGGCTATAGAATGTTTGTGGAAATTGCTTCTCAGAAGCTTGCACGTACTCTCACCCCTTGGTGAATAAGTTGCCTTCTGAACACCTCTGCAGGCTGAAAATTAATGGCATTATAAACATTATCTCACAAAAGGGCTCATATTAACACACACACACACACACACACACACACACACACACACACACATATATATATATATATATATATATCTTCAAATATTCCAATCATTCTTTATTTAGGTGATTCCATTCAGAGGAAACATACTGATAATATGCTAGCTCATGCCAAAGAAAGCTTTTTATTGGCCTCTCTGGTGTTTCTAGCTTGCTTTCTCCAGCTGCGATATCAGACTTAACCATCCAAGACTGTGATTTATCGTCTCAACCAAAGTTACTTTACAGTTCTCAGTACTGAACTTGACGTGAAAGCATTCATGACTTAAAACTCAGAGTGGACAATTGCAAAAGGTTAGAGACAAGATTAGTATTTCTCCAAAGGGTAGAGTACAAGCAAACTTTAGAAAATGCTAGATTTATCTCGGTTGAGATGCAACAGACTAGGAAGACAGAGGCTGCCCCATCACCCCTCTGACCTGAAGACTGATCCCCTCCGTGAGACAAGCAAACAGTGTGAGCTAAATGGGTAGATTAAAAGCAGGTTGTGCCATCACTTGACAATGTATCTGAATAGAAGCATCACATTTAGGCCCTTAATTATTAATTGATACTTATATAGCAAACTACAGCCACAACCCCTGGTAGGTACATATTGATCAAAGAACTACCACCTATGGAATGATTATCATGCACCATGCAATGTGCAGGACAATTTGCACCCTTTATTTTATTGTGTATTTGTCAGAGAAGTGGCCATTCTTTATTTAAGGGTGGAAGGTTAAGAGTTGGAAGTTAACCTGAGCCTGCCTAAAAAAAAAAGTAAAAGAAAAAGAGAAGAAAGAAATTACACTTCTAGAAATAAATGGAAATAAAAGTATAAAGGTCTGGAACTGAGGAAATTTAAGCTAAATATGAATCGAAAGTGAGAAATCAGTCAGTCAGCAAGACTCGGCTCACTTTAAAATATTGCCCAAGGAAGAGAAAGCACTTGGACCAGCTCCCTCACACCAAAGTGTCCCCACCGTCACCCTCCTAACCAAGAAACAAAACTAAAGAGAACCACACATGCCAGAATAAAGAATTCTTTTTTTACCCAGAAGCAAACTGGCTGAACAAACTGAAGGCTCATGGCCACTCTAGGGCATGTTGCACACCTCCTACCGTAGACTTCAGTCATTATGGCTCAAAGTCAGAGAAGCTAATGGTGACAGCCTAGATCTGGTGAAGGAATAACTTGCCCTTTTGAGAGTGTCCCTGAGCCAATCTTTCTAGTCTGCACTTTTGGAATTAATAGACATGGAAACATCTGCTTGCCAGCTGTGAACGTGAGTCTGGCTTCTCTACAGACATTAGATACCCAATTGTCCTAACTTCTGGAGGTGGGGAGCCAGAGAAAGGGGGGAGAGAAAAGGGAGGGAAGAGAGGAGATGAGGGGCAAAGGCTGGGAGAATTGAACAGGAAAAGGAAAGAAGGGGCTGGGAGGGGAGGGGGAAAGGGAGGAGGAAGGGAAGGGGACTTGGAGGGGAAGGGAGGGGGAGGGGAGAGGAGAGGAGAGGTAAAGAAAGGCAGGAGTGGGAGAGTGGGAAAGGGAGGAGGAAAGGGGAGGGGAGGACTTTCAGAACTCAGAGCCAAGAAAGCCTCAGGAGCTCACTGGGGCCCATAGATCTTCCTCTTTTCCCACCAGACCTATCACCCTCATGAGTTAACCAATAAAATTGATACATCTCAACCATGGAAGACCTAATAGGAAGATGTAATGTTTAGCCCCATGCAATATGACTAGATGGTATTAGCTTGCTTATGTGAAATGCTGTACAACAGTCACCCATCAAATCCTGCAAAAACACAGCATGGGTTGAAAGCTGCCTCCATGCTCTGGCTCTTAGGGAAGCTCCACACCGCCAGCCCAAAGTCGGAACAGTGCAGGTCAGAGTATGAACGGCCCCCACCACCTTGCTCAACACAGCTGATGCCATGGAGCAGGATCCCAGCTGAGAAAGGGTATGACCAGGGCATGGAACATTCCTGTATACTACTGTAGCTATCTAAAGGGATGCTTTTCACATCTGCCTCTTTGTTGCTCCCCAAAAGTCAGGGGCAGTAGTATCTAAGCATCCCACCTGAGTCTGGTAAGGAAAGCGCTACAATGATACAAAAACCCTTCAGCACCTTGCTTCCCTCTCCCAGCCCTGCTTAGTCCTCTGCCTAGCCCAGCCCACAAACAGATAAGGGATGCAGGTTTGCTTTTATTCAATTTCAATTTAAGACAAGAAAACCAAAGCCTAATCTAATAGGTAAAACTGCCTACCCTGAGGTGAGTGTGTAGACTTGGAGGGTCCGATATCTGGTTTCTAGCTCTAGTCAGTCTTGAGATTTAGGTGAGTTGCTTGACTTGTCTGTTTAAGAAAGAGAAGCCAGACACAAAAGATATTGGAGAAATTAAATGAGTTTATTTGTCTGAAACAAATGGCAGTGACAGTCAGAGCTGCTAGGAACGGCCATTGTTGACTGTGACAGTCATAGCTTCTCATTTTGCTGTTCCCTTTCTAAAGGGTGGGAACTCTACTTTTGTCTCCTGTATTTCACAGTCTGCTGTGAAGATTGATATCAAAACAACAAGAATTTGCCCACACTAACCTAAACAAGAGTGGATTACATATACCTGAGGGATGGGGTGGGGTGGAGGTGGGGGCCCGGAACAGTGGTAGCATTTGACAGAAAAAAACTGGCAGGAAACCGAGGACTTATCTCCTTTGAAGCAATTTTGGTAGATGGGTCATCCTGTTGTCTGCAGAGAGAGAAGACTGAAAAGCTCCTCTGTCACCTACTTTACTGGTGGTGAGGGGCAGGGGATTTGATAAATCCACACCGAGCACTGCCCTGCAAACAAGGGTAAGTTCCCCACAAAACTGAACCCTCCGTGCCACCCCACCTCCATCCCAGCTAGTCAACACTGTGAAGAGAACTAGTATGTTACGATGAGAATGGGGCAGGTCCTGTATATTTCATTAGGATCTGCACCCTTTGCTGAACCATGAATACAAAATAATTTAGGTGATACATATAAATTTAATTTCTTTGTTCAAAAAAAAAACCCCACATCTGAAATGATCCCCTGCAAATGTAAGGCTCAGGCAGAGATCTACAAAATGAGTCTCCTTCTAACTCGTCCACACTGTGTGGAAATAATCTTCAAGGGAAGGAATAAACCTATTTTAAAAACAGCTGAGTCCTTTAGATCATATACCCTAACCAATTTATGGAGATAAATGGAATTCAGTATTAAAGAAATATTTTTTCCACTCCTCCAGAAAATGTAAATGCTGGCTACAAAATAAGCAGAGGATAAGAAAGAGAGAAAAGAAAAGGACAAAGAAATCAAGAACGGAACAGCACGGAAACCCAGAAAACACAGCTGACGGACAACTGAGAAGCCATAGCCTTACCCCTCACCTCCAATTCCCACTGACTCAACCGAACCATGTGGGAGCATCAGAGAGGTGCCTGGAAAAGTGGAATCCCTTGCCTTTTCACCATCAGAAACAAGAAAAGAGAAATGCAGTCTATCTTCTCTTAATACCCCTCTTTTCTCCTTCTGTCTGGTACTCACACTGACTCTTTGCTAAGATACAGTTACCCTGACATTAAAGCGTATGCTAATTACCAGGAGTCAGAAGAAAGCGCAAGAGATAACAAAGTAATACTGTGAGCGATGGCTCCTGTCCTATTAATATAAATGAATACAAAATACTTTTTAAAAAATGCATTAGGCAGATATTGGCTTATGATGAGGTCAATATCACGATTTATTTAACTCTGGGGACAATAAATCTTGATATTGACCAAAAACATAAGTCAATATGTGTACTGTTGTGTGCATTCTATTACAAAAATGAGGTTTTTAACTTTAATGGCCACTTTCACAAAGAGGAAAAATAAAGACCCTCAAATTCCACCCACCCCACAGTGGCTGGGAACGGGCTTGCTCTCTGGCTCGTGTTAGTTGGCCAGCAGTCAGTTAATGTGATAGATTGAATTCTTGGTTCCAATGTTTCATTCTTTCGTATCCACAACCTTTGATGTACCTCCTGCACTAGGCCGCTTTAGGGCTCGCCATGTGATACCTTAGCCAGCAGAACGTTGACTAAAGTTTGTCCGTTTCCAGGCTGGTCCCAGAAAGGCATACTGTCTTCTACTGTTCTCTCAAGTCTCTGTTCTCATGATTAGATGAGCTTCCTTCAAGTTAATGCTGAACTTAAAAAACAAAAAGTCCATTTGGAGCAGACCCAGAGCCCAGTACGTAGCTTATTGGCCAGATGGACCCACAACTGAAAGCAAGTCCATATAAGTCTAACCTCAGTCAGTGCCTCCAGACAACTTGTACATGCGTGGGGAAGCTGCCCATGAAGATCACGGTGAGTCGATAGTTGTTATGCAGCAGAAGGTAACAGACACAACATTAGCATTTACTAGTTACCATTACTGTCAGGCCACGATAGAGTCACTCCTTCAAAGAAAGTTGAGGGTGCAGGATGGAAATGGATGCCATTAGTATATGTTCCATGTAACCCCCATTTCCCCAGCCCCTCAGCTTGAGACCCTAATTTCTTCAGTTCTGCATACATCCAGAGGTTGTGCTCAGTATCTTACTGGTTTTCAAGAAAGATATATTAATCCCAAGCACCAGTAGAGTGTGACAATCAGGGAGAAGTCCTGAGCTGCACACAACATTCTTTAACCCCAATGTCAGGTATCCTGCTTTCCCCATGGCCCTCCTCACCTGTACCAAAAAGGATTTTCTTCCTATTCTTCTAACCCAGCAACCTACGTCCAGGTAGTTACTCTCCCCTCCTCCCAGATGAGTCTCAAGATCTTCAGTTCCTTTCCCATGGACCATGCTGAAAACCACAGCCATGCCCCATCTTAGACTCTCACACTCGCATTACCTAACTCCCTTTGTTACTAGCCAATATTGAACCCAGATCAGCAAACAGATCTGCTCTCTTTAGAAGCAACTGTTTAAGGGCTGAAGGAGCTGAAGGGGTTTGCAACCCCACAGGAAAAACAACGATATCAAACAACCAACCCCACCACCACCACCAAAGCTCCCAGGGACTAAACCACCAACCAAAGTGTACACATGGAGAGACCCATGGCTCAGCTGCATATGTAATGAAGGATTACCTTATCTGACATCAATAGGAGGGGAGTCCCTTGGTCCTGTGGAGGCTTGATGACAGCTTAGGTGAATGTTAGGGTACTGAGGCAGGAGGGAGTGAATGGAAAGGGAGCACCCTAGTAGAAGCAGGGGGCATGGAGGAAGGGATAGGGGGTAACTGAGAAGGAGGATAACATTTGAAATGTAAATAAATAAAATAACCAATTAAAAAAGTTGAAAAAAAAGAAGCAGCTGTTTGAGAAGGTTCTTCAGTGTTTTGAACCCCATTACAGTGACCATGAAACTCTCCAGAGAGAATTGCCCTTACTTAATTTTAAGTATGTGTGCAACTCTGTCCTTGAGGTATATCAGAGCCACTGTCATCTCAAAGTCAGAACAACTATGATGACCCAAGCCAGTCTTTCCCAAGACTGAGTGTACTACATTCTCCTGGAGACTTCTCCCGAAAGGGTTCACAAAGTCCTCGTCTCCCTGAGGAGATGCACAAGGTTAGCACTGTTGGAGTTGGGAATGTAGCAGCTCAAAAGTCGCCTGTGTTTTAAGGAGCAAGTTAGACTGCTGTGGAAACAATTCTTTGGTCTGTTGTTCCCATCTTTATTTGTGACAAAGAGAAGTAGACTTTCCAGGGCAAACCACGTCATAGCATCCACTTTGGGTTTTTTAGTAGGTTTTAACTGAGCAGTCCGTTAGCAGAGCAGAAAACAAAAGAGAAATACTTAGATTGTACAAATCAAATCCAGGAAGGGAGATTTAGAGGTGTGAGGAACCCCAAGTTTCTTTTATCTGAAGAATTGAAGGTAATTTTACTTTAAAAATGAGATGCTT
Organism: Rhabdomys pumilio; assembly: GCA_030674055.1. Classification (NCBI taxonomy): domain Eukaryota; kingdom Metazoa; phylum Chordata; class Mammalia; order Rodentia; family Muridae; genus Rhabdomys; species Rhabdomys pumilio. Next base: position 66,966,782 of record JANHMN010000007.1, read on the forward strand.
TTCTCCTCCAAATTTTCAGATTTTCATACTCTTTACAGCCCACTATATTCTATGTGCAGTAAGTTTAAGTCATCCATGTTTTACATTCCAAACATCCAATGTAAAGAAGTAAACCATTTGCATTTTATTGTTCTCTTTCCTCACGATTTTAGAGTGTGGAGGAAAATATCAAATAATTTAGTAAAAAAAAAAAAAATAGAGGGGAAGAATGATTTTCCTACTTTCTTCACAATTATTCTGATGCCATAGTGCTTTGAAGCACATAATAAAACTGTAACTAGGGGTGTTGGCAGAGGAGAGGGGAGAACCCCTGAGGCATCTGAGGATGTTTATAGGCCCAACAGTGGTAGCCCTGGGTGCCCCAGGTCTCTAATTGGAGAAATGACATACAAGAAGCTTCAGAAACTGATCGCAGTCACAACTGAAGAAATCCTTCTATTGAGATGTGTAGATTTCTATTAAGCAGACGTAGATGTACCTTCACACATCCCCGTTCCCTATTAAGAAAGGTCTTATGCTTACTTCTCTGCAAGAAAAATCTGGGAGAGGCAAGTCAGTGATGAAAGAGTTTGTGAGAGACGGTTGATAGGCACTGCTACTGCACCACTGATATCCATTTCCTGACTTTATTTAAGAAACAAATAAAGTTCTGTAGTTTTTGCTGGGTCCATGGATAACCAGTTGAACTCTCTACATCCTAGACATTCCTAAAGCTGAGAGTGGCCACATGATTATGTTCTATGGAAGGTATCTAAGCAGGTATCATACCTGTCAGTTCCAGAATGGATAATGGGCACACATGCTCTTTGCCATTGCTCCACTCCTTCCCCATCTCCTTTTTCTAGGCATGGTCCCAACTGCGTATGGGTGATATGCCTGGATATGCACTTAAGTCGTCACACCACAGAGACACTTGCAGCACACACACACACACACACACACACGTGTTTACACCAACACTATTTCATAATAGACAAAATACAGAATCAGCCCTAGATCCAGTCAACAGATGAATGAAGAAAACGCACTATGCATACACAACAGAGGAATTATTCAGCCAAAAAGAAAGAAATGTCATTCTCAGAAAAAAGAAAAACAGATGCAGCCGAAGAACATTGCGTGGACTAATAGAGCTGGACTCTGAAAGACAAATACCACATTTTCTCTGACTTGTGAGATCAACATTACCAGTATGCCCTATGGAAGTAGAATGGGACTATTTGAGAAGAAACAGCAATGAGTAGAAGCTGGTAGAAAAGAAGAGAGGTTAACCAAGTGGTAGCCACCAGTGAAGTACACTGCCTGCGAGCAGATGAAGGAAATGTCACAATAAAACCCAGTGTCTGATACATTAGTTGGAAATTGTTTTGGATGACTGAGACTCCAGAGGCTGAGATTCAGTACAAATGCCCAGAGATTTTCAGGTAGAGACAGCAGCATCTTGAGCACTTTTCTGGCTCTGTAATAAATACCTTTAGCCAAGGTCAGCTAAGCAAAGAGAACTTAATTTATCTGTTTATTTATTCATTCAAACATTCAATAAACATTTATGAGCACTTTGTGCTCTGGACTAGGAAAACAAACGTGAATAAAAAAGATGTTTTTCCCTTCAGAATCAGGCAAACACATTAACAGTTATTTCCCAGAGCTTCAATATTTGAAAAAAAAATCAGAGGAAGAAGGTCACATAGACCTCAAAAGGTGAATTTAAAAATAACTAGATAAAAAATAGTTTTGAACAGGTCTAATGCAAGCCACTGTTTAAACTGAACATAAAGTCATTTACATAAGTAAACATGTTTGCACAAAGCACATGGGAATCTCTTAAAGAGGTCAACCAACAGCCGACCAGAGCACACCTTTCAGCCAGCTTACTTTTCATGCCAATGTCTTAGTTCTAGAGTAACCTCACCATATGTAAACATACAACCGCACAGCAACACTGTTGCATTATGCCTTGAGCAAGGGTGTCCCAGGAATGCATTCTGCTTGCAACTGAGGAGCTGGGTGGGATTTCCACACTGAAGTAGATAATTAGCACCTGTTAAAACCTCAAGCAAGAGAAACCTACACATTTAAAAACAACTTACAAATTGAGTGAGGCAAACCTACATCCTAGAAAATAGACACTGTGTATATGGGCATCCTTTTTCCAGGACAGAAGAGGAAATAGCATGGAGAATGTGGGATTCAGTCAGATAGTGTGGGGTATGGGTGGAGACAAGCGTAGAGCAGGGCTTCTCAACTTTATGCCTGTGACCCTCTTTTTCCCCAAGGAATGTTTATGCATAAGCATAGCAGTTAAGCATTAAGTCAAACATTTATTGACAAGTCATAAATAATTTATTTGGAACAATGTTTGGTGTACATACCATTGTATCATTTATTAGAGGTTAAAGAAAATTAAAGTACGAATGAGGTGGACTACTTATTTTTACACAAAGAATTAAAATCTCAGCTAGATATTTGATACTGCAGGATATAGAACACATCTTCACCATTTTTCAGAGCCAATCAACGTTTTGGTGTTATAACTATCAGTGCTGAGTATGCCCTTTCAAATAGCTCGTACAAAGTAGCAAAAGTATGTCTAGGGCTACTTCAGAAATTGATGGAAATTCTGTCCCAATCCCAAGCCAAAATTCACGTAATGATTTTTTTTTTATGAAACTTGAGTCAGCAAGTCAAATAATATATTTAAAAATCAAATATTCTGAACCAACTGCAACCAAAAGGTATACTAATTTGATACATACACACTGAGTAGGAAAATATTGAAAGCCTTGTTTTATATAATTAAACCACTATGTTTCTATAAGAGCATGAGACTTTGTATGGCCAATAAAAGCACTGGAATGTATGTGGAATAGACAATAGTCTCAAAGCTGAACAGGCATTTAGGCAACATTCAATGGTATTACAAAGCATGACACCAAAGCACAATGCAAAGTGACCTGGTTGTGTGTTCAGAGCCAAAACCATAGTGAAGTCATAAGTTGCAACATAGATGAGAACTATTTAAAACACTTGGATTCATTGTATACTTGATTTTGAATTAATGTTTGGCCACTGGGTATTTAGAATTGTCTACTGTTGCCAGATTTTATGTGACTTCCCCATGTCCAGTTACAGGACACTAGAAGGAGTCTCAACCCTGTTTCAGAAACTGTGACATAGAGGAAAGCTTCCCAATAAAAGGAACTGTTATTACAGGATTCTCCATGAAAATGAAAAAAGATCTGTGCATTCTTAAAGCTGAGACAGGAGGATCTCGGATGACCCAGCTGCCATAAAACTCAGGGAGCTCCATCAACCAGAGATACTGTCCCTACAGTCAGGCCCAGCTAGGTTGCTTGCTGCCAAACACTTGATACAAGGCAGTTATTTCCCTACACTCCCCTCCTGCCTGTTATCTCTCAAAATCACTCAAATGCACTATATAGACAGTGGTCCTAAAATAAAGCCAGTCTAAAGGGTTGGGTGTATACATCTTTAATCACAGCAGTTGGGAGGCAGAGACAGATGGATCTCTGAGTTTGTAGCTACCCTGATCAACATAGCAAGTTCCAGGCCAGCCTGGTCTACATGGTGAGTTCCAACCAAGATTACATAGTTGACACCCTGTCTCAATAAATAAATAATCCAAAATCTGTTTAACCGACCAGTTTAACACCTTCCAATACAAGAGACTAGGGGTTGAGCCTTAAAAAGAGTACCTATCAATCGAAGAAAAGCTGACAAGCCCAAATATTGTTGGTTTCTCTCAATGCAAAAAAATTATGCAAGTGATAGCTCAATTAAGAAGGACTCCCCCATCCCCCATCCCCCATCCCCCATCCCCCATCCCCCATCCCTCATAATTGATAAAACAACAAAACACAATAGTCCTGAAAACCCCGCATTCCTTTCTTATGAGTAGGCCGCCATTAGTGACTGTAAATCATGTTTCTGAAACAAAGCTCTCTCCAAGCAGATCATGCCACTGCTTTGTGCACCTGTGAAAGAAGCTGCAAAGAATGCAGCCAGGGGAAAGCCCCTTACCCTTTCTCGCTCCCAAGACTGTGTAGTGACCCGGATGTAAGAGGGCGGGAAGAAAAGCCCCCTTTAAGCACTTAGCCTTTCTCTCTCTTGTCCTCCCTCACACCTTTAAGGACCTCCCTTAGAACGAACATGGAAGTCGTCATTTGATGAGGAATTTGCATGCGGATTGGCAGCCAGTGTAGCAGCTCTCAGATTAGAGCCATCCCGCTGCACACTAAAAGGCACAAAGAACGCGAAGTGCATTTCCATCTGCCCTGCCTTTCCAGGCGGTGCATCACCAGCCACGGCTATTGATGAGCGGTTGGAACAATACCAAAATGCAGTGTAAGATCAATCCTGCTGTTTACTCCGTTGAGCTAAAGGAACAAAGAACAGAAGAAAGGCCTTAAACTCAGCCATTGCAGAGGCACGGAATGGAGGATGAAAAATGGCCTGATGGGCAGTTGCGCTGAGTAAATGTATTTGGAGAAGCAGCAGTCCTGGCTGAGATAAAAAAAACCAACCATGATTTGTATTTTGTGCTGTACCTTCAGGGGATAAAAGCACTTCTAGCAGATAGTGTTGGAGGCAAACTTGAAACACTGCTGCAAAGTGCTGTGCTCCTTGCCAAGGAGAGAATAAAACCTCCCTAATTGCTGAGGAGTGTTAAGTATCTGCTTGTGCATGCCTCTCTCCTCCCGTGGAGAGGCAACTCAACCAGGCCCTCCTTTTAACTCCACAGGCCCCTGCTCCCCAACAGTTGGCTAGAGCTTGATGTCAACAGTGCAACAGGATACTGGATCTTACTTGGATAAGTACCAGAAACTGTAATTTGTGGGATTATTTCTCTTTAATCCTTTTTAACGTTATTTCGAATGGGGAACCCGGCAATTTCTTTGCTGCCAAAATAAAAGTGAGGGTATGCTTGGATAGAAACAGAAGGATGAGAGGCTAGAGGCAGAGATAAAGCTTAAATGCAAATGTTTCTAGAAGGAGGAAGAGGGATGCAGCCATTACAGCAAAGGAGGCATTTTCCTTCTTCGTGAAAAGGTGGCACAACACGCTACTTCTCCATTTGGTTAAACCATGTGGCACTGGCCATCAGCAATGACAGAGAGACCCAGGTGAAGGAAAGGGAAACAGAAATACAGGAAACACAATGGCCAGATGGGCACATCTCCTCAACTCAACCATGGGGAGACAGCTTGCATGACTCAAAGGCCAGTTACTTTAGTTCTTAGCAAGGCAGACCTTGCTAAGGCAGACCAGGCCCCGGCCCTCACTTACAGCAATGGATCTCAGGAGGGGGCCCAGGAAACACTTGGCTTTTGGTTCTCCCTTAGAAAATGGTCCTGACTCCTTCAGCAAATCATTTTCTCCCACGTTAGGGAGGCCTCACTGCCGTACCCAGATACTAGCACGTCCCTTCAGACACAGTGGCGAGTGAACAAAGATGACATGTAGTTTGAGCCTTGCAGCTGTCTTCTATGTATTCATGTGTTCTGACTCATCTTTAAATATCTATTTCTTTGAAAACAAAAACCCCCATTTAGTCTTTGAAGCTGTTGTGTTACCTGGTACATATCCGTGCTCAGCAATTGTTGGAAAGCTGATCTGGGTACCAAGTCTCCTAGAGAGACATTAAAGTACCGGGCAAAGTATTCATTGCCAAGGAATAGCAATGTTTTTATTATTCAGTTGTTCAGACAAAAGGATAGAACAACCTCAACTGAGCATCCAGGGTCTCCATCATAGAACGACTCAGTTTGCCACATCTGTAAAGAGGGTGAGATGTTAACATGATACAGTAAGGATGTGAGTTGTGCCCACCAGACTACAGATATGCACCATGCCGTAACTTGTATTTACATAGGCAGCTTAAAACAACGACAACAGCCCAAGACAATGTCTCTATATATAGATAGTCAAATATCTAGAAATTTCAAATGAATGCAGGCCACCAATTACCAAAATACTTTTTAAATAGTGAGTCCTTCAGTTTTGCATTTTTCTTTTCCTCAAATGTTTGTGAGACACATGGACACATAAGCCCCAGATTTGTAAAGGAGGGTTTCTTCCAAAGAAAAAGTACAAGTTTTAACATTAACAATAAAATGCACATCAAAATCAAAGACATTTCTTGTTGTTCACATCGTCTGAGCATAGAAGACATACTAGACACACAGAGAACATTAAAGGAGGCTCGGCTTCAGTCAAAGAGGCTCATAATATAAATTAGAAAGACACATGCTAAATTAAATAGACGCAATTTAAATTAGACGAGCAGCATCATCAGATTTCTCCAGTTCCTTCCCAGCAGGGTCTAGAAGAAGAAGTTGCTCAGAGGCCCAATACACAAAAGGGGTTCTGGGTCAATAGGTCATTTCTTAGATTTACTGTGTACATACTATGTCCAAGTACTGACCCTGGAATTCCCAGAGTGAATCTAAGATGAAATAACCCTGATTTCATGAGGAGGTCTGGGGAGAGGGTTGGGAGACTATTTCATAAAAATTGTAATTTTGTGGCATCTCAGTTTGATTAGAAATTCCCAGTTCTTTTCCAGCTGATCCCTAAAAAGTAGCATTTCCTACCTTGCTTGTTAAACTCCATGTTCTCCATACAAAAAAAAAATGGGCCTTGATATTTTTCCCCAAGCCAGAAATGCATCTAGATATCCTCTGATACTCTTTGGGATGAAAAGGAGATGCTCGCAGGGAACAAGACAAATGGGTGCATGGCTCATCCAAGATTCTATTAAGTTAGTGTAGAAGCAAGACCTGCTTCTGCCATATAGCTCCTCCCACTGCCTCACCCTTGGGCTATGCCCCTTCTGGCACTGCCCAGGAGAAAATGTAATATGGATGTCATGTGAACATCCCATACTTATCTCACATTCTTGGTCCACCGTAATATGCAATAACTTCACTTCAAGTTTACAGAGGCAAAGGTGGCAGTGGTCCTGGCTTTACCAGACCTACCAGAAATACTTCACCAGTGAAGCCATGCCAAGTCCATCTGGGGATCAGGAAGCTCTTCTGTAGTTAGACCTACTAAAGTAAGACCCACCGTCAGTCCTGTTGGAAGACCTGTTTACAGCCTACAACCCTACAAAGACTGCCACACTCCACTGTAAGGCTCTAGAAGCCTCTGAACATCTCCCTCCCTAGAGCACTTCAGTCAACCTCCAGGCAAGCCTAAGGGGCTATTGTGTGAAGAAGAACTTCTCCCAGATCTCTACACATTATAGCTTACAAGAAAAATGAAGAAAGCATCTTTAGTGTTTCAACCAAGATCTACTGAGTGATGACTAAGAGTTAAGCACTGAGCTATCTTTAGGAGACAGGGCAGAGGCCATAGGCCCCTCCTGGAGTGTACTTTCTAGTGAGGCTGACTAGAGAAATGAACACACACACACACACACACACACACACACACACACACATTTCTATTTCTGTCTGTGGAGACTGCCTACAGAGATCTGGGTAGGTAGAAAAAAGCACTCACTGTCTACCCAGTGACAGATACCATGTCAGTCTCCTTTGTCTGAATCACTATTAATAACAACAACCAGTTATGAGTGCTTAAAATATCTCAAGAAAGATGCTAGGTTTTGTGTGTGTTCACAGGTTCGTGGGCACACATGATAGTGGTGTGCCTGCCTGTGTCATAGCTAAGGTTAAAACCCAATGTGTTTGCATGTGTTGGGAGCCGACTTGTAGCAGAAAGCGGCCATCAGCTTTGCAGCTATCTCAAGCCATATACCCTGACATGAGACTTGGTTTTCAACAGCCTACAACAGCTGAGCACACTCTGATAAATATCTTGTTTATCCCATATATCTTGTTTTGCTGTTTAGTGCCCCCAGCTGCAAGGCACACGTGGTATCCACGCCTGCAAGACGCATGGTGCACGTGCTATCCACGCTATACACGCCTGTAAGGCTTACGTCATATCCACACCTGCAAGGCACGTGGTATCCACACGCCTACAAGGCACATGACAAAGTGTATAAATACCCCAGACTTCCCTTCAGAGAGGGAGACAATAAGAGAGAAGAGAGACAATAAGAGAGACTTGAGAGTTAATCAGAACCTCTGTCTTGTCTCCATTCTTCGTGTCTCTTCCCCTTTATCCCCACTCTCTTGCTAGACCCTAACCCACAGACCAGAACAGCACAGGCAGGGACATTTTGGCCCCAAAGCATGGGGCAGAACGGTCTGCAACACAGTGGCCGCCAAGCCGGACACAGAGTAGGCCGCAACACGCATGTCCATGGGCACACATGGTAGTGGTGTGCCTGCCTGTGTCATAGCTAAGGTTAAAAACCCAATATGTTTGCATGTCCATGGGCACACATGGTTGTGGTGTGCCTGACTGTGACATGGTTAAGATTAAAAGCAACATCTTCCCTAGCCTCTCTTCACTCTATTTACTGAGGTAGGGTCTCTTGCTGATCCCAGAGCCCACCAATTTGAGTAGTCTAGCTAGTCACTTTGCCCCATCTCCTAAACATTGGGATTACGATTGACCACCATGCCTGCCTGGCTTTTATGTGCCTGCTGAGGATCTAAAGCCCAGTCCTTAAGCTTATGTGTAAGTATTTGACCCACTGAGTCATCCAGCCAGGCCCAGTGCCAGGTTCTATATATCACTTCTTACTCTTGTAATAATTTTTCGAGTTGAATCACATGAAGTGTGATTCACATAAAACTACAAAACTCAACAAAGGATAGCCACCAAGGTTCCACTGCCATTAAGTAGATAAAGGAGAATCTGAACTCAGATCACACATCACATCACATTCTTCTCTCGACCGTGTGATGTCAGTTTTAAGTTACATGGATACACAGAGGATTAAAGAGGAATAGAAATGCACCAAGCCTGTGTGACTCAGTCTGAGCCTTGGCATTAAAATCTGACCTTGAAGTCACTAATAACAGTATTTCTCTCAGGTTGACTCTTAAGGCTTCACAATGGCGAGGTTACAACTGGGTCCGAGGCTGAATGGTCCATAATCAATTAGCTATAGTGACTATGGCTGGAGCACAAAAAGAGGACATATTTGTTATGTATGTGCCAACCCTGAGTCTGGCTCAGACCCTCATGGACTCAGGTTTAAGTCCTGGGTCTTGGACAAAGTGGATCCAGTCTGAGACCTGGCTTGGTTAAACACATTCAAAGTCAATGAGATCTGTGTGCTTGTCTGAGTGTGTACTGGACATCCTTGAGCCTGACTAGGGGTCTCGTGAGGGTCTCAGTCCCAAGGAATAAACTGGAATGTCTTTGAGTTGTATTGTGCCCTAAACTAAGCCTTGGCTGACACATTCTTGAGACCCTGGTAAGTTTATCCGTTATTGTAGTGATAACACATTTGTAATTTGACAGAGGTTTGCTTCTTACTAAATTATTCATGTGCAAAGTATATTAAAGTTGCACCAGGATGTACTATTACTCATTTCCATATATTTCAAAGCTTTAACATAAAAATAGTTTCTTCTGTAAGCACAAAAACCTAAACAAGAAGACTTAATAGGTTTTCTATCCTAACTCTCATAGGTAGATCTGAAAGACATCCATCCACACCAGTGCAGTGTTCAAAGGAGGACCCTGAACACACAACAAGCCAGGTGATCTGGGCCACTTCTGCCTGTTGTAGAGCACTCAGCTAAACCTGTGGAAGACGTACAGAGACTAGAGGGTCACAGGTAAGGCAACAGCAGCCTGTGGCAAGCATGTCTTCCTCCCCATCTTCTCTAATCCTGGAAATCTCTGGGATTACTTACAAGGCAGAGACCACCTCACAATCTTCTGAAACTCCTGCCTTATCTACCTAAATCCTGATATTAGTGTTTTCCACATCAGTCAGTTACAGGGATGGGGAGATTCTTGCTGTCTTCCGATTGTGGCACAGGCACAGAGGACATAATCTTTAGATGGGAGACCTTTCTCCTCAGACAAAGGACTATTTGTTCCTGTGCAGCGGGAGACATTAGCCCTTCTGTTGTCCTCTGTTGTGGAAGGTGAGTATCCCAGGCTTTGGAGACAGGGATAATTATGTGGGATTTACAGGTAGGAGGGAGGTAAGGAGAGAGGTGACAAAGCCAGAAACCTAGCCGTCTGACTCTATCACTGAAGCATCATCCTCTTGCTCAAAATGAGCACGGTTTCGGCACGGCCCCCCCCCCCCCCCCGCCCCCGCCCTCCAAAGGCAAATCTTAGTTGTGAAAGGAGGCCTGTAAAGAAGTGATTCCCATAGCCTGAAATGCTAAAACTTCCAAGAGCTTTTAGCACTTCTTGGCCTGGCACACAAGTACAATTGCCATGCAGGCGTCCTCGCAGCCTCTGCCATCTTCTTTTCACGTTGTGACTCGGACAGTGAGGGAGCAAGCAGGGCAGTCGTTTCACAGCTGACGCTGGCTGCAAAAAAAAAAAAAAAGTAAAGTAAAAGCAGAAGGCCCACTGTTTGGAGAATCCAGGCAACCACCAATCCATCTGCTGCAACCACCAGGCCTCTCAGAAGCCTCATTTCAAGGGCAGAATATCAGAAAGAGGAGAGGTGTAAAAGGCGCAAAGAACAGACGCTGCCATCCAAGGTGGGGTGTCTCTGTGGGCAGGCTTGTTTCCAGTTCAATGATCTGAGCTGAAACCAGGGCACCGGCATCCTAAAGAGCTTGTACAAAGCCATCTGCTCCAGCGAGCAAAGGGACACCCTGCCCTTGTCTAAGTGCATAGGGATAACTTGTCAACCTCTCCACCACCTGGAAATTCTGTAGTGCCTGGTGGACAAAGGTGGCTTCCTTAGCCATAAAAGAAGTGAGGCTGTGGGGGTAGGGACACTTCACTATTCACAGAACACTAGATGCATTTCAGAATGCATCTCCTTTTGCCATCATTCGGGTTGGTCAGCCAGTTGACCTTCAGTCAGTTGATTGATTTGACCCATCTTCCTTGGTAACTCTTGTAACCAAATGTAAAGACCATCCACAAGAAAAAAGCCAGGGTATAAGGACTCCTCAACAAATGCTACATCAGAATTCATTATTTTAAAATAGAGGATGCTTGTACTTAGTAGTTTGTTACTAAGAATAAAAGTAAACAAACAAAAGCCACTTCCCTCCCCATGCTCTGCAGCTCAACAGAAGAATGAAAACTACATCCTCTATAGACGATTCTAAGACACTGGTTGAACGTGATCCTCACGAATTGTCCAGGGAAGAACTGTCTTTAGTGTGTGCTCCTCTTATGGACTTACAAACACATTTAAAAATATATTTTATTCTTATAACTGTTTTTAATATTGTTTACATGAAAACATGTTTAGCAATGCAAATGACCCAGAGCGCCTGTGTAGCACTGACCGCACTGACTGGGCTGTGCATCCTGAAGGAGAGGCTCAACTGCACTCATGATTACTTTCCAGCATGCAGGAGGAGAATGTTAGGACCAAAAGCACCGAAGCACAGGCAGCTCCAACATTCCAGCTATGTCTTACCAAGATGGGGCCCGTGAGATGCCTCAACATGCCTCAACAGGTAAGAGCAATTTTCCCACACACCTGACAACCTGAAGCCAATACCAGGAAGGAGAGAGCCAACCAAAAGTTGTCCTCTGACCTTCACACATACACTGTGGCATGCACCTGAACTAACATCTACACACACACACACACACACACACACACACACACACACACACACTAAACGTTACTAAAATGCCTGAACTTGAAGGCAAGGAAGAGAAAAGAGGAGGGAAGGGAAAGAAGAATGCTTCCCAGCACTTAACAGATTTTTCCATTTTCGACCCCTTTGTCTGACAGAGCCACTAGGTATGGGCCAAGAAGAGGGTAGACCATGGGCAAAGCTTTCACCATATGACTATACTTTCTATTAATGTTCCTCTAGTTCCCCCTTTCCCTCTCTCTTTCTCTTAAAAATTTCTTCCTATCCCTTCCCCATTTATACTCATATAATTTCACATTCCGTTTCCAAAGTTATTCTTTTCTCCAAATAAAGCACTGAACAAGGACCCAGAATCATCTTAAGAATTACCCACCTGAGCAATGCAGACCTGTCATTCTACCCTTGGGGGGCTGAAGCAGAAGAATAATGAGTTCAAAGCCAGTCTGACATACACAGCAAGACTCTGTCTCTAAACAAAAAACTTATACTTTCTTTCTTCTATAGACACACTCCTTCTTCACACTCACTGGTTCCCTTCTAGGTCTCCCATCCCATGTGGCAACTGACTGAAAGCAACCAGCTTCTCTCCAAAAATCTCCCATGGGCTCAAGTTGGGCCCTACCATCAGTCAGCATTGATGTTGCCCCCAGATAAGAATGACAAGCACAAGCTAGGATCAAAGTTGTCACCAATAATAATAATTATTATTATTATTAATATTATTATTATTATTCAGCCCCTGGAAGGCTAGGGGTAATCTGGAAACACATACAATCATTACACATGAAGACCATGATACATGAAGAAAGAAGGTCCTTAATCAGTCAACTCAATGTCACTTATTTCTGTCCTGAAATCTCCAGCTCACTCCTGAGAATCAACAACTCAGGGTCCTCTCTTCTCCAATCCCACCTTCACTTTAAAGGAAACGAAAAGATGGATGTAGCTCTTGCCGCTGACGTCAAGGCTTGCTCCGTTGACCTGTGGCTTTATTGCTTCGCTAATTTATACTGTGATTTCTTGCACAATTCCCATAGCATGGTGATGGCGTGCCTGTGGAACTCTAGCAGGTGCTCAGTGACGAGCCCTCAGACGCTCTTACAAGACTGATTCCCTCTCGTGTGTAAGAAAGCCAAATGGCAGCACCTGAGAGCTAACACAGAGCCTGATCTGCCACCTCTGGTTGGACTTTAGTAAAATAGAGGTAATGCCCAGAATGTGACTCGGCTTTTCTCCCATCCAAGAGAAGGGAAGGAGCCTATGAGGTCTGTGTGTGTTGTCACCTCAATCCAATCAGACAGGCTAGGGCCAAGCAAACCGAGACTCCAGCCCACCACCACACACAATCCCTCCTCCAACACCGCATCCTGGATCCTCCTGACTCAGGTAGCTACAGCATCTTAAAAGTGCCATATGCTTGCTCAGAAGAGCCATTGCCTGTGACAAGTCTCTACGTAATGTCCCTTCGCAAGCCACACCGTTCTGGCTTTATAAAACTGCAAGTAACTTCCTTCATCTCCACGTATGTGGAGAGGCTCCTAGATACAACTCAAAACAAAATTCATCCCATTCCTTTTGAGTGTTGAAAATATCCACCATCACATTTAGGAGAAAATGGAGGATTCAATTATATTAAAATCAAGCAGAGGATTGGTAGCATCTACTAATTTGTGACCTCCAAAATAGTATAGTAAATGTTTTGAATGAAGACAAATCCATGCACCAGAGACACAAAGAGCCTCGTTATCTTTAAATCATCAGCTACTCTTCTTCCTGTGAGAGCTGAAATCCAGCACAACACAACACACATCCCACCTAGCCATTTCCACAGGCCATGTGTTCAGACTGAGGAAGACTTGGACAATTCCCTTCTGAATATTCCTGCCCTAAACTGGCTTTCCTTGAACACTATCTAGAGACAGATTCACTCCCCAGCTGGGGCTCCTGTTTGTGGGAAACAATGGCCATTTCTGGAGATGAAATTTAATTTATGTGGCCATATTGCTAGACACACCAATTTTTCCATTCAGTTATTCATTAAAAAAAAAAAAAAAGTTTGGAGGGGTAGACGTCTGGGCTACAGAAGTGAACAAGGACAGCTATCTCTCTGCCTGTAAAGCTGGGATTAATTAAGCAAGTGAGCACGGTAATTACAGATCAAAACAAAGGACATGAAAAGACTAACGACTGTTAAGTGGACTCTCACGGGTAGACTGGCTTTGGGCACATGAAGCCCTCTGTGAAGCAGGAACAATCAAGCTGAGACTGAACAAGTATGGCCAGCTTCACAATGCAAACTTCAGTAGCTGCTGTCCATTTACACCCAGCAAGAACAAAATCGGCACAAGCTTTGAGGTTGCAAGGTCCTTCGGCAGGCTCACAGAAAGACACAGCTTGGTTTTTCCCAGTGCTCTGCAGGGAGAGTAGAAAGGGGTGCCATTGTGCCCTTCCCTGCTGTGGGTGTCTCCAGCCCCTGGCCTGCAGCCTCTACAGAAGACAAGGTGCAAATGAGGAAGAGGACAAATACAGAGACAGGCTGGAGCTGGCCCTATCTTAGGAAATCAGCCGACTTTTCTGAGACAGGCTCAGATGGCTTGCTGCACACATCAGCAGTGAGCATACACCTTAGTGTGCTTTCGTGACACCCACCCTGAAGTTCAAGGACACACACGCTGAGTTCCCATGAGGCTGCTTCAAGAGCTGCCCACAGCTCTCAGCCTTTCTGAGGCTCAGCCTCCTGCTGACTAGTGAGGTTCGCCAGTGGGGCAGAACTAAGCAGGCACATCTGCTCCAAAGTGCCTCTTAATTGTAATCCTTTGGCTATTTACTTAAGAATCATTTAACTAACTGATACATTATCAAATAACTTTTTAACCCCATCTTGGCTAATAACCTCTTACCCCAGCCCATTTGCTCAACAAAGACATTCATGAACTTCCCAAGGCAGGGATTATTAAAAGGAAACACCGTATGAAACACGAATGTAAGCCACATTTCCAAAGCTATTTGTAAAATAGAGAAATGACTCTTAATAATAGATTTAGGGTGTTGGGTGACAGCTTACTCATGCTTATCTCGCAAGCAGTAAGACCCAAGTTCAATCTCTTAGAGCCCACATAAATTAAATAACATTTAAAAATTAAAATAAAAAGAGCAACCATGGAGGTCCACTTATAATCTCAGCACAGCAAATGCAAGACGGGCAGATTCCTGGTAGCCAACTAGCCTCACCTAGCCTACATAGTGAGCTCCAGACCAGTGAGGGAAAAAAAAAACTGACCAAGAGCAACTTAGGGAGGATAGTCTTTGTCTGGCTTATAAGGTACACTCCATCACTGAGGGAAGCCAAGGCAGGAGCCTGAAGCACAACCATGGAGGAATGCTGCTTGCTTGCTCTGGCTTACTGAACTACTTTGCTTCTACAGCCCAGGTCTACCTCTGCCTTGGGATAGTACCCATGGTAGGCTGGGTCCTCCTACATCAGTAGTGAAGAAAATGCCCCAAAGATACGCCCACAAGCCAATCTGATAGAAACCATTCCTCAGCTGAGGGACCCTCTTCCCATTTGTCAAGCTGACAGACAACTAAAGTTAACTACGACAATGGAGCCTGAAGAACCATACTCAAGTTTGGTTTCTTGACATGCACACACATGCATACACATATATATGAACATGCAAACACAGAATCCATTTGACACAATGTATCTGTAACGTTGTCCATTTCAGCATGCAACCAATATTTTAACAGTTGTTCTAATAGTTAAAGAAAATTGATGAGCCTCTTCACATCCCCGTTCCTGTGCGAGTTTGAGATTCCAGGTGTGGTCCATACATCCAGCACATCTCAACTCAAACCGGCCACAGCTGGAGTGCATAAAGGCACATGTAGTTACTGACTTCCACGTTGAAACTCAGCTCTACAAAAGTACACCAATCTTTAAGTGTTTGGACTACATGGCATATCATAAATATAATTACAAAACATACATACATATACCACACACACACACACACACACACACACGATTGATACATGTGTTTTCAATAAGAAAATACAAACAAAGCTAATCATTCTTCAGATATCTATCCCAACTTCCTGCTTCTGGCTTCTGCCTGTGAATACTTTCACCTCTCCTGCCTGAACTGTTTATGAAGCATTGTTACTTTATTCATTTACTCATTCATTTCAAAAGCACCCAGTCCTCATCCCCCCTATTTCCCAGGATGTAGGTGGCAGGGAAGAAGAAGTGAACAAATCCAACCCCTGCCCACAAGGCTCTGGCTATCTGATTGGGAATCTTACATTCTCACAAGTTGTCCCTCCCAGTAAAGAATTTAGGAGGCTTGGGCTCTGGTTTTGTTCCCTCTGGTAATAAGATAAAATAAAAAAAAAAGTCTTCCCTGTTTAGCCTTTGTTTCTTGTTGACAAAACATGTGAGCTGATATGAATAAATATGGGGCAGCCTCCACAGACCAATCTGCAGTTTTACCTTAAATCCCATTACTCAGTCTGTGGCTTCTCTTAACAGCATGTCAAGACATGGGTGAGCACACTGAAAGAGACTGTCTGACTGTCCTGCCAGGAGAAAGTGCAACTTTGTTCACTTCCAAACATTCCCCTTCTGGGCCTCAGAAACAGTCTAGCTTAATCTTGCTTTGTTTTGTTTTAATTACATTAAAAATCAGCAAAAGAATCTCTACAATCTGCCTAGAAGAATAATTGGCCCATTTGGTACATCCAACTGTGTGGTGAGATCCCTGGTTAGCACGCCAGGGCCGCACACAGATTTTGCTCCCAGGTAGATGATGCCTAGGAAGCTCAGAGAACTCATACAGCCCCCTCATTAGCCCCATTTTGAGACAGCCCCAGAGGTGGGCCTTTAGCCACAGGCAGAGCCAGCTGTCAATTGTGTCGAGCCAGTAACATATTAGTTAGCAGGGGAGCTATCCAAGGAGGGAGCCACAGATCCAAATGCCTGAAAGATATTCAGAAAAACCATAATTATGTCCCGCAGCTGCCAAGTGTTCTCCGTGGACCTGAGAGGTGGGAAGTAATTCACCAGCACAGTCCTAAAAACACGACTTGTGATTCGTTTCCAAATGTGTACAGTTCTTACCAGGAGACTGACAGCAGGATGTAGGTTCTAGGATCCGGGCAAAAGCAATAAAGAGTAAGAGGGTGAGAAGGAAAACTGTCCATGCCTGGTGTCACTAAGCATCCTATGGCTCTGTTTTTACAAGTGAAATCACTCCTTTTCATCTTTTAAAACCTGAGTGGGTTTTGTTTGTGTGGGGGGGGTGTAACATCTTTTAAAACCTGAGGGGTGTTTCGTTGTTGTTGAGTTGTTATTTTTTGTCTTTTGTTTGTCTACTTCAAAATAGCTTTTGCTTTGTTTGGATGGTAAAATTGAATGACAGGGTCATGAAACTTCCCAAGTTACTGGAGTCACTAGACAAGTGGAACCAGGAACTTAGAGTGATCTCCATGCTTGGGTAAAGCCAGCAACATAACCCTTCAAGCAGCCTTGATACACAGATGACTGGAGCACACACCCCATGGCCATGTCATCCTGTTCGGGGCCTCATTTCTCAGAGCAGCAAAATAGCTGGTTCTGAGACTCCGAGCGTTATATTTTCACTCATCACCAGATCGTTGAGGTCTTGGACACAGAGGCAGACCCTGAACACAAACAGGTCACTGATGATTATGGTGGTATCCCATCAGCAAACCCCAGCATCATTCTCAAATCAGAGGCCCGCGCCCTGCCCACCAATGAGCAGAACGGGCATGAATTCTGACCTCAAGTTTCCCTCAATTATAAACAAGCACATGTACACAGTTCCCATGGCTGCCATACGAATTATCATGAACTCTGTGGTTTAAAACATAACACAAATTTAGTATATCACAGTTTAGGGAATCTCAAGTCGAAAATGGGGCCTTAGTGTATCTCAGTTCTAAAATACTAGTATAGCATATGCCAGACCCTGGGTTAAACACACACACACACACACACACACACACACACACACACACACAGGTGGGGGGTGTTGACGAGAAGGAGCAGGAGGAGGAGGGAAGAAAAAAGACGTGAAGGAGGAAAATGGAAGGAAACCAGAAGTCTAAAATGGGTCTACAGGGCTGAATTTCATTTGAAAGTATTAAGAAAAAATATGTCTCTGCTTTTTCATCTTCTCAAGACTACTTACACCTCTTGGCTTTTGACCACTTCCTGCTCCTCAGAGCAATATGAAAAGCATCCTCTCTCCTCCACCCTCTTCCATCCAGACATTTGTTTCTGATTCCATCACTTCCAAAGTGGTGGACCTCTCTGAAGGACCCTTGCAATCGCAGTGGGCTCATCCCAGTAATCCTACTGAATCTCATCTCAGGAGCACTCATTTTATAACATCTGCATCCTGAGAAAGTAATATGTTAACATGCTCTGGAGATTAAGATGTGAACATTCTACAGGAACATATTTTAGCTTGGTGCATTCTGTCTCACACAAAAGGCCTCAGGACTACAGAAGAGATTTGTGGGTAAAATTTACCTGGAAGCTCTGGGTATATAGCAACAGGAGCGAAGACAAAAACCAGAGTCAAACATGGTGGTTCTGAAATCAATTCACTGCAATTTGCCACTAAAAAGCCAAAGCGTGTTTTTAGTTTCTGGACATTAAGTTTGATATCATTTGCCCCTTTTCTTTTCCAGGTCTTGTATCCTGCACTGATTTACTGACAAAGCATCTGAAAACTAAATAGTAACTAAGGCCATGGCTAGATCGCTTGTCTTTGGGGGCATTAGTAAATCTCATTTTCCAGGTGCCAAGGCAAGAAGAATGCAGGTGTACTGTGCCCAACTCATCTTTAGGTTTATGCTAAGAAGCCTGTATTTATTGCATACAATGGAGATCAGCTTCACTACTGCCAGTCTGCAAGCTGCTGGGAGACATTAGCCAGTCACCACCGAAGCAGCTGAGTCGCCAGATTCTGCAACAGTGCAGCATTGCTCGACTTTCACTATTACCCCCAGGACAACAGCAAAGATAAATGGGCATCATCTAATGCCTGAGAGGAGCAAAGTCGTGACCAAAGGCCAAGTCCATTTTGCAGACCCAAACATACTTTCCAAAGGAATACGTACCACTGGGCTGGGAGCTTTGTTAAAGTGCCCTCAAAGGAGGAGCACATGAGCACAATTAACCCACCGTGCAAAGACAGATCTGATATTCCACTGCTATAAGATTATACCCCATGTGCTTAAAATGTCCATTATATAATCAGAATGCACAAAACTGTGAGTAACAGCCCAGGGTTGGGGGGAGTACTTCTATTTTTCCTGTACTTATTTTTGCTTGTGCTTTCTCGGAAGTGAAATAGTTTTGTAAAAATATCAATGATTTTTAAAATAATAGCCATCATCCACAGCATCCATCTTAGCAACACACTTTACTGGATCATGCATGACCCTTGAGTAAATTAGCCTCAGTGTTGCATCTGAGCTTGAGAAAGCTTCTTCATTTCCCTGAGACACCTACTAGGTGTCTTAAAGCTGATGGACTTAAGGCTAAATCCCACTCCTATGCTGTGGATTCAGCATTGTTGCTAAAATTCTTTGCCTGGGAAAACGTAACATCTACCCCTCCTCCTCAGGTCCCAAGGAAAAACTGAAGTAATGTTCAGCAGACTTCCGAGGGGGTGGGGAGTTCCAGGCTTACTTACAAAGCGGTAAGAGAGTGGGGTTACAGCAGGAGCCAGGTTATGTAAAGGAGCCGCACTGGAAGGTCTGCACCCCACATGGGGTAGCTTCTCTATGGCAACATAGATGGAACCACTCCCCTCATCTTCCCCCTCTCAATAAATCAAGTACAACTAAGGCAGAATTGCACACACACAACATTTTGGGTAAAGTGGATGGTGGCTGGATATGCAAGTGAGGGTTCTGTGACCCTCCCACTACTCCCTTTTCTAGGGGCGAGATTTAGTCAACAGGCCCCGCCGTGACAATCTTTTATGAGCAGGCCCTGAAGAACTCCTGAAGATGGTGGCTTTGAGGCTAGTCCTCGACAACAAGTGTCTCTGTTTCCTTGCCTTGTAATAAAGAGTAGACGGGAAACCACAAGATCCACTAGTACAGAAATGTCAAAGGGTGCCAAGTGTGGGGACAAAGACAAAACAGTGCTGCGGATGTGTGAGAGGAGTTCTGTACATAGACGACTAGAGAAGATTCCTCTGAGGAGGTAACACTTAAGATGGGACCTGAACAAGCAGAGGGGGCCCGGCCACGGGCTAAGCAAGAAAGACCATTTCAGTCACAGGAAATAGCAAGTGCCAATAAATGTGTTCACCAGCAGAAGGGAGACCAGTCTTCAACGACTTCATGGGAAGGCAGAAGTTTGAACTGAGATGCTGTGGTGGAGGTGGAGAGAAGCACCACAGCATCTGGTGAAATGGATTTCTAGACTTTCCTAGAGAACTAGATGTGTCCAGTCGGCAAGCACTTGTGGACACCCAATACATGCTAGGCACCCTTCTGCTACTAAGTAGTTGATGGACACCAGCACCCTCTGATAGATCCGAAAGACTGGGATGGAAGCAGGCTTTGTAAAAAGAGAACCAAAGTACTGCTGGAGCAAGCTAAAGGAAAGAAGCTATTCATTAAGTATTTATTAAGATGGAGTTAGCTATCAGACAAACGCAAGTCCAATGACTGCATGAGATAAGACTTCAGTTCTTGTTCAGAGGGAAAGCAGAGCAGGTATCCCCTATTGGTATCCATGTCCCCACTAAATGACGGTTGAATATCACCATTTAGATTCTTCACTGCTGAGGCCCCTCCATCCTCAACATTTGCTTTCAGTGTCATTGTGCACATGTATATACTTTATACAATGAAAGGAGCACATGAGAGATTGATGCATCATGGACTTTAGGGTACAGTACAAGTGAAGTCCTGAGTGGGCATGTGTTGTTAACATGGGCACAGCCATGTCAGGGGCTGCAATGCCTCAGACCACGAGAGTGGCAAATTCTTCCTCAAGTGAGACTTGGAGGGAAATGGTCCACGAGCAAATTCTGATAATGTGGACAAAAAAATATCCACCAGAGCTTTCTTTTCCCCAGATGGATGACCCACTCCCCTGAAGAGCCTGCTCCTGAGATCAGCTAACTTGCCTGCTTGTTCAGCTGTAGGCAATAAACGTGCCTCCCTACTCAACTATATGTGATAACTGTGATCTAGAGTTCTGAAGCTTCTCCATCAGACCACAGCTTTTCTGTGTCAGTCTGTCTATGCGTTTGTCTTTTCTTCATTGCCTGGCCATCCCAGTCAGGTCAGGCTGACCACGGAACCTGGAAAGGCCATCAAAGGTCATCTCACGTTTCCTGGAATTGTGCTGAACATAGCAGTGGCCCAAACCTATAAACGCCACATATCACTTCTGCTCACATGACGTGGCTAGAAACCTTCAGGGCTAACCTGTCTAGACTAGAGGCTGCAACATGCAACCCGGTGTGTTTTTGAGAAGATAATTTGAATTTCAGAAGTTGCTAAGAAGTCTCCAGAGATGCCTATTAATCATGTAATAGAACAAGCTTTGGGGGTGGGGGGGGGCAAATATCATCTAGAGACAAAAAACATAGCCAAAAAAAAAAAAACAAAAACGAAGGCATGGTGATACATGCCTATAATCCTTGCACTCAGGAAGGAGAGGCAGGTAGATTGTGAGTTCAAGGCCAGCCTGGGTTACATAGCAAGACTCAAAAGACTTATTTGAGGGAGCTGGCAGGATGGGCACATCCAAGGAATTCCAGCCATAGAGTTATGTGACTGGTGACCTCGGATTTAGAGACAAAAAACATAGTACTTGCCTTATGGTTTACTAGTTTATGTTAAGCTACTATGAGTGACCATGGCCTGAGAATGTGGTCTTGGGTTACTAGTCACAGAGCAAGTATAGTCTTAAAACAACACACTCAGTGGGCACATTAAGTAGGTGGGTTACAGCAAAGCAGGGTGAAGACTGCTGTAGGTTTCAGATTCTATCTGATCACATTCTTGGCTTTGGAATTGGTGGAAACTGATGGTCTGCTATAATAGTATATCCCAAATGTTTTCCCTGAGAGTTGGAAGGACGTTAGGGCAGACAGAGCTGTGAGTGATAACTATTAAGGGACTTAAAGATAGGGTTGCAAGATTATCATCGCCAAGTTCTGATCAGTCAACCTACCTTGTAGAATCTTGAACATGCGTATGTGGTTTGGTTTGGTTTGGTTTTCAGAACCTTCAGTTTACATTTTCTTGATATGAGATTCACTGGTTTAAATTATACGTTTTTCCCCATTAAAGTTTAGACACTCAAGTACAGATAGAGAAAGGACGATTGAATGACATGAGCCAAAACAGGTTTTATCTGATGGAGGACTGGATGACCCAGAGAATGTAAAACTTGATGATGTAAGCATGGAGTGATTCTAATAACAAGCTGGACAATCTTACCTGGGGACAGGAGGAAATAAAGACTCAAGGACTGAAGCGATGAGCAGGAGAGATATCCCTGCCACGGAGTTCACAGTGACTAGTGGTGATAAGACTGAGAAGGTGGAGTAGAAATTAGACAAAAGAGGTAGAAGTTTTGGAGAGGAGATAAGCAGCTGGAAGGTCACAAGGATCATGGACCGAATACCTGAATGTGTAATCATCATAAGCCGACAGTGGAGACAGGGCTGAGAAAAGCAGAGCACTGACGGCTAACCCTGGCTAAGGATGGCTGCTGTGCTAGGTGCTTTCCACTCAGAACCCTCTGTGTTTCCTTCCTCCATCTTCACAGCTCAGATCATGGAACTCCCTTGCCCTCTGACTTCTCACTGAGTGATGGCAGGTATGGGGAGAGGTGATCTTGGAATATTTATTGCCCTCACTTCTTCCCTTGCAGGATTTCTGGAGGCCAACCTCATCTGTTTATAGAAAGACCCAACTCCTGTTGTGGCATCCTCAAACAGCCAGCTCTGGCCTTCTCCTGTCTACTCTCCCCTCCCACTCCACTCTGTACTCCTCCCTGTAACGAAGAAGCTTACTGTTGTTAGCCCCAGGCACACTATGCTAGGGACTCCCCTCACCCCAATCACACTTTTGTAAAAGGTCCCTTTATTAAACTTAGCACAAATTATCCTAATTTGAGTAGGCCATCTGTTTTCTGCTGGGAGCCTACGGTTACAGTAAATGACAGTAATAGGAATACCTGTCTTACTGGGTCGATTGTAGAACCTAAAGAAATTATATGCAACTAGCAAGGTCTGGCAAATTATGCCCGATGGTGGTGGGGTGGAAAGAAATGGCAGCAGTTGTCTTAGTTGTTGTTAGGATAAAACTACACACTATATTCAGGCTCAAGCAGAGCCTTGAATTCATAACTAGATGTTGATCGAAAATTAAACACCTGGCTTCTGATACCACTCAGAAATCCTCAGACCTAGTAGCAACTGCTAAATCAATCAAAGCATTTATATGAACAAATGCATCTAGTAAAGGAATGGAGAAGAACTTCAAGTGAAAAAAATAACCAAGTAATTACCGTCTATGGTGATCTCTAAAGACAGTCTGACCCACATAACCACAATGTGGATCCATCTAGGGCATGTGGAGAAGTCTCTGGAGAAGAGAGACAGGAGATCCCCTGGCCTCAGGTCAGCCCACACTCCCACTCCTGGACTTTGTAGCTGCAATCTTGCTTCCAGGGCCCAGCAGCAGAACTGCCACGTAGAACGTGGGACCCAGGCCACAGGCACCACTGCACACTTGAAAATAGTTCACAGCCTGCGATGACCTGCTGCATGCCCCAGAGCCTGACTTTGCAAAGGAAAGCCACTCCCCCTCTTTTCCAGACCATAGAAACTACTAGCTCTTGATTTCAAGTGCAAAGACAGGATCGAGGTTTCATCCAGGAAATACAACCTAGGGTGGGCTCAAAAAAAAAAAAAAGCCTGAGAATAAACTCAGAACAGACCCAGCTCATTCATACATTTAGCAAAACAAAGGGGATCCACATGCTGCTTCCAGTGTTCAGTATCAATCAAAACATACAAGATCATTATCAACATGCAAGCCTGTTCCCTTTCCTTCAGCTTAAAGTGGCTTCCCAGAACCTTCTATGAGAAACCAAATTCCCTCATGGTGCCTCAACTTGCACCAATGTCTGCCACTTTAGAAGCCACTTGCCTGCCTTCTCATGTTCTTGTTGTGATGTGCTCTCTCTGAGTGGAACTTGGGACCTCTCAAATGCTGTCCCACCCTGCCCCATCCTTCTCCCTGTATCAGTAACTTGTCTCACTCTGAATGCAGTGTGCTTTATTTCTTCCAGGAAGCCTGCCGTAACCCTCAGAACAGTTATACTAGACTGTAATGCCCCTCTTTAGCCCTCTGTGTTTATACAGTCAAGACTTTTATAATTATTGCACTTCTGACTTCCTCCATTAGACAACTCCATAAGAGCACAGAATGCATCTACCTTACTCTAAACCAGTAGTTCCCAACCTGTGGATCATGGCCCCTTTGGGGGATGGAAAGACTCTTTCACAGGAATTGAATATCAGATAGTCTGCATATCAGATATTCACATTACAATTTGTAACAGTAGCAAAAACTAGAGTTACGAAGTAGCAACAAAATAATTTTATGATGGGGCTCTCAGCAGCATGACGAACTATACAAAAGAGTCACAGCATTAGGGAAGTTGAAGACCACTGCGCTCAACTTTACCCAAGTGTATGATACGTAGAAAGCCCTCAGCTAACATCAGTTCAATAAATATGTAGCTGTATAATACTTAGTGCATGTTTAAAATGTTATCCAGAACTGTGAAAATAATAGAGATCAGATAGTGTATTTTCTGCCTCTCTGTCTCTGTCTCTCTGTCGGTCTCTGTCTCTCTGTCTCTCTGTCTCTCTGCCTCTCTGTCTCTCTCTGTGTCTCTGTCTCTCTCTGTCTCTCTCTGTCTCTCTCTGTCTCTCTCTCTCTCTCTGTCTCTCTCTCTCTCTGTGTGTGTGTGTGTGTGTGTGTGACCTTCCCTTGATTCTTCTTTTCCTTACTGTCTTTCTTTCTTTTACTGTGATGCCAGGGGACTGAACCCTGCCTGACTTTGTATGTGCTGGGTAAACACACAGAAAAACATCCCTAGTGACAATGATGTTCTTCCTACATAAGGTCAGTGACTTTTCCGGCTTCTCTGCCTTCTGTCTATCTTGAAATGGACTACTTTGTTCTACCGTAGGCTTCCTGCCATGCTGTTGGCCCTGAACACAGGCCTGCATTCAAAGAAACCACAGACTGAAACTTCTGGAACCATAAGCCAAACATACCCTCCTCTTGCAGGTAGTTATCCATCCCCATAATGAAAACCCCGACCTTTCAGTCGCTGTCCTGTCTCTGATACACACTTTGACACCTTTGTTAGGTTTTCAGGGTCTCTATGCTATTCTCTTGGTGTGGAGGGTTCTCCTGCCACGCTGTGTTGGATACTAAGTCTTTGCAGTTTGTCTTCAGATTGCATTGTAATGTCTCCAGCCTTGTTTGGAATAGATCTCATTCATTCATCCATTGCTGGGGAGACTTCACTGTGGAGCAGGGATGCAGCAGGAGAGCACCATGCCTTATGCAGTGCACTCGATGCTCTCCTCCTCAGAGTGATGAAGGAAGAACCCCTGACAGTGATGCTGAATTGAGATGAATTTGCAATGGTTGCTTAAATAACAGAGGAATAGTCTTGGCCTTGGCATTCCAAGTAAAGATGGGGACACAGGAGAATTGTCACATTCTCTGGAACACTGCCGTTGGGTTGAGGAAAGTCACTGATTGGCATTATGTTTTGGCAGCCATAAAGATTCTGTTTATTTACCTTCTGCCTAGTAAATGGATTCCTATACATACATGAGGAATTTGTAATGGGGAAAAAAGCACATAAGAAAGAAAAAATACACACACACACACACACACACACACACACACACACACACAAACATGAATCATTATCACTGTGTTCTATAGTGGTTAAAGAAAGAAAGAACTTGACTGATCAGCCCAGGAGTGCTACTGCAATGCATATTTCACTTTGAAGATTGTTGCAATTCAAATAAAATTCAGGGGCTGGAAAGATGGCTCAGCGGACCTCTTCCAGAGCAGTGAGGGTCTATTCCTTTACCCACACGGTGGCTCACAATCATCTATAACTCAATTCAAATCTCAGGGGATCCAGCACCCTCTGCGGGGCCTCCATGGACACTGAACACGTGGTTAGCAGACACACATTCAGGCAAACACTCATACACACAAAATAAAAATAAATAAAATCTAAGAAAATGTAATCCTTAAATGTTATTTTAAAACCAAAATACAAAGTTTATCTGTTTAATGATTACAGCTTCTTTCCACATGTCAAATCCAACAAAATAACAGAAATGTTAAGATAACCTGTTTAAAAAGTTGTCTGTTTTTTAAATTTTTATTTCCAATCTTATCAATTTTTTTTTAAAAAAAATAAGGTAATATGCTTTATCAGAGTTATAACAGACATAATCAGGATTCCAAAAGTAAAAATGTCAAGAAGAAGTAAGCTCTGGTTTTAATTCACAAAGTCACTTTTTCCAAAAGACAGAAAAACTGGCTTCTGGCCATTGGTGTGAAAAAGACTAGAAAGTTGTAATTCCTTCAGGTTTTGAATCAGCAAGCTATGCAGCATGGCTGTTGACATCAGAACAATTCAGAGCACACAAACAGGTCATGTGCAGGGATATGTCCCCTGCAGTCACTAACAGAGAGGCCAGACTATGCTGATGCACCAGCCCTTGACATCCCATCTCGAGCAGAGCTCTGATGACCAAGAGTGCAGACCAAGCCAAGTGGAGATCTGAAATTCCTCTTTCAACAAGGAGGCCTGTTGAAGGAGTGGGGACACTAAGCCCGAGTTTATCACTCTCCTCTTAGACGAGAGGCTTATCAAAAGCTGCTTTTTATTTTATAAAAATAAGGAAGAGTGGATGGTTTTTGTTTTCTTTTTTGTTTGTTTGTCTTTTGGGGGGGGTAGTCAAAAACCTTAATTTCAGTGAGGTCATCTTCTCCCATTTTAAATTCTCCAATGAAATATGTCCTCTGTCATATTCTATCAAATATGTCAAAGTCAAGGTCACTGTCAAAGTGTCCCTAACTGAACTTATCCCTGTCCTTGCTGCAGATCTTACCCATGTTCTAGTCCCCACTGGGGTCCATGTGCACTTTAACAGGATGTACCCAGCCACTCACAGGACCTTGGGCGCAGTACTTCTCCAAGCTACTGTTCTTCCAGGTTCCAGAATTTCAGCACTCCCCACTGGATGCTGGTTCATCGCTCACACCTCTGACCAGCCAGGAGTACTGGCCCTCCTCCTCCTCCTCCTCCTCCTCCTCCTCCTCCTCCTCCTCCTCTTCCTCCTCCTTCTCCTCCCTTCCCTCCAAAACACAAACATACACAAAATGCTTTTAACACGTTCTGTGAACTCTACTAGTGTTGGGTGGTTGGCTTAAAATATTCTATTGGTCATCGATCCACATCCCCCCCCCCAAAAAAATGGAATATAATCCTCTTCCTTTCCTCTAGCAGGCAGATAATCATTTCCTCGTTTTACAGGAAATGATTTAGAGGAGAGAAGAACAGGTCTGACAGTCTTATGAGTTCCAGAAGATGCTTGCCCTGACAGTCACTTGCCCTGTTTCATCTCATCCCAATACGCATACTTAGCTGCACACGCGTATACACACGGACAAATTAAGAACTTGCAGTGTGCTCACATGCACACTGAAATTAGGTCTCAGCCAGGACCGGAATAATACTGCTAAGACTCTGCTTTCTCTAAATTATTTCCAAGCTTTCCTTTGTCTGCTGACTCTTTTCCATCTGTCGACAGATGACCCTAGTCCAGGAAAATAGAGAACCCGGAATATAGTACAGCCTTTCCCATTTTACAGCAGGGAGCAAGCCTGGTGCATTTCAGTGTGCTTGGGAGCCGAGCAGATCCACTATCTTACAGTGTTTTGACTCCGCCCAGTTGTCAGCCTCTGAAACCCCGGAGACTAAGTGGTCCACCTGCCTCTCAGAGGCACAGCGCACCCCTTTCTAACAAGAGACTATCATTGTCGGACTTCTCCCACAGATTCCTTATTTTGGCCAATGCTTAGTAACCTTCTCATTGAGGTGGTAGGAGATGACACCACGCAGATGAAGGGGACATGACAGAGGCCACCACCGCTCATCAGTTCGCTGAGATGGGAAAGCCCTCGGGGTAGTGGAGAATGAGAAAGTTTTTTCTTCTTCGCCACTGATGTTATTGATTCACTCGGCTCGTAGGGAGCATCCATCCCTTAGTGGTGCGCTTTCATGTTTCTGCTTTGTTGCATGGGTGCAGAAAAGAATATTGCAAATTGATCCGCCTTTCCAGCCTTTGTTGAGAATGGACTCCGATTACTCCGGCTTCTCAGCCTGTCATCACATGTTCGCGTTCCGGGGCATATATAATCAGCCTGGCTAAACAGTGAGGCCTGAGCTGATTAATTTCCAACATTCTCGCCCGAGTCCATTGATGGCATGCCTGTTTGATGATCTTCGAGACAGATAGCCACTTCTGATTGTTTGACCTTTGCCCTTCACCCTGCGGCTGTCTGTTCTAGTACCTGCTTAAGTTGACAGCACATACATTGCGTCTCCGTCACTTTTAAAGAAAACCGTAATGCCTTGCTCCTCTGAAAGCTTAGACGCCGGCTTTTAAAGGAAACCCATTTCTAATATCAGTTGAGCAGCATTTGAGAACCAATCATATATCCATTAACCAAGAAGAAAAGGCATTATCCATAACTATGATGTTACACGTGTACTTCAGAAACTACTCATTCTTTCTGATTTAGCTTGTGTGTTAATTATGATCAATGGATTTCCTCGGGAATGTGAAACTATATCACAGCTTTTAATTTCTCATTCCTCCATTTCCCAGAATTCTGCTATTTTAATTACTTTATATGCCATTTACTTCTAATAGCTCAGAATAAAAGGGTCATCATCAATATATCTATTATATATAATTTTAGGCATATTGGCCCATTTCTAACATAACCCTAATATTAGGTTAGACAGGTTATATTTTTAGTTCTTGGGAGTCTCTTTAACAATTTCAAAGATGTATTTCATTTATCCTAAAATACCTTGGGTTGTAAGATAGGTTTGGGTCTATTTATAGAGCTGAGTTCTCAAAAATGCACATAATTTACACCCAAGCTCACTAAGAACCAAGTAGTTACAGAGCTAATGCAGGTGCAGTCCCCAGCCATTTTTAAGGTCACACTAAGTCATACTACCCCACAGGAAAATGGAAGGTCAATGGAAACTTGCCAAGGTCACCCAAGGACAAATCACTTATACATCTGTTTAATGAATCGCATGTGTGTCCTGTTGCACAGCAGTGGATTACAATAAGAAAAGCCTCAGGTAGAAAAAAATATATATATAATTGGCATTCGATATAAGAGCAGGAATCCAGTCATACCAAGTACATTTCCTTTTGAAACAAAAGGAAATACAAAGAAAAGAATACATTCAGATGGAAGAATCACAGAATTTAAGAGCACAGAGGGACTGTTGAATCTCAACGACATTCTGTTCGACAGAGAAATGGGGACACACAGGAAAGAGCTGAGATAGGAAGGAGCCTGGGACCTCCCAGTTCCAGCAGAGGCCTGTCATTCAGTAGTCCGTCACCCTTCCCAAGTTACCCCAGCTGGTTTCCTCTTAATCTGGCTCACTCTGTCACCGTTTCTGTTTTTCAACTGGAAATATTAACCACTCTAAGTATACAACCCTTTGATGAATTTGATCTCCTTAAGAAACAATGTAATGTCTTGTGGCTCAGCTCCTGAGGTCTAGACACCAACAAAATATAAACATGTTTCCTTTTGTTTGTGATCAACCTGAATAGCGAGACTATCATAGGGTTTTTTCGTTTGTTGTTTTTTGTTTTATTTGTTTTTGTTTTTAAGAAAACAACTTCAATAAAAAAAAATGTTGAAAGAGTCTTGTGGCGAGCTTTATCCTGTTCTGGAAAGTTATATGTAAGCTTCACACCTTGTCATCATAATGGCTCGAGGCTCTTACACATCATTTTTTTATTCTGACCTTAGGTTTGGATACTGAAAACTCTCAAAAGTTAAAAATGACTTGAATATATACATGAGTGTATGTATAATTTGAATTTGAAAACTTGAGTTCACTGTGAACTTTGGGAAAAAAATGTTCTTTCTCATATTGAATTAAATTGTATGAAACTTCAAATTGTACGAAAAATGAACTGCTGTATTGGCCTAGAAATGTTAGATGCATTGTTTTCACCATTGTATAGGGGTAAGACAAGGTATTAAATATGTAAGACATCACCTACATGGGTTTGGTTACAGGTATTAATAAAGTATTCTCTAATTACACATGTATAAATATATTTGCACAAATTTAACAAGATTGCTTCTTCTTTTCCTTTCAAAGAATATTTTAAACACACAAGAAAACATAGAAAGAATTACAGATCTTTCTTTTCCTAGTGTAAATATTTACACTCAGTCATATTTGTTATAGAGTTTTAAACAATTTTATTTCAAAGCAATATTTTAAAATTACAGATGTTCTTCAAGATGCCGATGTGCTCATATACAAATATATTCCTTTCTTGAATTTTTGAGGGTGTTTGTTTGTTTGTTTTTTGGTTTTGTTTTTTGTTTTTTGTTTTTTGTTTTTTTTTTTGGCTTCCTCAGTTAAAAAAAAAAATACCTTGAATTTGGTGTTTGTAATTCTCATATTTTTCTCTTCCTATTACTCATCTATAAATAATCTGTAATATTGTTTGTATATTTGAAATATTTACATAAATGGTAAATGCATTCTGCTATATTTTGTCTTTTTTAAACTGTCTTTACATTTTGGAATTTAGTCATGTGATGACTGTAACATTACTCCATTATAGTGATGAATGCTCTGTGTATTCTATAATCTCAACACATGGCAGCTCATTCGTTCTCTACTGTTACGGGCAGGACTTCAGGAAGCATTTTCACATATATGTCTCTTGCCAATTTGCACGCTATTCTCAGTAGTACGCCGCTAATGACAGATGTTCTGAGTTGTAAGATGCGTATCTTCAGATTTACTCAGTAGCACAAATGACTCTATTAGTGATGCCAGTGTTGAAACTTTGCACTTACGATATCTCAAAAAAAGCACATAGTTATGTATCAGTACAATATCAGACTGCTATATGTCTTCTCAACTGATGAGACACACGTACCACCTACTATTGATTTAGCTTGCATTTTTCTAATTACTAAAGACACTGAAGATGATTTTGTTTATTAAGCATGCAGAACTCGCCTACTGTGATTCACACTGTTGCTCCTTTCCCACTGGATCATGGTTGATGTTAGTGATTTAGAGTAAATATAGACGGGGGTTCTCAGAATCAAACCTGAAGTATGCTGGACAAGCACTCTCTCACTGAGCTCTATCCTCCACTCAAATATTCTGGATAATGATAGTAATGATGGCCAATATTTTGAGAGTTCTCACTAAATGTAAGTCATCATTCTTGGGCCTTCACATATAATAACTAATTTAATATACACAATAATCTCATAGCATCATAGCACTGTCAACCTGACCACCCTTACAAAAATACAAAAATTGAGAATCTGGAGGCTAAATAGCTTGCCTAAGTATTGATATGAAGCTCAATATAATAGCTCAC
This sequence comes from Rhabdomys pumilio, assembly GCA_030674055.1. Taxonomy (NCBI): domain Eukaryota; kingdom Metazoa; phylum Chordata; class Mammalia; order Rodentia; family Muridae; genus Rhabdomys; species Rhabdomys pumilio. Next base: position 66,998,292 of record JANHMN010000007.1, read on the forward strand.
ATAATATCTATGAGGTAATGGAGTCATGATTTAGACCCAGCTGTCCCAAGCTGGCGTGCTGATCTTCTGCCACTCACTGGGTCAGAGGACACACCTCCCTACCAGCTTTATGCTTTAAAGTATTTTTCCAGTCTAGAGCTTTTTAATACATTTCTTGTGTATGTCATTGTATATGAATGCATATGCATGTATATTTTTGCATAAAATATATACATATACATGTATATAAAATTATTAATTATATATTATATGCATTATATTATATAATTTATTATATATAATATGTGTGATATATTACACACATATACATATATATTATGTATATATATTATTTATATATGTGTGTACATATATATACATATATATGTATATGTATGTGTGTGTGTGTGTATATATATATATAAAATTTTTGCATTGGGGTATCCAGGGTAGTTACATGTCCAAAAAAAATTATATTTTCTTTTAATTTCTTTAAAGATTTTCTTTTCATATTTTTTCTGACTTAAAGTAGGGTAGAGTTTTCATTTACCTTTTGTGATATGAAGAACCACCTGCCTTCACATCAGTACCTAACCCTAACTCTTGCCGTGATGGTCTTAACTGCTTCACCTTTCAAGTCAAGTATCTGTATATCTGGGACCTTTACCATTTGTCCCTGTACTCATACAATACCTTAATTACTCTTGAAACATCATAGGCCATGCCCCTCCCCTTAACCGGTCCTTGGCAAATTCTCACTGCCAATTGTACTTTTACTCGTTCTTAGACACTCTAAAATAAGATTGCCAAGTTTCTTTTTTTTTTTTTTTCTTTTTTAATTCTGGGGCTGGGGAGATGGCTCAGTAGCTAAGAGTTTTTCTGTTCTTACAGAGGATCCAGGTTCAATTCCCAGCACCCACGTGGTGGCTCGCAATCGTCTATAACTCAAGCTCCAGAAGAACTGATACACTCTTCTGGCCTTCACAGGCACCAGGTACACACATGATGCTCAGACACACTTGCAAGCAAATCATCCTTACACATGAGAATTTTTATTGAAATAGCCTTGAAATTATGGAAATTTTTTAAATAAATTAAGATCTTGATGATATTGAACCATGCCTCCCAGGGCCATTGTGAAACTCAACATTTGTTCAAGTGTTTCCTGTTCAAAAATTTTATAAATAAAATTCTCTGTAAATGCCCATTTTATTAGGTTTAGTCCTCACTGACATTCTTTCTTGTAACTGGAAGCTTGTCTGGTTATATCCAGTATCTGGCTCTGCCGCTGGATGGCTTCTGCAGCAGGTAGTCTCTGCAGACAGCTCTACAGCTGTTATTCCTCCTTGTCTGATTACGCTTAGAGTCCCTGTGCTGTGTCTATGTCACCTGTAAGAAACTGTGAAGCATGCGCTCTGTGAAAACCTAGGACAAGGCGGACTCTAATGACTCTTGGTTTGTGTGTTGACTTCTGAGTCAGTAACTTTGCTTAATTCTCTTATTCGTTTTAAAAATCGTTTGCATACTGTCTTGAACTTTCAATGGAAGTAGTTACGTTGCTGGGAAGTAAGACGGTTTTTTTCTTTCTCTTCAGGTTCTGTGTCTTTATCTTTTCCTTTTTCTTATTTTATTCCACTGTCTGTAACTCTAATACTAGTAAGGTTAACAGAAGCAAGAATGGACATTGTTCTTGCCCTTCTAACATTAATAGTGGAATTTCTGAAGTTTTACTGTTATGTGTTATAGGTTTGTTATGAGTCCTTTTAGATTTTTATTGTGTATGTTCATTTTATATGCTTGTCTCATGTAGGGCACTTCTATACAAGTATATATTGTATGTTAAATATTTTGTCCCCCATGCCTTCTCATTTCTCACCCTTCCTGTTAGGCCTTTGTCCCCCTCAAAAGTTTCCTTTTGCTTTTATACCATAATTTATACATGATCATAGTATTTCTATAAAATCTAGGAACCACAAATGAGAGAACAGAGGCTAGTTATTTTGTTTAATTGGCCATCTCCAGTTGTATACATTTTTCTGCACACTTTGTTCTTTTAATTACATTTTATTGTTTATTTTACATGTGGTACATGTGATGATGTGCATGAGTGTGTGTGTGTGTGTGTGTGTGTGTGTGTGTGTGTGTGTGTGTGTACCATGGCACACATGTGGAGGTCAGTGGGAGTCAGTTCTGTCATGTACATCATGTAGATACCAGGGGTCACGGTGGGGTTAGTAGCTGGCACCTTCACAGGCTGAATCAGCTCACCAACTCAACTTTGTTCTTCTATATGGTTGAAAATGATCCCACTGTGTTATGTACAAGAGTTTATCAGATTCTCTGTTGCTGGTGACAAGATCAGATGGATCCAAACCTTAGCTACTGTGAGCACAGCTACAGTAAATGCAAGTGTGTGTGTCTGTGGTGAGCTGCAAGTCCCTGATAGTCTTCTGAGGTGGTGGATGATCTCTTCTTAGAAGTTATACAGTGGGGACTGATTAGGTAAGAAATGTTTCCCATCTGTGAAGTGGAATGGATGGCTTTCCCCTTCTCTCTGGTAACAATACATGTTACTTAGTAAAACGTTTTGATGGCTTCCTTTCATGCTAGGACTAATCCTGACCCAGGTGTGATACATCACTCTTGAAAGTTTCTGGTTTAATTTTAGAGGAAAAAGGCTCTGTATTCAAATAAAATTTGTCTGCAATTCCACTATTTTTCTTGTTGTGTCATGTTCATGTTTGCTAACAAAAAGCCTAAAACATGTTCAGAGGCGTTTGCCCTTCATGGTTCTCAGAAATATTTGCATAAAGATCAGATAGTCCTCCAACATAGGTTAAAATCCCCCTCTGAAACTCTCTTGGCCTTGTATCTGTTATAAACAGATATTCATCATGGTTGTTAGTTTATTTGAATTTTGTAAACAAATTTCCATTTATATCAGTTTAGAAAATGGTCTGTTTTCTAGCCTTACACTCTGCCATAGTTATTCACAATCTCCCTTAGCCTTTTTAAATCCAGAGCTACCGTAAGAGTTCTTTTATGTGTGCTTCTTATTTTTCTTTCAGCGGCTGAGTCTTAAGTTTGTACGTGCCACAGAATTTGCATTCTCTTCCAATAAATCATTTAAATTTGTTGCTTGCCTTTATTTCTAGTCTCATCAATTCATGTTTTGGCATTTATTTGCCTCACTCCACTTCCTTTACATTTATTATGCTACTACTTACCCAGCTTCCAGAGGTCATCACTTACCTCAGTGCCATATTTCCTGATAGCTAACATGTATTTTGAAAGCTCTGGGTTCACTTCCATATGCGACTATTTCTTAGGCCTGTGGACACTGCATATAGTTCATTGTGTCCAGGCTGTGACTACTGTTATCATCCTCCTTTTGAAATATGAATTAAGTGACTTTCTTTGTTGCTGTTGGCATATGTATATAATTCTAATTATATTTCATTGACGTCAAAACCATGTTTTCTATGATATCAATCCCCTGAATTTGTCGAAATCCATTCCTTGCCATGCCTACTGTCCTCCCTCTTCTCCCCTTCTCCCCCCCATTTGTTACCTTTGCCCCCCCCAACAGTTTTGCTTCTATTTTCAAGTAAAAAAAATATATACATTATTGTGTAGGTAAGTGTGTATATCTTAGCTAGGGTCTTATTGCTGTAAAGAGATACCCTGACCACAACAACTCTTATAAAGAAAAGCATTGCATTGGAGCTTGCCTACAGTTTCACATGTTTAGTTCATTATCATCATGGTAGGAAGCATGATGGGTATGCTGGCAGACATGGTGCTAGAGACAGAGCTGAGATTTCTACTTCTGGATCCTGAGGCCTCAGGAAGTGACTGTCTGCCACTAGGCCTGGCATGAGCTTATGAAACCTCAAAGCCTGACCCTAGTAACTTTCCCAACAAGAGCACACCTGCTCCAACAGGGTCAATCTTCTAATAGTGTCACTCCCTAGAGGCCTATGGGAACTTTTTATTCAAATCACTGTGTGAGTGTGTGTGTGTGTGTGTGTGTGTGTGTGTGTGTGTGTGTGTGTGTGGTGTGCACGCGAGCGCCCTGACATTTTTCGGACAACGTTATCAGTTTGAGGTGTCACCTGATGGAGTTGTTAGAGCCCATTATACATAAAATCAAATAAGAACAATAGCACTGTCCTGCCTTCTATCCACACCCCTTTGTTCCTTTCCTCTGCTCGCTGCTCTAGCTGAGACTTCAAGCCCTGAGAGTGGGAAAAGCAAACTCTCCTTCCTGGTTCTCATGCTTTCAACTTTTCCACTTTTAGTACAGAACATTAAATTATTGCAAATGCTTCATGTGTACTTTTTTTAAAAAAAGTAATATATATATATATATATATGTACATACTTTTCTCTGTTGGGCGTACTTTTTTCTTTTTTTCTATATTCATTTTCTATTGTGTGTTCAATATATAAATGTATGATGAGATACATAGCGATCTCTCACAATAATCTCAGTCTAATGTTCTACCAATTGAGGTATTACAGCTGTGCTCATAATTTCAAATTTATAAAATTTCTTTAACAGTTTTCTAAAGTTCTACTTACTTTATTTTGAGACTATGTTGTCAGACAATATGAATACAGGATTTTATGTCTTATCCTGATTTTGGATGTTATTATGTAGTGTCCATGATTATAGTTACTGGTATTTTCTTAAGTTTTATCTTATTGATATTAATATTACTACATGAGATTTCTTCTGGCTTCCATTTGTCTAGTATATACATCTTCCCCATCTCTCTGTTTTCAGCATTTCAATTTCTCTGTAACTTTAAGTTTATAATGTCTGGATATCAATTTTGGTGGGTTTGGGGGGATTTTATTCCAACTCTATAAAATTTTCTACCAGATCCCTGTTTCCTTCCCAAACCCAATCTTAGTTTGGTGAACCACTCATTGAAACATAACATCAGGTGGCTAAATAGTATTCTCCCCCTTTTTTTTTTTTTTTTTTTGGAACACAAAACAGAAAAAAAAAAAACATCAAATAACCAAAGCAATCTTTAGCAAAATGAATAAGAGAAATCAGACTATCTGATTTTCACATAGATTAAAAAGCTATAGTAATCAAAACAGCATGGCAGGAACATAGAAATGTACACATCACCATGGCCCATGGACCCAGCTTCCTGTTGATAGCTTATACAATATATCCAACATGACGACATAGTTGGCTGACTTGCTATCATATCTTTCACAGTAGTGCTCAATAGAGACAGGAACATGTCAATAAATAATGAAGACTTCCTAGAAAGACAGCAAGGCAGCAAGTAACATTCAATTTTCTCAGCAGAGTACAAGTTCTTGAGGCCAAAACTTACATCTGATCTATCATACTGCGGAGTTTATTACCTTGCATATGGTAAATGGGCCATAAATATTTTCAAGGGCCAATACATTTCTCCTGTGGATTTTCCATATGGCAGAAAGAATGATGCCCAGCTACAGGCAGCTCTGCTCCAAAGGACCAAGTGAGTACCTCCTGAGTGCTGTAGCATGTTGGTGCTTCCTCAGAAAGTATTTTTAAAGAGTGAATGGATACTGAAAAGTATTACATCAAAGTATAGAGGCGACCGGGCTGAACCAAGATATTTCTCACAGAATAACATAAAAATGGGTTATTTCTAGCTTTCATTAATCAAGAATTCAGACAGAAACCTTTTCTTTCTATCTTCAGACAGTATCAGGGACCAGATGTAGGGGGATGTTAAGTGCTCACAATTCCTCTGGATGAAATAACATTTTTCATGCCACAGACCAAAGGACAAGGGGACAAAGACAGTGCCTTTATTGATTGATTACTTTTGGAAGCAAGCCCAGCACAAGGGAAGTATAGTCTGATGCTAAAACGCTAGACCTGAGCTCTCCTCCTCATCTCCCCGAGAAGCAGCCACAGGATTTCTAAGAGACAAAGACCTTTAGCTGCTTTCAACTCAGAACTCACAAAAGGAGACATTTCCATATATTCTCAAAATGAATCCATAGCTTTCCAAATCAACAGCTTTTTAAATTTTATATGTGTTGAGTATCTGCTTGTGGTGCTGTGAATGAGAAATGTTCCCCATAGGCTCAGACAATTGAACACTTGGTCCCCAGTTGGTATTGTTTGGGGAGGTAGTGGATCTATAAGTAAAATAAACCTTTCCTTCCTTGCCTTTGACCTTGGTCATGGTATTTTATCACAATAAAAAATAACTACTACACTGCTGTGTGCCAGGCACAGAAGATGTCTCTCTCTTTTTTTTCTTTCTTTCTTTTTTTTAAAATTCTTTCAGGGGATAAATTGTACTCAGGCAAACTGTGATGGTTAATCATTATCAACTAGACTAGAACTACAATCACCTAGGAGACACCCCTCTAGACATGTCAATGAGGGTGTTTCCAGAAAGGTCTAACTGACAAGAGGAAGTCTATACTAAATATAGGTGGCACCATCTCCCACATTCCCCACCCCCTCATCCTGACTGCAATGTAACCAGCCAATTCACACAAATGTAACCAGCCGATTCACACAAATGTAACCAGCCGATTCACACAAGTGTAACCAGCCGATTCACTCACTAGCATGCTTTTCCCCATCTAGTGTGCTGACCTCGAACCTGTGAGCCAAAAAAGTTTCCCTAAGTTGCTCTTTTCAGATATCTTTATCAGAATAATATGAAAAGAACCCAATATACAAACCCTCCCTCTCTTTCCATATATGTTTTCTATCTTAACACCTGAAACAGGAGTGGAAACTCACGTTTGCAGAGTGGGCATGGCTGAGTTAGTTCATGAGGAGGCTAAAGAGCCACAAGGCCATGAGGGACAGTAGCCTTCCTGTGGCAGAGATTTAGGGTTTCAATTAAGTGAGGGATGTGAGTTACGTAGTTGTCTTAAAGCTTTTTCCAGTAAAAACATTAACTGACTCTCTTCTTCATTCTCTGTAACAACTGATACCCCTCACAGGGGCATTTGTAACCTGGTAAACGCCCGCCACTGGCTGGCAAGAAACTCCTTAGAACAGAGTGAGATACTTCAGAGGCATTTGCCTACAGGCAAAGGGAAAGTTCTCTCATCCTTCAAAAGCTCTTCCTCCTAGAAGTGAAGGCTGAGAACACCCAGAGCTCCCAAAAGGACTGGAAATGGGATCCCAGGGGCGCACTGAGGAAAAATAAATGGCACATGGCCACACACACGGCAGTGGAGCACACTCTCAAATGGGAAGTTCATTGTTGCTCAGTCCCTAGACCGGATGCGCCTCCCTGGAAAGTGCATCTGAAGGAAATGGCAGTCAAGATTGACAACTGAGGAATATGCAAGCTTGATTATATGCAAATCATCACTTTCTGTTGACTTAATTTTGATCTAATGTAACATGTATAATTAACGCATGTGTTTAAAATAAATGTATATTTAATTGAAATGCATATTTTAAAAGTGAATATTTACATTTATATGTTGTCTTATGTTTTGTTATCTTTTTTTTTTTAAATTGAGGGTAGATTTCTTTCCTACAGAAGGAAGGGATTAGGAACCCCACCATGAACTAAGACAAAGCACAGGAGCAAAGGGAGGGAGCTGGCTTTGTCTGCATGAAGCAGAGGAAGCGGATGCATCCTGCTCCAGACCCTCTCCACCCCATGCTGTGAGATTGTCATACCTGAAACTCAGTTTTTATGGTTGGGAGAGGAAAGGAAGACACACAATTTCTACGTCACCTTTGAGTGCTACAATTCCATTATAAACTCACAGATAGCTCTGATCTTCATTTGTTTCAGTCAAAGTAATTAAGACTCCAACCACAGAAACCAGAGGCTCTTGGATAGCATCAATAAGCCTGAAGATTGTACTGAGGTTACAGTCTGCGGCGGCCCCCAAGCACCAATCTGGACACCAGGCTATCTACTCTGTTACTCCGTGTTGTATAAAACCATGTTGCCTTGATTGTTCCTTTGTTTTTCAGGCTGTACCTTACCTAAGAGACATCATTTTTTAAGTAGCTTTGTCTCCATGGAGAGGATGAAATATGATTGGGTGCCTGGGCAGAAGGCACACATCAGCTGTCCAGAACCACCCGTGCACTGCAGACAAATAAATGAGTTACTCCTGGGACTAGAGACAGTCTTGCCCTATAAATTAATTGGGGGTGAACTGAGACTGTAGGGACACGTGAGTGTATTAAAATCTCTTTAGGGAAACTAGGCCCAAGAAGTCATCAGATAGGCTAGACCCAAGGAAAGGGTGGAACACTCTCGCTTGGACTTCATAGAGTAGTAGATACCTACCATTGCGCTGGAATGGCTCCACCAACCTGTCGTGTGACACCCAGTGAAAATTACAGAACACAGGCAGAGAACTTTCAAGTGTCCCTGTGACTTTACTTCAACTCAGTGCCCTGCTGTTAGTGTGGCCTACTCAACCGCTGTCTGCCCATCCACCTGCTCATTTGTGTGGGGCTTCAAGTGCCAGTCTACCTGACCAGGTTCTGTCTTTAGTCTCTACAGCTGACTCTGTCTTTACTGTCACCCTAACTCGCCCTCAGCCTGAGCACCACAGGAACAGTTGTTCCTTATGGTATCCATACAGACTCTATTTGCATTTCTAGCAGCCCTCTTCTGAAACCCCTTGAACTCTGCTATAGCCTCGTTAATGTGTCTCCATTCTGTAAACGCCATACACATGCATAGAGAGGGACATACTGTGTGCTGTGTGGTCTGTGATAGGAAAGTTAGTATTAGTAAACCAAGCTTAGAATAAATGAAGCTGCATTCTTTCTCTTTGGCCAGATAACCAAAGTAGGTGGGATTATCTCTTCAACTGATGCCATTGAATGACCCTCAGATGAACCTTGTGAGTTTATTATTATGAAATAAATTCTGATGTTGTAAAAAGAGACAAATATGTTTGTCTTACATTTCTGGCATGGTGCACTCATGTTAAACATCTGAACACTCAGAGAACAGAAGTTTGGGGCACACTCTGTGTTGGTTTGTATATACTTGGTCCAGGGTATAGCACTATTAGAAGGTATGGCCTTCTTGGAGTAGGTGTATCACTGTGGGCATGGACTTTAATACCCTAGTCCTAGCTGCCTGGAAGCTGGTCTTCTCCTAGAGGCCTTCAGATGAAGCTGTAGAACTCCCAGCTCCTCCTGAACTATGCCTGCCTGGACACTGCTATGCTCCTGCCTTGATGATAATGGACTGAACCTCTGAACCTGTAAGCTAGCCCCAATAAATATTGCCCTTATAATAGTTGCCTTGGTCATGGTGTCTGGTTACAGCAGTAAAACCCTAACTAAGACAGACTGCATGCATGAACACCCATGGAACAAGAAAGCGTGATAGCTCAGTATAAAAGGTAGAGAGTCAGGGTGCCCAGGAATAGGCTACTGTGAAGGAAAGAGAAAAGGAGAAATTGGACAAGGCGCAAGGCTTCATTGTAGAAACTTCCAATGGAGAGAGTCTTGCATCAAACATTTGGAAAATCACATGGGAAAGAAAGTATGATGGGCAAATGGGCAACCGTCACGCCATCTGGTAGATGATACACAGGAAATCTCTACTGTGCTTTCATCATTAAAGTTTTTCTCAATCTTTTGCAAGTAAAATAACTTATGGTTAAATACATGGGCCAATAAATTAGCAAAACAATAGTCCCTAAAAGGCTTTCTGTGTGCTATGATCTTCGATTTTTTTTAAGCAGTATTGTAGAGAGAAAGAGCCAAGGAGCTTGGCAGGAACCCTGTCCTGATCCTGGTTGGACAATGACCAGTCCTGGCCATGTTCCCTTCTCATTCCTGCCTGCCACCCTCTTTCTACTGCTTATATTTGAAAAACACAGCTCATCTCTCATAGAGTGTGTGCTTAAAGACTGCCCTCACTCAAAGCTAGGGTTATAAATACGAACAAGACACAGCATGTGTCTTGGTTACTTTTCTACTGGTGTGATAAAACACCATGACCAAGACAACTTATAAAAGAAAGCCTTTAAGTGGGCTTACAGTTCCAGAGGGTTAGAGTCCATGATGGAGGAGCAAAGGCGTGGTGGCAGAAACAACTGAGAGCTCACATCTTAAACTACAAACAGAAGGCAAGGAGAACGCTTGAGAAGAAACCCTCAAAGCCCACTCACAACGCACCTCCTCCAACAAAGTCAAACCCCTTAATACTCCCCAACCATTTTATCAACTGAGGACCAAATATTTAAGCATAGCAGCCCTTGGGAGCCATTGTCATTATAAGCACCACAGTGCACTCCCTCACAGGCTCGTGACCATATCACAATGCAAAATACATCTAGCCCAACTTCAACTGTCCCCACAGTCTGTCAGCCTCAACACTGTTCAAAGGTCCAGAGCCTCCTCTGAGACTCAAAGCAGTCTCTTAATTAGAACCTCCTGTGAAGTCAAAAAGCAAATTACGTACTTCCAACATACAATGGCACAGGATAACCCATTTCAAAAGGGAGGACTCAGGGCAAAGTAAGGAAATACTGGACCAAAGCAAGACCGAAATACAGCACAGTGGATTTCAAATCTTGTAGCCAATGTCAAAGGGCTTAGATGACTCAGCCCTTCCAGTTTTTCTGCCTGGAAGATAGATCTCTTTTAGGCTGGCTCCACTCCCTATCTCCAGCTCTTTTGGCAGATAAGACTCTGGCGTCTCTAACATTTGGGGTTCTTCAATGCAATCTGGGCTTCACTTCACTTTTCCCAACAGCCTCTCATCTTCTCTGGACTTTCATGCAGGGACTGCCCTGCTACACCTCACCTGTCCTCAGCAGCTCTCCTCAGGTATAGTGGAAGATTGCATAAGTGCTTTACTCGTGTGCCTTTCAGTGACTCTAAAGCCAGAACCACAAGGATCACATTGCCAGATTTAGCTGCCTGATTGGAATGAGCTCTGGATCCGCCCCTTTCTGAAGCACTTTTGTGCCAGATTTGGTGATTCCCTAGGCCTAATCCTTTCATGAGTTGGAAAGTTAGCTTAGGGTAGGGGTAGGGTGTTCCCCTGAGAGCATTCTGCCCTTTGTTCCAGTACATATTTGCCAGGGTTTTTTCTTTTCTTTCTTTCTTTTTTCTTCTTCTCTTTTTTTCTTTCATCTTCTTATCTCTTTGAGCATAAGCTAAGGCTCAAACATGAAATGTCTTGGTGCTTTTTCTCTTCAAACTGTACAGTTTGTGTTTGTCTGCATAAGACTGCTACATAACCATGTGAGGGAGTCTTGAACACTCCTCTGCCAAAGAAATTAGTACTTTACTTTTCACGTTAGCCTTGGAACAATTCTTAGAACAAGGACAGAAAGCAGCCATGTTCTTTGCCAAAATATCTCAAGAATGGCCTCTAGCCCAGTTTCTCCTGAGTCTGCTTCCATTCTGTCTGGACCCTCTTGAGCCGGGCCTCTGCAGGGCACGTTGCTCTCAGCACTACTGTCTTCCAATCTCCTACTAGGATCTTTCCTTTCACCCTGCTTACAGTATTCAACAGATTCTCTGGTCCAAAGTCCAAAAGTCTTCCAGATTCCTCCAAAACCCACACAGACAAGTCTCTTGCAGCAATAGCCCACTCCCTGATACCGACTTCTGTATTAATTGCTTTCTATTTCTATGATAAAACACTGTGACCAAAAAGCAACACAGAAAGGTAACCATTTAGTTCAGTTCACAGGAATCACAGTTCGTCATGAAGAAAAATTGGAGCAGAAACTCAAAAGAGATGGAAGCCATGAAGGAACAGGAAACAGTGTGTACCAGTTTGCTCTTCGTAGCTTGCCCAACCTGTTATCTTAAACCATTCAGGACCACCTACCCAGATGTGGCCTGTGAGCTGAGTCCACTCACTTTAAACATCAATCAAGAAAATGTACCCCAGGCGTAAAACACACAGACCAATGTGGGGTGGTCATTTTCTCAACTGAGGGTCCCCTCTCCCAAAAGACTCTTACCTGTACCAAGTTAAAAACAAAAACAAAACTAGCCAGCACACCCATCGCCAGTAACATACCGCCTCCAACACGTCCATACTGCCTAGTCCTTCTCAAATAGTTCCACCAATAGGGGACCAAGTATTCAAACATATGAGCCTGGAGGTAGGGCGCTCTCCTTTAAATCACCATAGGTAGGCAAGGGACTGTAAATCAGCAGGGAATCAAAGCAGCTGCCTTCCTGTGTGGGATCTTGCTGAGTCAAAGAAGAGACCAGTGAACTCCCCAGGAGGGTTACTCAGAAAATGGATTCCACAGCAGCAATGTGAGCAAAGGGAAGTCTTGTGCATGCATAAGGGCTATAGACAAAATGGGGAAGACACTGTAACAACCACAAGGCTCACTGTGAGCGCTCTCTCTCTCTCTCTCTCTCTGTGTGTGTGTGTGTGTGTATGTGTATGTGTGTGTGCGCGAGCATGTGAAAGTTGCAGGCACACACATTTTGCTGTCTGCTTCAATGTATGCATATCAACTGAGTAATGGTGCCTTTTGCAAGCAGACGGAAATTAGGGGACTTTAAAAGATGGATTTTTATTGTTCTACCAAACATCTTAAAACTGATCGAAGCCTCAGAGGAGAGAGAAACAAAGCCAGCTCTCAGAGGCTTTCTGTCTACTCCTTCAGAAAATTGTCGGCATCCCAGGCAACACTTAGAAAAGTATTAAAATTTGAGCAACACTGGTTTACTTGTTCATATGCATCCCCATAGAATTTCGCACCACGTCCACAGAAGCTTCAAAGGCTCCACAGTGAGATCCATCAGGATGTGGGGAGCTCGGAGAAAGACAGGGCTCCAGTGTTTGGAGACATAATGCTGGCGCATGGGCTCTCGGGCATCTGGAAAAGCCAGCCTGACACAGTGTTGCGATTTCAGGCTGTTTAATGAATTCTGATAACACCACATCGCAGGTGCTGTGGGAAGTATGTTAATTTAAGATCACATCTTCCCAATCCCCACAGGTTTCATTCCAACCTAATAAATGAAATAATCTCATTGCAAGTGCCCTGCTTACCTAATTAGGCATAGGACAAAGCAATGGCATTTGGAGCACCTTGATGCCACTGGTCACCTTCAGAAGCATAACTGTAACCTGGCTGTGGGCTTCTGCCGCAGGCTTCTATCATGCACAGGTCAAAGGCAAACAAATGCGAGGCCTTTCCTCATCTATACCACTATTTCCCCCCTTTCCCAGTTTCTGGTCTTGTCTTTTTAAATGCATCTATAATGGCAGAGCCTGTAAAACCTTACTTGGATTAATTAAACTAAAGCTTAGGTCTAATTTCCTGTTAATTCACTAAATAATCATGAGATTCGGGTTATTTTTAACCAGATGGTAGTTTTCCCCCATTGAAGAGGAACTAAAAAGGGATGCTGTGATTGTATCAGAGGCAGTGGAATCAGACCTAGACAGGGGGCATTGTGCCTACCCTCCCTCTGCTATGTACTAACCTTTGGAAGCTAGCCTCATGGTGCAGCCTCAATCCTCACCCCCTCCAACACTGCCCCTCACTCCTTCATACCTAAGTTCAAACGCTCGTTCCTCAGCAAGGCTCTCCTGACCACCTAGGCCACAGCCACTCCAGCTGGGAGCGGGCACCTATACCTCCCTGCACAAAATGACAACCAGTGACTGTAATTCCTGACTTAGATGAAGGGTGTAGGCCAACATGCCAAAGCACATTAACCAAAGCTGGCCTTTGGATATACATGGGTGGATTTAAAGTCACCATCTGAGCCTGATATCCTAATTCATTTACTTTGTAATGAGCTCTAGGTCACAATGGAGACCTCTGGTGCTGAGTCAGGTAGACTCAGTGGAAGCTGTCTAATGGGGTGGCCCCTTTCCAACATCTACACAATCAAATCGGTCAGTTTCACTAGGTTAAGGGAAAGATATTTTTATTTTTAAAATTTTTTAGAGTGAGGAAAAGTTGTTTTTAATTTTGTTCTTAAATTTATATATTCTAGTTTTTGTATTAGTGTTTCTTCTGCATATGTTTATATATATGTTTATATATATATGTTTATATATATACACACATACAGGCATATATATATACATACACGCATATATATATATATGTGTGTGTATATATATGTATATATATACACACACACACACACACACACACACACACACACACACGCATGCTTGGTGCCCTCAAAGGTCAGTGGAGTTATGGCTGATTGTGAATCACTCACCATATGAGTGATGGGAATTGAACCCAGGTCTTTGGTAACAGCAACAAGTACTCCTAACCACTGAGCCATCTCTCTGGCCCCCCCAGGGAGCCAATGGATTGAAGAAATTGAGGCCAACATTTACAGAGCCAACCTCTGATCCACAGACCTCTGACCCGCAGAAGCATGGGAAGGGGGTAAAATGGAGAGAAGAAAATGCTTGAGGCAGAGGTTTTTCTGGGTAGTGCTACGTTCTGTTAGTTGTCATTTCCCACTGGGCCCAAGCCAAATCAGTAAGGACTCACATAGAAAATCACCTCTGCTAAGCAGGACCTCAGAGGGGCTGTCTTCTGAGGAGAAGTTTCAGAGCAGCCCGATACAACAATATCCCAGACTTGAACTGGCCTTGACCTGGCCTCAGATCAACTCTGTGTCCACAGAACTTACAGGACCATTGGTGGAACTGGTCTAATCTTCAGTGGGTATATAGGACAGGCTTGATATGGGACTGGTCTAGCCTCAAGCTTCTGAACTCAGTGGCTTCTTTCATTTTCCATTTTCTGAGCTTGGCTTTGAACAAAACCTCCCCGGGGAAACCCAGAAAACACTGCCAGGTTTCTCCGTCCCCTGCTTGAAGTAATCAAACCCCCAGCGTATGCCCCAACTCAGCCAACGCTGGCTTCGCTGCCAACCCCAGCCTTGCTAAAAAATTCATAAACCACAGAACAGCTGGGCCACATTCTGCTTTCAGAGCAAAGCGTCCACTATCAGGTTTTCATCTGGCACTACTGAGAACTAAGTGTTTATTCTTGACAGAGACTTGAAAGAGGAAACCTCACTGCCTGTCTAACTCGGAGTCACACGAGGACAGGTTTGATGGGAATCCCATACATATTCCAATGAGATGAAAAAGATATTATTCATTCCTAAAATGTCTTCAGAGACTCCATTAATGGAGAAATTCCAAGTGACAGAACCAAAAACAGGTCCCCTAATATCTACATATAGTCATATTAGAGTGGGGGGGGGATGCCCACTAACAGACCTTCCCAAGATCAGTTTCTTTTCTTTCCAGCACAAAAGATAAGAGATGGCTGTGGGGAGTGGGAGGAATCAAGGGGTCCCCAGGAAAACAGATGGGTCCAGTTAAGAGCTCCTTTCCTTAGCAGGAGGGATTTCACCAGCAAGTTTCTGTATTTGAACAATCGCTATGGAGACGTGTCCACTCAAGGATTTCCTCAATTGTGACAAGCTTGGTAAAGGAAATCTTGTTATTATACCCTCAATATTCTATGCATGGGTAAGCTGTAGTTGAAATAAGCACTTTAAAACCCTCTGTACTCTCTCCAAAGACTGCATCCTAAGGGAAAAAAGACGGAGAAGCCAAAACTCTGAAATCTTCAGTCCAGTCCAATAAGGACCACAAATCAAGATTCTCAAGAATCAGGGAATGAACCTGGTTTTATCGTATAAGGCTCTGTTGTGTTGGCACTGGTAGGTGGTATGTGTGTGAGTGTGAGTGTGCCATGAAAGGTAATTCTCTGTCCCACCAATCACACTCTCAACCAGCCTATCTGCACGCGCATCCATAGTGCAATAATAATCTCTGCTCGTGCTAGTGATCACAAAGCGTAATGTTGAGCAGCTGTCCTGCAGGGCCCTTCATAGCTGTAGCAATGTTCTGTCCTTGTGTTCTCAGCTTTTATATCAAATTATCCAGCAATAATTAAAAAGTGACTCTAAGTTCCCCTTAATTCTATTTTCCTTGTATACTAACTGAGGTGTCCAAGTCAAGTATGAAAAGAAAGAACAGGAATGAGAATGGGAAAAGAAGGGGAGAGGAGGGGAGGGGAGGGGAGGGGAAGGGAGGGGAAGGGAAGGGAGGGGAAGGGAAGGGAGGGGAGGGGAAGGGAGGGTTAGTGCAGCCTAGAAGTGTCCCTATTTTCACAGTTCTAGTTCTAATAGAAATGTACACAGTTCCAGTTCTAGTAACCCACATAAACCCATTATTCATTTTTCATGGCCTGCAAAATAGCTCTAATAGAAATGTACAGTGAAATAGAAAAGGGTGCAAGCTTTAAAATAAGCAAAACTAGCCTGAATGCTGACGGTAAGGCTTTACACTGATAAGATGACCTTCATCTTTCAAAACAAAGATGTCAGAGCTCTGGAAACACCCTTGGGAGACAGAGATGAGATGACAGAAGCCAGGAGAAAGGAACACTTCCCTCAAATGACATAGACGGTTTGAGATACACTCAGAGCCAGGACCCGCAGACGTCATCACTCTGGACGTGATCTTGTACTGCTTAGACTGCTTGCCCTGCGGCCAGAGATAAAGACAGCAGCTGAGCACCCACTGAAGAATCCTAAGTACACTCCAGAAGCAGACAACGCTAAGTTATTGCTGGTTTTGCTGGTTGCTCTCTGCTTCTTCCCATTCTTACTGCATTTATTTGTGAAGCTACCCCAGGTCTTCCAACGCAGGCTCCTTCCCCTTCTAACTCAGTTTTTACCCTCAGTGGCACTTGTCACATCTCTCAAGTAGCGTAAAGTTTAATTTGCATTCTGAATTCCTATTTATTGTGAGTCCCCCATACATGGACTAAGCATTGACCAGGACAGGCACAGGGTATGAAAGAGCAGCTGCTTCCTGCATCAGGCCACCTGATTCTGACCTTCATTCCAGTCTCCATCCCTATGGCTTGGAAGATATCAAAAGTGTCTCCCTGTGGGAAGAGCGCATATGACCACACCAACTCATGAGACCTGAGTCTGAGATCTGACGAAGGTAGAAAACAGAAGGCCATTTTCTGAGACTGACAATGGAAGTTGAGATTCCCTGCCTAGAGATGCAGAGAATCACATGGAGTGCCCAAGGCTGAGTCTAGAATGGAGAAAATAGGTCAACATCACTAGCAAGTCCAGGTCCTGCTGAGAAGCTGTGCTAAACTCTGGACTTTCAATGAGGCTGGAAGCCCTGCCTTTACTTTTATCTGTTCTAGTCAGTTAGAATTGGGTTCAGTTTAGTCCGACTATTCCTTGTAGTTAAGTCTTTCGGGGATAACTACTTGAGAGAAAGGCTACAGAGCTTTCTTTGAACTGAGTATACATTAAAAGTTTGTTTCTACAAATCAGTTAGAAAGGAAAACAGGAAAATTCCTGAAATGCTTTCATCGGCTCATGGCAAAGGATTGAGAAAAGTCGCCCTGTCCACAGTCAAGAGAAAAGGAATCAAATCAAATTATGTGAACACGATGGTTATGAATTGTGTCCATCATCAGTCCTGGGGTGACTTGTTCTCAGCTTCAGTGTCCCTAAAATCAAGCTTAGATGAGCAAAGGAGCCTTCCAGTCACTGGGGTTGAGCATGATCTCTTCCAGAGGGCATTTGCGTTTGTCTCTGACAGTCTAAGTAACCCGAGACCACTTGAAATCAATCTCTCTGCTCAAGGATTGTTAGACCCCACCAAAGAAGTGAATTCAGCCCTGGGGCCTAGGCAAGTCTGCACCAGCCTATGACTCAGGTTCACAGATTTTTGTCCCTTCTTGCCTTTAGAAACCCACAGTTGAGGCCTATAGATTACTTTGCTGGTCTTTCCAGCGAGTTTTCCTTGATCCTTTCCTCGGTGTGCATCCTGTTGGTATCCTGACTTGACACATTCTGTTAGACACTCACCGTGGTTGTATTTCCTTTGTGCGAGTGGTGTGTAAAATAACAGTGACTTCTATAATACATGAGCATCTTGGCTTTGGTGAAACATATTGCCATTGATATTTCCCTGCCCAGAAGAACGAGGATGATTGTGAAGCAAGGGAGGGACTCCCTGAACTGCTTCACTGATGCTGCTGGCTGCCTTCCACTCACTGGATGAACATGGACCAAAAGCATCTCCTTGAGCCCCGCCGTGCCCAGACCAGAAATTGCTTAGCTCACATATACATTCTGAGTTACATTAGTGCTTGCTTAAAACCTGATGATCTTTAATGCAGCCAAAGGTACAGATAAGAAATACAGCAAAGAGATCTGGAGTCACTTGTCCTCTAAACGTGTCCCTAAGATCAGGGTCCTTGTAGAAAAAGGTGCCTCTTCCAGAGAAGACCAGTTCACTACTTGTGCATTTTATGAGACAGAGACTCACTACAGATGAGCCACTCCATGTTGTCAATAAAGGTGATGTACGCCTTTAATCCCAGAACTCCAGAGGCAGAGGCAGGATGATCTCTGAATTTGAGGCCAGCCTGGTCTACATAGCAAGCTCTAGGACAGTCAGGTCCTAGAGAGACCCTGTCTCAAAATAAAATAAAATAATTTGTCCTTACACGAATCATACTGGGTGCTTGAATAGTCTTCCAGACACTCACCTTGCTATCAGTAGGTCAGATAGCGATGAGTATTTCTTTTCATTCATTTGAGCATCCAAAAATGCTGCAAAAAAAATATATTCTCCCATCATATAGGAAATGATTCCAGAGAAGGCTGAACAAGATGCAACCTTTCACCCTCTAACTCTATTACCGCCAAGGTGAAACCTTGGTTAAATCCAGATTTATATCCTTCCTCTGCTCACACTGCCTAGCGTCCCTTCTGGCACTGCACTGCATTTGCTGCCAGAGAGAAAACATTTGCACAGTGAATCTCTTGGTCTCCAGCTCCTTTCTCTTGAGGATTGCTAGAAAATAGAACATTGACTCCCGGTCTCCTTCTTTCTCTTTTCCCCTTAGAGCTTCTTGCCATATAACAAGATTGTTAAAGACAAATTGCCAACCATCCCTCTTACACACACACCTCATTAAGTAGCTTGCACAATTTTCTCTCCTTCTTTCTCCAGGGCTGCTGTAGGAGTAGAGCCATTTATAATCGGTGCCGCTGTCACGTGGAACTGCTGGGCTCCCGTGAAGGTGCACACTCTTTGTTTTGCAAAAGGCTTTCTTTCAGGTATAAGTAATTCCTTTCTGTCTCCTTAATGATTGGCGTGTTAGGAGACCTTAGGTCACCTGGGGTTCATCTTGGTGGCTAATGGATTCCATTGAAATAGTAGAAACTACACAAGGCTGCGGAATAGAGTAGCTTAAAAGTAATCTGTTGTCATTGTCCTCATTTTTTTTCAACATTATTAAGAAACTAACATGAGTGGACGAGAGTCAGCCTCTCCTAACGCCTTGGCTCACTCAATTAAAATTCAAGTTTCAAAAATACTAATGAAAATCGGGGAGAGGAATTGGTTATTTTTGGATGGGGTACCAGGTAAGACTGGCTTTCTCTGCTCCCCCATATACAGTCGGTAAGCATCAGTTGCCCCGTTATGAAAAGGAAATAAAAACACTCTCCAACCTATACAACATGGGTAATAAACCCAAATAATGCTTTGTGAGAAGACCTTTGGATTCGCTAAAACAGCAGAGTTGGCTAAAGGCATTACTGCCACCATATTAACAGGATGCCATGCAGTTTCTCAAAAATCCTTTCTATACAACTTCAGTTCCTTACCCGAGAGGCAGAAACAAATGAAATGAGGTGGCAGGTAGCAGGGCATGGGTAGGTTAGGTAGTGCTGGACTTGTAAGGGCTCTAGCACCCAATTCCAAATACCATCCATTATAATATGAATGCCCTCTTAGGAAACCAGCTCTCCATACACTGAGGAAGATCACGGGACTGAGAAACAATGACTTCAGCTTGTGCCAGGAATGATCACAAGGCTAAGACAAAGAAATTACAGTGTAACTAATTAAGGGACACAACAGGAAACAAACTCTGGACAGGACAGAATCCGTCTAAGCTCTTTTCTGGACCTTAGCTGGTACTTCCATGCTTGACAGCAGCTTGGGAGCTAAGTGTAACTAGACAAAGAGTGCAGAGATGTCTTTGCTGTCCTGGAGTCCCAGATACCCACATACTCAGCAGCAGCGTACCTCAGTTTATCCCACGACCCTACTCACAACTGGTATTAAAGGCTTTCCGTGGGCTTAACCCAACCAAGGAAGCTGACCACACCTTAGACACCCTAGGGCTTGGTGGTGCCCTATGCCGAGCCTTACAGTTTCTGTCTATTCCCAACTCACTAGCGTGACCGTATGGTCCCAGCAGCATCCCAGTATGGGCCTCGGGAACTCACACACCCATCTGAGAGCACCTCCCTCATGAGGCGAGAGCTCTACCTTGATTGGAAGAGAGCCGGTGAGAGCTGTACCATGATTGAAAGAGAGTAGGTGAGAACTGTATCATAATTGGAAGAGAGCCATGACGGCCCAAAGGCCAGGTGCAGTCCTCAAAATTCACCACGTATCTAGATCGGTGGAACTCCAGCAAATGCCTCTCCAACATTTAGCCTTAGAATTGAGTGAATATATATAAAAACACAACCTAGCTGTAAAACTCTATACAACTTCTAGTTTTTAAATACTAGAAAAAGGTTAGTTATACTTTTTTTCTCTAGAAACAAGAGATGTAGAATTTAGAGTTTTTATTTATAGGAATCTTAGGTTCTCAGTAATGATTCGTTAATTGAATAATAAAAGCGATCTTTCGGTTTCTTTTTTAAAATAAAAACTGTAAGTCAGATGAAAATATATTACACAGCTCTATGTACCTAAGATTCTGAAAGTAACCCAACCTTTTAATTAAGCAAAAATTCTTTCTTTCTTTTAGTTTTTCTTTTAGATTTAATTTTATTTGAATTGTGTGGATGTTTTGTCTGCATATATGTCCATGCACCACATGTATACCTGGTGTCCACATAGGCCAGAAGAGGGCGCTTCATCTCCTGGAACTGGAGTTACCACAGGGAGGTTGTTAGCCTCCCTGTAGGTGCTAGAAAACAAACCTGGGTCCTCTGTAAGGGCAACATGTGGACTTAAACACTGAGCCCATCCCTCCAGACCCTCCTTTTTTCTTTTAGTTAGTCTGTTACTTTGTTGATAAAGTGACTCATTTTTTAACCTGGAGTGAGTGACTTGGAACTTAGAATGTAGCCTTGAACAATCCTCCTGCCTTAGCTTCCCAAGAGCTGGGATTTCAGGAGTGAGTGTGCCACCACACCCTCAAGAAGCAATTTCTATTGGTAGTAGCTGTACTTCTCCTAAATACATAGTGGTTGGGGGGCTAGAGAGATGGCTTGGCGGTTAAGAGCACCAGTTGTTCTTCCAAAGGTCCTGAGTTCAACACCTAGCAACCACATGGTTTCCAGCCATCTATAATGTGTTCTAATGCCCCCTTCTGACATGTACATGTACATACAGATAGAGCACTCATATACATTAGATAGATAGATAGATAGATAGATAGATAGATAGATAGATAGATAGA
>JANHMN010000007.1:67019775-67034015 GCA_030674055.1 Rhabdomys pumilio
AGATAGATAGATAGATAGATAGATAGATAGATAGATAGATAGATAGAGGCACATGCATGATCTACTTCCATAGTAACTACCTCCTCACAGTCCCTTGGCTGGTAAAAGGACTGGGAGTCCACTGCAATGAAGATCCTTTGGGTGATAAGTTATCAGTCATAGAGCAACCAGAGTAATAGATGAAATCAGGCTCTGGTGGGAAAGCCAGCCAAGGAAGAAGCCAGAAAACAAATGCCAACTCACCAGACTGCATTCAAACTGAGCAAAGAGGCAACTAGAAGCATCAAAGCTGAAGACGTGTCCAAATAGGAGGCAGCAGAGAAGAGACAGATGAGGATCCAGAACAGTCTGAGGGAGACTATAGGACACCAGTTTCCCAGGTCACCATGTAAGAACAAATGGCGGCAGTTTCCATTTCCTGCTTCTGAAGGCTTCCTGAGGCTTTCCACAGGGTTGAGGGCTTTGCCATGCCAGATGGGCAGTAGGCAACCCACCATCAGCAGTCTCTCTACAACCTGACCTGGACCAGCAGCTCAGTGCCCTAAGGTCTGCTTTGCTCTTCACATGCCACAGCTGCCAGCTTGTAATAAACTTCCCTTATTTTGTAATTCAGTTCCCATGCCCATCCAGGAATGATGTACTGACTTCTTTTCCATCCTGCTTGTTCATCGTCTCTGCTAAAAGTATTTGCTTCCCAAACCCTCTGACTCCTTCCCAGGTCCCTGAATTTTAATACCATTGTTCCCATCCAGAAAAGCCATTTCTCTTCTCTCCTCCCTCCACATATTTACTATATTTCCACACTATCCAAGATAAAATGGGGAGAAGGAAAAGAGAACACCACACATCACTCCAGACTATAACAAAAGGCAAAAGATGTCCCCACGAAGAATAGAATTTAATTCAGAATATACCATGGGAAAGTGGGTTATATCCCAAAAAAGCAGAGGGAGTGGGGTCATAGGAGATAACTAAGAGGAACCATAAGGGGGAAGAGGGATGCCTGGCTCAACTTGCCTGATAGGATACTTATGAAAACAGGCCAAGGCTGGTCAGACACCACCTGTGAAGCAATGGATGACATAGAACATGTGGTATCACAGTGGTCAGATATGGAGCATAAGGTTCTAGATAGGCCAGCTAAGCAGGGCTCTTGCTAAAACTGGATTTTGCAAGGATATGATGCACAGATGAACCAGTTGCTGAGTCTACTCTAAGTCCCTGGTCCCTGGCCATCTATTATCAGTTTGGAATAAATGTGTCTTGTAGGATGGTGTTGGGCTGCTATTTTTTTTTTATCATTTCTGTTATTTAATTTTCTTTGTTTACTTCTTATTCATTTTTTTAAAAAAAAAAATCTCTTGTCACATTCTTTTATGTATTTCACAAGTGCCCAAGAAGATGGTTCAATTACATCAAGCTTTAATGAATATTTATTAACTGCTTCCATGAGGTTGCTGGCTTTGCACTTCTTCCTATGTGTCCTCAGACAGATCACTCTAGAGCAGGGCAATAGCTGTGGTACTGAACATGCTCTGGAATGAGAACACAGGATTACAGCTGGAGACATCGCTCATCACCAGCAAGACCTCCCCATCAGCACTGGCGCAGGGCCTGAGAACTTAACGCACAGAAAGAGTCTAGAACACCTAACCGGAAGGAGGCAGCTTCAATTAAGGAAAGTCAAATGCATTTGATGTTTGCAAGCTTCTTAAGGTCTGTTTGGACTGGTACTGTGCACTGAGAGGGTATAGAAATGGGGATAATTAAATCTATTATGCTTCTGTTAAGGCCCAAATTAGCTCAAATGTTTTTCCAGCCTATGGACTTGTGTGTAAGGGTCATTAAATATATCTTTGCTGGCTCCTCAGAGTTCAGAGGGAAGTTTTGTAGCCTTGGCATCTATTTTTTTAAAAAATCAAAATCCTTCCCACTATCTCCCAATCATTCTCTGTCTTCAAAATGAGACCCGATTAGTTTTAATAGTGAAAATGTTGCTGTAGACCAATTCAAAATCGATTTATTAAAATTGACAGATTATCCAGTCCTTTACCATAAAAGGATGCTCTCGCATGCTCTGTGTTTCTCCAAGAAACTCAGGGTTGTAAATGCCTTCCTAGAATGCTATCAATTTAAATGATTGAAAAAAAACACAACACATAATAAGTGACAGATTTTTCAAATCAGATAAAGATGGGAACCAGATTATCTGTCCGGGGTGATAGATTGCAGCAATAATAAATTCACTTCAAGACACTGGATCAATTTTTAATCAAGCCAAGAATTATTATTGCAGAAAGATAAAATGACCCATGAGAAGATGCCTTAATTTTCCACCAATCAAATTATAGCCTTTCTAAATAAGATGTAATGAGATCCACGGAATATCCAGGTTACACATCCCACCTAATTACCCCGTTCCCTGCCATGTAGTGATATACTGGTGGTAAACTGACCTCTGCATTTGCCCAGATGAAAAGGTAATTAGTTTTTCCACCAGGCTCTGGTGAAAATAACAGCAGTGACACATGTCATCTCCTTCCACCAAGTCACAGTCTCTGAGGTGTTTGTTCTTAAAATATACAGGATATGACCTACTGGGTAATAAACTACGCAGTCATTAAGTGAAGCTTGTGTCTGACAGAAAAACAGCCGCCACCTCTAAGTCGGTGAGGGGAAGCCTAGAGGTAAAGAAATCACTCTGCACTTGACATGAAACTTTATCAGCAGGTAAAGACGCCCCTCTGCACCCTCCCCCAGGAACCACGAATCAGGAAATGGAGCTTGAATTACCGACAATTTTAAAGGCTATAGAGAGGCCAGATCCTTATGTTCCCATCATCCTTTTAGGCTAACATTCCTCCATGTGGGATCTTAAAGCTTCCTTTTCTCCTCCAAACACTGCTGAAAGAAAGAGCATCAGTATTCTCCTAGCCAGATCTACATGGGGGTCCTCCAACATCCATGCATTCACTCAACAACACTCACTGCTGTGAGGAGAAACATCCCTGTCCTTCTCTGGCTCTGAAAACAGCCCATCTAGCATAGATTAAACAAATCAAACTGTTTTGTTCTCAGTCAGAGTTGTGCTGGATGGTTTTATGTCAATTTGACACAAGCAAGAGTCATTTCAGAAGAGGACACCCCAATTGAGAAAATGACCTCACCAGATTGGCATGTGGGCAAGCTTGTGGCACCTTTTCTTGACTGAGACTGATGTGGGAGAGCCCAAGTCACTATAGGCTGTGCCAGACCTGGACAGGTAGTTCTAAAAGAAAGCAAACAGGGCAAGCCAGGAGGAGCAAGTAGGATGTCTGCATGGCTTCTGTTTCAGCTCCCATCTCCAGGCTCCTTCTCTGACTTCCTTCAAGGACGAAATATAATTTGGAAGTAAAAGCAAATTGAACCCTTTCCTCCCCAAGTTGCTTTTGGTCATGGTGTTTTAACACAGCCATCAATCAACAGAACCCCTAACTAAGACAAGGGTCATGGGACACAAACTGAGCTATCTCAGTAATGGAATTTTTTATATTTCTAGAATGTTCCTTCAGATTCCCTCTCTCAACCCACAGTTAATCTTTAGATGAAACTAGTATGTTACTATTCAGAGACTATTAGTAAACTGGTGGCCCAAGAGTCACAATCAGATTTCTGATTTTTGATGAAATTGGAAACAAACTTGAAGTGACATTTCTGAGATGTTCAAACTAATAAATCCTCTAAAAGGCAGTTTAAACTTTACCAATAGTATACAAACTGCCAAGATCTTGAGTTTTCAAACATAGTGCAAGGTCACTCCAAGTACCCCATCCGATGGCTCTCAGATGAATGGCAAGCTGACATGAGGGGGTCAGGGATCTGTCAGCTACTCTAAAGTTATGCAAGATCTCATTGAATTGCAGATCTCATCACAGATCGTCTCTAAATGTATTCAGTAATAATAATGACTGTGTTATTATTATTTTATTTTGATTATGGGATTATTTTGTTATGGGATGTTTAGGTCTCCTCTATATTCATGTATTGGACTCTCGGCCTCCAATATGAAAGTACCAGGAAGCAAGGTCTTCGGAAATTCTCTAAGATTGAACGAGGCTGGAGTCCCATGCAGGAATTGGCACCTCTATAAGAAAAGGACCATTTCTCTGCTGTGTAGGTACATAGCAAGAGGACAGCCATCTAAAAATTGTATTATTATTTTTTAATAATGGCAGTCTTTTGAGAGCTAGAAGGAAGCATAAGCATGGACCAAATCTGCTTATACCTTGATGTGGGGCTTCTCAGACTCCAAAACTGGAAGAAATAAATCAGGTTTAAGCCACATAATACTTGTTCTTTTCATAGCAACTCAAGATGGTTACTATATAAATATATAAAACAACAACTCTTGCATCGATTATGTTACAGTTGATATGTAGTAATATGTAATGCATAACATGATGTAAACATTTGGGGAGCATATTGTTGACAATTTAATATTAACTGAGTCAACCCCACAGCACAAGACCTAGCTCCTTTATTCTAACTACAGAAGGGAAAATCAAGGCTTATACAAAATACTAATGTGCACAAAGTCCCACAAGTAGTGATAACTCAGGCACTCATTCTCCACTTAGCTACAAAGATACAAAGTGAACGTTCCAGGAAATGGGTCAAGTTCGTTTTTAGTTAGTCTTCAAGGAGGATTATAATTCTTGGACAACAGCCACAGACAGCCATGATGTCCCACTGGCAGATTTTCTCCTTCCTATCTTGGCTTGGGATGTTAGTGTGTCCTCCACACACCCCACCTTCAAAATACTTGGCACAAGTACAGAGAAAGTCATCGGGATTTAATGAATTCCAGCAATTCATCATTTGGCTCCCCCTTCCTTGCTAATTTATTAATAACACTTACAATGAAATTGGCATGCTGTATAAATTCTTACATTTTCTCTTTTCCTTAAAGTATCATCCCGGCTGATCTGAATGGGGCCGTGCTAAGATTTACAGTTTATTACCAGTAACACAGCTATATCCAATTGACCATAAAAGCCAGCTACTTTTAAGTAATTCAAACTGTCCATTGTAGTGAATAGAATATTTGCTCAGCTGTATCTTGGGAATATTAACATCTTCAAATATCCCTTTGCATCTTGTATTTGAGCAAGTTAATGCCTATGGAAACATTGTTTGAATGTGCGTTTCTGTCTTCATGGTGTATTTTTAAAGATGAAACAGGATAACTATTTAAACAACAGGCGGACAGACAGTTGGTAGTTGATTTATATTACCTGACCATGTTAACTATGTGATTTGTGCAGGTACTCGTGGATTCAACAGTAAACACTTCCTTCTGATTTTATATGAGTCTGTTTTAGACACACATTGTAAATGACACAGCATCTCAATTCCATGGAACCTATAGTCTAAAAACACTCATGCAGAGGTAGTGCTCATCTAGCTAGTGTATTGTCTTAAGTAAGTTCTCAAAATGTTACTTTACAAAGAAAATGATGGCGGAGCTACTGGAATCCTTGAACTGGATTGTCTAAAAAGAATCTGAAAAGAGCCACATGGTTACTGGAGGCACACATGTTCTTTATAAGGCAGCAAGCACTGAACACCAGATATACACAAAATGTGTTATCTAAGGAATATATAAGAGTTTACATCAAGTTCAAGTCTCAAAGCTATTTGGACACAGTCTCTGCTCTTTAACTCTTGACACTCACCCCCAGCATTCCTTACAAACCTCTGTCATTGTCATAATAATATCTGTACCACCCCAGTTGGCTACTGTGTCAAAGATCGAGACACTCTCTTTGATGACACTTGTTAATGCAAAATTCACTGAGATAAGAGGTAAACATTTGGCTGGAATGAAATGTTCTCCCTGCTTCTAAGAAAGCAAGAAAAATGATCCTTAATTAAATGTTTAATGTTTATAGTTCAAATATTAGCTTTAGGTCAAATTTATGATGTGCTACGCCCATGGTTTTTTATATTATATAGACTTTATAGTTCATTGAGATTTCTTATATAATCAATGTATACAATATATCCAAGCCCATTTATATGACAGAGCACATTTTATTCTTTAAAAGTATGATAAAGGTTTATAGCTCTTGCATCTTTGCTTTTACGGGGTATTTTTGTCATGTCCATGATTTATTTAATAGTAAGCTCTTGGTCAAGATTGCAATGCCCAATTATGACATTGTTCTTATGGGAAAATGTGACTGTTTTAGAATAGTTTCCAGGAATAGATTGTGGTCAAAGGCAAAGATAATTTTACCTTAAAAGAAGCAATGCATATGTGTGTGATGTGTGGTGCGGGGTGTGTGTGTGTGTGTGTGTGTGTGTGTGTGTGTGTGTGTGTGTGGTGTGCGCATATCAAACCCCTTCTCTATCCAAGGTGTGCCAGTGGGCAACTTCTTTCATTGTGCAGGCTTTGAGAAACACCTGAACGTTTTAGGTGCTCTGGCCCACTACACAGGGATGTGATGGAATGGGAAAGGTTTCCTAGGATTACCCATGAGTCCATCATATATTGAAAGAATAAAAACTACTCTGGCCTCTCAGCCACCTTTCCTCCATGCATGTGGCCATTTCCTGGCTCTTGGGCATTCTTAGCAAGTGCATGTTAATCCATATGCCTACTCCAAAATGGACTTAGGGAAGACCAACTGTGGTACAATGGCTCAGAGAAAAATCCATAACACCAAACTTCAAGCAAGTGTGAATTCAGTGTGACTCTGGAGTCCTTTACCACACCTGATCCCCAAAGTGCCTACATTTTATTTACAAAGGTTTCTTGTCTTCAGCACAGATGTTCAATTCTCCCGAAAGGATTCACTGAGCAATATTATTTATAACACCCAGAAAAACCACATAAATAGCAGTCTTGGAATTGAAAAGTACCTTTCTCAGTCACTTAAAA
The DNA here is from genome assembly GCA_030674055.1 of Rhabdomys pumilio. Lineage (NCBI taxonomy): Eukaryota > Metazoa > Chordata > Mammalia > Rodentia > Muridae > Rhabdomys > Rhabdomys pumilio. The sequence goes on from JANHMN010000007.1 coordinate 67,026,698, forward strand.
ATGACTTTTTTTTAAAAAAAAATTGAGTGTATAGGCAATGGGGGACACATTGTGAATGTGAATGTAGTTCTCACAGAGGCCAAAGGAGGGCATTGGAGCCTCTGGAAGTAAGGTACAGTTGGTTTGAGCTGCGAGACTTGAGAGCCAGGAACTGAACTCTGGTCCTCTACAGAACAGCAAGTTCTCTTAACTAATGAGCCATTTCTTCAGCCACCCTGCCCCCAAGGGGAAGCACAAGATTTCACATTGTATCCTAGGCTGCTATGAAACTCACTGTGTAGCCCAGGCAGCTCTCAGCAATCTTGTCTTGGACTCTCCAGTATTAGTGATTAGTATTAGTGATTTTAATGTGTCAGGTAAATAAGAAAAATTCCATGTGTCCTAAAAAGTCAGGACATAAAATCGGACATGGTGGGAAGTTTCTAATCAGTCTTCAAAGCTATAGGACATTAAACACGGAACAAGACTATATCATGCAGCTATTAAAAACTCATTTGCCACCACCCTTTCATATCTCTGGCTATTATGTATAACTTTCCTCCTCCTGCACAGAGGAGAGAGACCAGTAAGACTCTAGCATAGCAGTTCTCAACCTGTTGGTTGTGACCCCTCATGGAGTCTCACACCAGTTGCCTAAGACCATTGGAAAACATAGATATTTACATTACAATTTATAACAATAGCAAAATTAGTTATGAAGCAGCAACGAAAATCATTTTATAGTTGGGGATCACCACAACATTAGGAACTGTATTGAAGAGTCACAGCGTTAGGAAGGTTGAGACCCACTGCCATAGAAGCTAATGGCAACTACAAGAGTCAAGAAGCTCAAGAAGGTGCAAATTCATGCTCCCCCTGCCACACACACACACACACACACACACACACACACACCCCTAAGGGTATACCAAGCTAAGGAAAGGAGACTCTGGTCAGTCCCACTGGATGTAGCATTTATGAGTTGTCACTGCTATGGTGGGCTTTTTGATGGGGCATCTGTAAGTAACCCCCTCATCCAACTCCTGTGAATGACCCCAATAAATTCCCTGGTTCATTCACTAGGCTAGATTGAGGTCAGTTGCTTCTTTGGTCTGTCAGTGATGAACAGGTAGGTGAACAAGTAGATGTGTGTTCATCTCCCCAGTCAAAGTCACTCAGCACAAGCTTAAACAAGCTCGGTACAGTCGTTTTCTTTGTTTGCTCAGGCCACAGGGCCTGCCTTGTTTGGCAGTGGTAGCAGCCACATTCATACCAGGAAACATGCCAGGAAGTGTGGGGCAGAGAAGACAGATCAGATGCCATGTCATGCCTGAGTATCACATGCACTGACTCTAGCAGTGAGCTTTTCAGACAGGCAAGAACATGGGGAAGGAAGCTGGTGAGGTCAGGGAGAATGGCAAGTGTCCAGTCAGTACCTCAGCCGAGATCCAGCTGCAGCCAGCAGAAACCACTCTAGCTGGTTTCAACACAAAGTGATTTATTAATAGGCATTAAGTGGCTTAAAACATCTTTGCAGAGCCTCCAGGAGTGACTCCTTCTGGCACCCTACCACCAAGGAAAAGCTATCACTTCTTTATGGCATGTTGCTGTGTTTGAGACAGAGGACCCCTTGCCTATCTACACTAGCGAAGTAGGTGCCGAGGGCCTAGCTTTCAACCCATTGTTCTCAGCTCTGATCCAGCCCGGTACATTCACTGAACCAACTGAGCACTCTGAATTTGAGCTCTAAGAGGATGTATCCAAGCTCTGTATTTCATTTTTCAGTCTCTGCAGCAAGGAAGAATAGAATTGTGTTGAAATTACAGATGTGGCTAGCTGTGGAGGAATATGCTGGTAATCCTAGTGTCTGGGACCTAGGGGCAGAAGGATCAGGCATTCAAGCCTAAAGTGGGCTGGCCCCATCTCAAGGGGAAAAAAAGCATAAAGACGATCAGAATCTAAGTCAGCAAAGGAGCAAGGGCGAGTGGGCAGTAAGGAGAGGTTACAAGAAAACTTGACTTCCTATTCCAAGATGTAGACTATGCCATAGGGTTTGAAATGGCAAGCTGAAGATGTCCCCAGAAAAGCAAGAGTCAGCAAGCACAGGTGCAGACATGGGGGAGACTGGTCTCTTACAGAAGAGGAAGGAGTGACTCAGCTAGTTGCTTCAAGTGCCCAGTTTGCTTATGGTATCATGTGCTTATTTGCTTGTGTATCTCATGAAGTAAGTAGAAGCCTCCTGTCCATCCCCTCTATTCTTTTTTTTTTTTAGTTATTTTATTTATTTGCATTTCAAATGTTATCCCCCTTTCCAGTTCCCCCCTGCAAGCTCCCCTATCCCACACCCTTTCCCCCCTGCCTCTATGAACATGTTCCCCCAACCTATTTCCACCTCACCATCCAATCATTCCCCTACTCTGGGGCATCAAGTCTCCATAGGACCAAGGGTGTCCCCTTTCATTGAGGCCAAACAAGGCCATCCTCTGCTACATAACCAGCTAGAGCCATGGGTCCCTCCATGTGTACTCCTTGGTTGGTGGTTTAGTTCCTGGGAGCTCTGGGGGGAGATTGGTTGGTTGATATCATTGCTCTTCCTATGGGGTTGCAAACCCCTTCAGCTCCTTCAGTCCTTCCCCAACTCCTCCATTGAGACTTCTGCTCAGTCTGATGGTTGGTTGCGAGCATCTACATCTGCATTTGTCAGGCTCTGGCAGAGCCTCTCAGGAAACAGCCATATCAGGCTTCTGTCAGCAAGCACTTCTTGGCATCAGCAATAGTGTCTGAGTTTGGTGTCTGCAGAGCAGATGGATCTCTAGGTGGGACAGTCTCTGGATATTCTTTCCTTCAGTCTCTGTTCCACTCTTTGTCCCTGCATTTCTTTTAGACAGGAACAATTCTGTATTGATATTTTTGAGATGGGTGGGTCACGCCTTCCAGAAGATTCTGGAGAAAGAAAGGGGAAGGTTTATTTGGGCTTGCACTTCAAGGGCACGTTCAACTGTGACAGAGAAGGCATGGCATCAAGAGTGGAGACAGCTGGTCATGCCACATCTGCAGTCCGGAAGCAGAGATCAAGGAATGCAGCCTAGGGCCTCAACCTATAGAACGGAGCCACCCACATTCAGGGTGGGCCATCCCACCTCCATATAAACTAATCTAGAATCTTCCTCAAAGACATGACCTAAGATTTGTTTCCATGGTGATTTTAAAACCCATCAAATTAACAGTTAAGATTAACTGTCAATTAGATGTCCAGACATCTGTGTTTTAACAAGGCTTCCAGAACTTTCTAGCGGATGCTGCTGTGTAAGACTACAATGTTGCACACTACTTGACTTTTTAGGAATTAGGGTAATTTGCATTTTGTGTGTTCAGGATTTTATATTGTCTCTTTTACTTTCTGCTTTAAAGTCTTTTCTGCCATTTCGAAATTGAGTCTTGGGCTGTCTTTCAAGTTTTGATATATTACAAACGTCTGTGCTAATTACTATCACTCAGGAGATAGTTTCTTTGGATAAAGCAGAGAAGATATTGCCCCTCTCCCTAAAGATCCATTGCACTTGTCTCCTCCCCAGCAGAAGAGAATGACAGCACAGCCGGCAAAGTCAGTCGTGGGACACACCGGAAGCACTTAACTGGCTATCCAAATCCAATCATGTCTGAGCCCTGGGTTATGAAGCTCAGCTTAGCTGCTGCAGGCTCCTTCTTCATACCTCAAAAAGGATTGTTCTCTGAGGCCTGCATTTGGAGCAGGTTTCTACACAAGAGTGGAAATATTTCCCCAGAACATTCCCCACTATGACAGAAACAAAGATGTCGTCCCTCTTTTTCTCCCCAGAACCACAGATCTCCAAACACTTCCCCAGGGTGGACCTCTGTGCTGTCTGTGATAAAACACAGAAATGCAAAAACCAGGAGACAAACAAAACATTTTTCTTCTGCTTGAGCCAAAAATAACCACATCCCATTTTGTTCAGTTCAGCCACCACTCTTCCTTCACCTGACCCAGTCCAGCCCGCTCATCCTCACCTCGTGCCTGCTCCGGCTGGACTCCAGACAGGAGATGTTAAAAGTCTGAAGTGTGATATGCTCTTGATGACAGCATGCGTTTCCCTGCATCTGCACTAAATTCAAACCATTCTTCACAGAACTATTAGACACGACCAAAGGCACTGGTAACCAGTAGGTGTCCTTTGATTGTATTTTTGGAATAACCCATAAATAAAATAGAGTTAGATTACCCAAAGAAAACCAGTAACTAAATCTGACAGTTGGAATATATCTGGAGAATTCCAATGTGTCATTTGGAGACTCGTTCCCGCAGTGTCATTGGAAGTAACGTGTTCTAGTCTGATTCCTGACTTCCGATAACTCAAGAGTTGATTTAGGTGTTGAAAGAAACAAGAAAGCAACCCCAAAGCCCAGAGCCATTGAGAGAATGAGAGATAGATGTGTTTGTACACATAAGCACATGCATGCAAATGTGTCCAGTTTTATGCAAAACCAGAAGGGAAAAAAAAAACTCATAGGAAGAAAAAAAGACAACTTCCCAGCCTTACACTGGATCACCTCTGCCTAAATCAGAGCCTTTCTTAAGAACTTAAGACACACACACACACGCACACACACACACACACACACACACACACACACACACACACACACTGTTATCTTCAGTATTTAATTAATTTGCACCCACCTTCCCACAACTCATATTCCTCAAGTTGCATCTGATCCCAGCCCCAGAGAATCAGACACATATTTGCTCATTCTCAGAAGCTGGCGCTATGGCTGTATTTAACAAGCAGCAGCACTGACAGTAATTGGAGTTTCATATCAAGGTAAATAAACGGCAAGATCATAAGAACACACTCCTGCGGCCCTGTGCATCCTGGAACCGCTAACATCAGAGAAGCAAGTTTAACATCAGGCCTCGGTGGAGTTGCATTTTTTATAAACAAACAACGTGAAGCAAGCCTTGCCTTTGTCATGTGTGAGCCCCACTGAAAAGAAATGAATATTCCGTTTCATATATTTGTTACCAGAAGCTGCGGCTTCCTTTATTTAGCAGAGGCTGGAAAGTCCTGGCGCACAGCATATCACGTGACCCACAGTGGGCCCACATCCTCTCCCAGCAGCAGCTCCTGATGCAAATGTCCAACTGATGAAATGTGCTGGAGTATTAACACTCTAAGTGAGTCCATTTGAAGGCAGCTTGTCTTTCTCTTTTAACCATATGGAAGGAGCCCTTGCCTTCTAGAACTAGTGAGCTTTCTCTGAGACAAGCGCTTTCTGCCTCAGCACTCCAGGCGTTTGTTACTGGCTGGCTCATTTTGTTATGGGATAAAACCAACTCTACAGACATTAAATGGCCTGAGACCTAACTCCTAGCACCTGTAGATATGTCACACTACATGGTCAAAGTTAATTCAGGTTCACAGATGGAATTAAGCTTGCTAATCAGCTAGCCTTGAAGCAGAAAGACTTTCTTGCAGTACCCGGTAACCCAGTGAAGTCCTAGGGCCCTGAGAAGTGAACATGCAAGAGATACAATGATGAGAGAGACAGCAGACTTTCAAAATGTGAGAAGCACTTGGCCCACTTCTTCTGGCTTTGAATATAAGGCAAGGGACCACAAGCCAAGGAATATAGGCAACATATGAAAGCTGGAAAGGCCAAAGGCATGGATTCTGCTATAGAACACCAAAGAAGGCAGCTTAAGAACATCCTGGATTTAGCCCTCTGAGCTGCATGTAAACTCTAACCAAAAAGATAAAAAGTAAATCTGTATTGCTATAAGTCATTGAGTTTGTGGTAATTTCTCATGGCACTGACTGTTACATCAGCCGTATATTAAAAGGGAATAAGAGGCTATCCCACAATGTTAGCTGATCCATGCCCTGTACCAACTAGATGCCAAAAGGATATCTCTCTGTCCCCTGGTGTCAATCAAAGATGTCTCCAGACATTGTCACATGTCCCTGGATGGCCAATTCACCTGCGCTAAACCATTGCCCTCAGCTATTTGCAGAAACATAGTCTAGTCTATCAGTGTTCAAATTCTACCACTGTTAGACCAAGTAGTTTCAAAACCCTAATATCGTGCCTCCCAAAGTATTTCTGTCTTGAAAAAAAAAAGGAAAGGAAAGGAAAGGAGAGGAGAGGAGAGGAGAGGAGAGGAGAGGAGAGGAGAGGAGAGGAGAGGAAAGGAAAGGAAAGGAAAGGAAAGGAAAGGAAAGGAAAGGAAAGGAAAGGAAAGGAAAGGAAAAAAACCTCCACACCATATGTAGCAGTACACCTGTAAACACCAGTCCTCAAAAAGGCTGAGGCAGGAGGATCTCAAGTTTGAAATTAGATCATGCTGTATATGATGAGCTTCTACCTCAAAAGGTAGTGCTCATTCACCATAGAAGAAATCAAGCTCGCTCTGCAAAGGCAGATGAGAAGGCATGAAAGACATGAGCTAAATCCAGACCAGTGTGAGTCTTAGCCGACACCAAAAAGAATAATGACAGTGCTAAGAGATTGGCATCTGCATTTATGTAGCCTCCAAAACTACATTGTGATCCCCCCATAGCATGCTGGGACATTCTTCCTATTGCCTGTGGGGTTCTGTAGCCTATACATCAGAGGTGGAGAGGCAACAGAGTAGGTGGAGAATGTAGAAGCCATTCTGAGTGTTTAGAAGGTTTGAAGGGTACTGAAATTCGATCGACAGCAATGAGAAGGGCACACACAGGTCAGAACCCTGCTCTTGGTCTTACTGTCCAGTCCTAAGCTCCTCTCTAGCTCTTCTCTCTGAGGCCAGTGGTCACATCACTTCTGAGACTCATCTTTTGCTGCATTTTGGCAGTTCTGGGGACAGAATCCATGGCTTTGCACGTGTGAGGCAAGAGCTCTACCATCAAGCTCCATTCACAGCCCCTCACACCATTTCATGTTTACATGTGTGTGCACGTGTTGGGGTACCTGAGTGAAACTATAAAAATGAGTGTAGAGGTAAGAGGTCCCTGGGCCTTAAACAGGCTGACTAAATTTGTGAAACAACAGATAGATGATTTGATAGCAAAACCTATTTAGATACATTATTATAAGTTAGGTATGAAGGACCATGAGACTCAAGACGAGGTTGTTACTCTATCCAGGGTGTTCCCAAAACACATCTCCACTCAACCTAAAAGAGGGCACTCCCACCCCTAGACCAAGCAGAGAGAGGCCACCCAGAACCCCCTCTGACTGGCGATCTAAATACTTGTTTAGGCTACGAGGCTAAGCACTGCAAGAGAATATACAAATTAAAAATATCTTTCTGGGTTCCCTGAGGGACAAGCCTGACTGC
>JANHMN010000007.1:67034415-67069117 GCA_030674055.1 Rhabdomys pumilio
TGAGGTCAGTTGCTTCTTTGGTCTGTCAGTGATGAACAGGTAGGTGAACAAGTAGATGTGTGTTCATCTCCCCAGTCAAAGTCACTCAGCACAAGCTTAAACAAGCTCGGTACAGTCGTTTTCTTTGTTTGCTCAGGCCACAGGGCCTGCCTTGTTTGGCAGTGGTAGCAGCCACATTCATACCAGGAAACATGCCAGGAAGTGTGGGGCAGAGAAGACAGATCAGATGCCATGTCATGCCTGAGTATCACATGCACTGACTCTAGCAGTGAGCTTTTCAGACAGGCAAGAACATGGGGAAGGAAGCTGGTGAGGTCAGGGAGAATGGCAAGTGTCCAGTCAGTACCTCAGCCGAGATCCAGCTGCAGCCAGCAGAAACCACTCTAGCTGGTTTCAACACAAAGTGATTTATTAATAGGCATTAAGTGGCTTAAAACATCTTTGCAGAGCCTCCAGGAGTGACTCCTTCTGGCACCCTACCACCAAGGAAAAGCTATCACTTCTTTATGGCATGTTGCTGTGTTTGAGACAGAGGACCCCTTGCCTATCTACACTAGCGAAGTAGGTGCTGAGGGCCTAGCTTTCAACCCATTGTTCTCAGCTCTGATCCAGCCTGGTACATTCACTGAACCAATTGAGCACACTGAATTTGAGCTCTAAGAGGATGTATCCAAGCTCTGTATTTCATTTTTCAGTCTCTGCAGCAAGGAAGAATAGAATTGTATTGAAATTACAGATGTGGCCAGCTGTGGAGGCATATGCTGGTAATCCTAGTGTCTGGGACCTAGGGGCAGAAGGATCAGGCATTCAAGCCTAAAGTGGGCTGGCCCCATCTCAAGGGGAAAAAAAGCATAAAGACGATTAGAATCTAAGTCAGCAAAGGAGCAAGGGCGAGTGGGCAGTAAGAAGAGGTTACAAGAAAACTTGACTTCCTATTCCAAGATGTAGACTAGGCCATAGGGTTTGAAATGGCAAGCTGAAGATGTCCCCAGAAAAGCAAGAGTCAGCAAGCACAGGTGCAGACATGGGGGAGACTGGTCTCTTACAGAAGAGGAAGGAGTGACTCAGCTAGTTGCTTCAAGTGCCCAGTTTGCTTATGGTATCATGTGCTTATTTGCATTTCAAATGTTATCCCCCTTTCCAGTTCCCCCCTGCAAGCTCCCCTATCCCACACCCTTTCCCCCCTGCCTCTATGAACGTGTTCCCCCAACCTACTCCCACCTCACCATCCAATCATTCCCCTACTCTGGGGCATCAAGTCTCCATAGGACCAAGGGTGTCCCCTTTCATTGAGGCCAAACAAGGCCATCCTCTGCCACATAACCAGCTAGAGCCATGGGTTCCTCCATGTGTACTCTTTGGTTGGTGGTTTAGTCCCTGGAAGCTCTGGGGGCGGGGTCTGGTTGGTTGATAATGTTGTTCTTCCTATAGGGTTGCAAACCCCTTCAGCTCCTTCAGTCCTTCCCCAACTCCTCCATTGAGACTTCTGCTCAGTCTGATGGTTGGTTGCGAGCATCTACATCTGCATTTGTCAGGCTCTGGCAGAGCCTCTCAGGAAACAGCCATATCAGGCTTCTGTCAGCAAGCACTTCTTGGCATCAGCAATAGTGTCTGAGTTTGGTGTCTGCAGAGCAGATGGATCTCTAGGTGGGACAGTCTCTGGATATTCTTTCCTTCAGTCTCTGTTCCACTCTTTGTCCCTGCATTTCTTTTAGACAGGAACAATTCTGTGTTGATATTTTTGAGATGGGTGGGTCACCCCTTCCAGAAGATTCTGGAGAAAGAAAGGGGAAGGTTTATTTGGGCTTGCACTTCAAGGGCACATTCAACTGTGACAGAGAAGGCATGGCATCAAGAGTGGAGACAGCTGGTCATGCCACATCTGCAGTCTGGAAGCAGAGATCAAGGAATGCAGCCTAGGGCCTCAACCTATAGAACGGAGCCACCCACATTCAGGGTGGGCCATCCCACCTCCATATAAACTAATCTAGAATCTTCCTCAAAGACATGACCTAAGATTTGTTTCCATGGTGATTTTAAAACCCATCAAATTAACAGTTAAGATTAACTGTCAATTAGATGTCCAGACATCTGGGTTTTAACAAGGCTTCCAGAACTTTCTAGCGAATGCTGCTGTGTAAGACTACAATGTTGCACAATACTTGACTTTTTAGGAATTAGGGTAATTTGCATTTTGTGTGTTCAGGATTTTATATTGTCTCATTTACTTTCTGCTTTAAAGTCTTTTCTGCCATTTCGAAATTGAGTCTTGGGCTGTCTTTCAAGTTTTGATATATTACAAACGTCTGTGCTAATTACTATCACTCAGGAGATAGTTTCTTTGGATAAAGCAGAGAAGATATTGCCCCTCTCCCTAAAGATCCATTGCACTTGTCTCCTCCCCAGCAGAAGAGAATGACAGCACAGCCGGCAAAGTCAGTCGTGGGACACACCGGAAGCACTTAACTGGCTATCCAAATCCAATCATGTCTGAGCCCTGGGTTATGAAGCTCAGCTTAGCTGCTGCAGGCTCCTTCTTCACACCTCAAAAAGAATTGTTCTCTGAGGCCTGCATTTGGAGCAGGTTTCTACACAAGAGTGGAAATATTTCCCCAGAACATTCCCCACTATGACAGAAACAAAGATGTCGTCCCTCTTTTTCTCCCCAGAACCACAGATCTCCAAACACTTCCCCAGGGCGGACCTCTGTGCTGTCTGTGATAAAACACAGAAATGCAAAAACCAGGAGACAAACAAAACATTTTTCTTCTGCTTGAGCCAAAAATAACCACATCCCATTTTGTTCAGTTCAGCCACCACTCTTCCTTCACCTGACCCAGTCCAGCCCGCTCATCCTCACCTCATGCCTGCTCCGGCTGGACTCCAGGCAGGGGATGTTAAAAGTCTGAAGTGTGATATGCTCTTGATGACAGCATGCGTTTCCCTGCATCTGCACTAAATTCAAACCATTCTTCACAGAACTATTAGACACGACCAAAGGCACTGGTAACCAGTAGGTGTCCTTTGATTGTATTTTTGGAATAACCCATAAATAAAATAGAGTTAGATTACCCAAAGAAAACCAGTAACTAAATCTGACAGTTGGAATATATCTGGAGAATTCCAATGTGTCATTTGGAGACTCGTTCCCGCAGTGTCATTGGAAGTAACGTGTTCTAGTCTGATTCCTGACTTCCGATAACTCAAGAGTTGATTTAGGTGTTGAAAGAAACAAGAAAGTAACCCCAAAGCCCAGAGCCATTGAGAGAATGAGAGATAGATGTGTTTGCACACATAAGCACATGCATGCAAATGTGTCCAGTTTTATGCAAAACCAGAAGGGAAAAAAAAAACTCATAGGAAGAAAAAAAGACAACTTCCCAGCCTTACACTGGATCACCTCTGCCTAAATCAGAGCCTTTCTTAAGAACTTAAGACACACACACACACGCACACACACACACACACACACACACACACACACACACACACACTGTTATCTTCAGTATTTAATTAATTTGCACCCACCTTCCCACAACTCATATTCCTCAAGTTGCATCTGATCCCAGCCCCAGAGAATCAGACACATATTTGCTCATTCTCAGAAGCTGGCGCTCTGGCTGTATTTAACAAGCAGCAGCACTGACAGTAATTGGAGTTTCATATCAAGGTAAATAAACGGCAAGATCATAAGAACACACTCCTGCGGCCCTGTGCATCCTGGAACCGCTAACATCAGAGAAGCAAGTTTAACATCAGGCCTCGGTGGAGTTGCATTTTTTATAAACAAACAACGTGAAGCAAGCCTTGCCTTTGTCATGTGTGAGCCCCACTGAAAAGAAATGAATATTCCGTTTCATATATTTGTTACCAGAAGCTGCGGCTTCCTTTATTTAGCAGAGGCTGGAAAGTCCTGGCGCACAGCATATCACGTGACCCACAGTGGGCCCACATCCTCTCCCAGCAGCAGCTCCTGATGCAAATGTCCAACTGATGAAATGTGCTGGAGTATTAACACTCTAAGTGAGTCCATTTGAAGGCAGCTTGTCTTTCTCTTTTAACCATATGGAAGGAGCCCTTGCCTTCTAGAACTAGTGAGCTTTCTCTGAGACAAGCGCTTTCTGCCTCAGCACTCCAGGCGTTTGTTACTGGCTGGCTCATTTTGTTATGGGATAAAACCAACTCTACAGACATTAAATGGCCTGAGACCTAACTCCTAGCACCTGTAGATATGTCACACTACATGGTCAAAGTTAATTCAGGTTCACAGATGGAATTAAGCTTGCTAATCAGCTAGCCTTGAAGCAGAAAGACTTTCTTGCAGTACCCGGTAACCCAGTGAAGTCCTAGGGCCCTGAGAAGTGAACATGCAAGAGATACAATGATGAGAGAGACAGCAGACTTTCAAAATGTGAGAAGCACTTGGCCCACTTCTTCTGGCTTTGAATATAAGGCAAGGGACCACAAGCCAAGGAATATAGGCAACATATGAAAGCTGGAAAGGCCAAAGGCATGGATTCTGCTATAGAACACCAAAGAAGGCAGCTTAAGAACATCCTGGATTTAGCCCTCTGAGCTGCATGTAAACTCTAACCAAAAAGATAAAAAGTAAATCTGTATTGCTATAAGTCATTGAGTTTGTGGTAATTTCTCATGGCACTGACTGTTACATCAGCCGTATATTAAAAGGGAATAAGAGGCTATCCCACAATGTTAGCTGATCCATGCCCTGTACCAACTAGATGCCAAAAGGATATCTCTCTGTCCCCTGGTGTCAATCAAAGATGTCTCCAGACATTGTCACATGTCCCTGGATGGCCAATTCACCTGCGCTAAACCATTGCCCTCAGCTATTTGCAGAAACATAGTCTAGTCTATCAGTGTTCAAATTCTACCACTGTTAGACCAAGTAGTTTCAAAACCCTAATATCGTGCCTCCCAAAGTATTTCTGTCTTGAAAAAAAAAGGAAAGGAAAGGAGAGGAAAGGAAAGGAAAGGAGAGGAAAGGAAAGGAAAGGAAAGGAAAGGAAAGGAAAGGAAAGGAAAGGAAAAAAACCTCCACACCATATGTAGCAGTACACCTGTAAACACCAGTCCTCAAAAAGGCTGAGGCAGGAGGATCTCAAGTTTGAAATTAGATCATGCTGTATATGATGAGCTTCTACCTCAAAAGGTAGTGCTCATTCACCATAGAAGAAATCAAGCTCGCTCTGCAAAGGCAGATGAGAAGGCATGAAAGACATGAGCTAAATCCAGACCAGTGTGAGTCTTAGCCGACACCAAAAAGAATAATGACAGTGCTAAGAGATTGGCATCTGCATTTATGTAGCCTCCAAAACTACATTGTGATCCCCCCATAGCATGCTGGGACATTCTTCCTATTGCCTGTGGGGTTCTGTAGCCTATACATCAGAGGTGGAGAGGCAACAGAGTAGGTGGAGAATGTAGAAGCCATTCTGAGTGTTTAGAAGGTTTGAAGGGTACTGAAATTCGATCGACAGCAATGAGAAGGGCACACACAGGTCAGAACCCTGCTCTTGGTCTTACTGTTCAGTCCTAAGCTCTTCTTTAGCTCTTCTCTCTGAGGCCAGTGGTCACATCACTTCTGAGGCTCATCTTTTGCTGCATTTTGGCAGTTCTGGGGACAGAATCCATGGCTTTGCACGTGTGAGGCAAGAGCTCTACCATCAAGCTCCATTCACAGCCCCTCACACCATTTCATGTTTACATGTGTGTGCACGTGTTGGGGTACCTGAGTGAAACTATAAAAATGAGTGTAGAGGTAAGAGGTCCCTGGGCCTTAAACAGGCTGACTAAATTTGTGAAACAACAGATAGATGATTTGATAGCAAAACCTATTTAGATACATTATTATAAGTTAGGTATGAAGGACCATGAGACTCAAGACGAGGTTGTTACTCTATCCAGGGTGTTCCCAAAACACATCTCCACTCAACCTAAAAGAGGGCACTCCCACCCCTAGACCAAGCAGAGAGAGGCCACCCAGAACCCCCTCTGACTGGCGATCTAAATACTTGTTTAGGCTACGAGGCTAAGCACTGCAAGAGAATATACAAATTAAAAATATCTTTCTGGGTTCCCTGAGGGACAAGCCTGACTGCAAAGGGGTTGATGTCAAAAGTATCCCCTCTCAAGGAAAAAGACATAGGGATGGGTATGGCTCTCACACCTCACTGAACAGCAACAGGAGGACCAGAGCCATTACAGGGCCCCCTTTAATTACTGGAGGTCAGGCCTCTATCCCTGCCTTTGCAAGACTGGAATTGCCATGGTCCTTTTATTCTTGGAGAAGTCGGGAGATGTCAGGGGCAGCTTTGCTTATACCTGAAAGCCTAAAATCAGCTATAGGCCTAAGTCAGCCTGCTAGCACAAAGTCTTGTGTCTCTGTGGAAAAACACTGAAACAGATGGCTAGAAGCTATTGTAAACAAGCAGCTTTGGTGGAAGCCTGAGAAGTCATAGACCTTAGGTAGCCTTGGTGGATAGTACCAACTTAGATAAGGACAAGTGAATCATAGGCAGAGTCATAGTGTCCTGTCTCCTGAACCTTCACTCAGCTGACACACTGTTCTGGAAGATATCTGTACTCCCCCTGAACACCTAAGCTCCTGCGTCATCCCCTTAGGTGATCTCCCCGGACCTCTGTTTAATGTCCTGCTGGACAGGACAAGGTCAGAGGTCAGCTTCAGGTGCCATTCTTTAAGGCACTACCCACCTTGTCTTTTGAGACAGGATCTGCCACTGGTCTGAACATCACCAAGCTGACCTGGCTGGTTGGCGAGCAAACTCCAGGGACCCACCTAGCTCTTCCTGTCTCTGCTGGGATTATAAGCAGGAACCTCTACATGTGGCTTTTTAACATGAATTCTGGGAATTTGAACTTGGGCCTTCATGCTCATGTGGCCAGCACTTTACCCACTGGGCTATCTCCCCAATCTACTTTATAGCATTTCTGGTGAACACACACACACACACCAGGGGCAGGGATGAAGTGGGGAGGGAGGAGGGTAAGGAGATCTCGGAAAATGTTTTTGAATAAGAGTTAATCATGAAAAGTTACAAAGAAAAAGGAAAAGAAAAACGTTACAATGATACCTACTCAACTGGGGAGGTCCTCCCTTACTCCCAGCTTCTGGTTCTGTTACCTGTGTGTCAGCCTCAGGGGCTTTAAACAGTGTTGCTATCTAGGCAGTCAGGATGTCTGGAGGGTGCCCTTCTGTTGGATAACACTGCCAGTTCCTAACCCTGGGCATCCAACTTCCTTTGTTTTCATGTCCTTTTATTAATATCGACATCCATTTGCTCCAGAGCCTCCTGGACCCATTTGCAGCCCTATTCTAAGAGTTTCCCAATGACCCAGCAACTTTCCCCATCCATATGCAAGGGCCTCTTGTAGCCAAGCTCACCGGGTTGTTACTACTGCTGTTCCCTATACTCCTAGAGTAGGACCTATCTCTCTAGAAAGACCTCATTAAAGCAGGTTTCACTGCATGAACCCAGACCTGACTGATGTCACCTTATAGGATCATCAATTTAGAGCATCAGAGAGGAAAAGCAACTGCCAGAGAACCAGCCACCCTTCCCACAATGGGTGGTAGGTAGATATTCATAAAGGGTCATCCTGCTAACATAGATTCTTCTCCAGGTCTTCGTGTCTGGCTCACTCTGTTATCATATAAAGCACAAGAAATCAACATCAGACATCAGACCCTTTGCGGAGTTCGATGTCAGGAATATTTCTTGCTGCTTACCTGAATTTCCCTTTCCTTAGCTTTCCACCCACTCCACCCCCCCCCCCCCCCCCCCCGCTCTCTCCTCCAAGAGTTCATTAGCCTTGGAGAAAAAGGGTAGACATAGAAGAGTGCATCAGGAGAAGCATTTGGTCTATGCTTTATTGATGCCATGTTTACCACCCCCACCCCCCAAAGCCAAACAGTAGTTACCTAAATTAGTATGTGATGGGGCTGTTTTATTATCTTATACTGAGCTAAACAAACGGAAGCCAAACCACTTCCACCATTCAGTTGGTAATTAGGGAGAATAAAATGCAATTTCACATTGAACAACAACAAAAAAAAAAAAAAAAAAAAAAAAAAAAAAAAAACCCACCCCTAAACCGCTGCAGGATGGCAGGCCCCACAGGAAACCCCTGTCGAGTGCTGGAAAGCCAGCCTGACTAGAGGCTCAGTGCTATTCCATCAACATGAGGAGGCATCTTCAGCAGGAAGTTCTGCCCGCAGCATCAGAATGGCAGGGAGGAGATCCCAGGCAAGTGGCATACAGCATCTTTCAACAACAGGACCCTATCAGATGGAACAGTTCAGAACTTGGCCTCTGGAACTTGTCAAGTGTTTGGGCAGGTCCCACTGGGGTGGCTTCTGAATCTGGGTGACTTCTCTTCCGTAGGGGAGATAAGAGAAAAGCCTGAGGTAAGGCCTCTGACCCCACTTTAAGAGCACAACCTAAAACTTCTGTAGGGATAGACTGTGTATGATTCATGTTTTAGTTAGGGTTATACTGCTGTGAACAGACACCATGACCAAGGCAACGCTTTTTTTATTGGATATTTTATTTATTTACATTTAAAATGTTATCCCATTTCCAGGTTTCCAGGTCATCAAGGAGGGACCGTGGCATTGTCCAGGCAGGCATGGCACAGGCAGAGCTGAGAGTTCTATATCTTCATCTGAAGGCAAATAGAAGACTGTCTCATGGGCAGCTAGGAGGAGGGTCTCAAAACTCACCCCTTCAGTGACACATTTTCTCCAACAAGGCCACACTTTCTCATAGTGCCACTCCCTGGGCCGAGCATATTCAAGCTACTGCAAGCGGCATTTCTAGAAAAAGAAACATGCAGAAATTGAGTCGACTATTTGGGGAAACTTCATTCAATCCATATTTATTTAGTACTACCCATGTAAAAATGACGATACAAGAAAAAATTTTTAAAAAGGACAACACATAAGACGTGGCTCCTTTCTTTTAAATAGGTGGATACTTACAGAAGTAATTGTGCTACAATTTGGAATCAAACCCTTGCTCTAGGGAGAGTATGGACAAGTGTTTCCCTGCCATTCACAGCGATGAAGGGGCCAGAGGGGAAAAGCCAGAGTGTCTGAGCTGAGTCTTTCAGTCTGAAGAGGTAACATGAAAAGTCTCTAAGCTGGGAGTACAGGTGGAGCAAGACTCATCTATACAGATGCAAAGCACATCTCAGGGCAGCACTCCCTGATCTGGGCTAAAAGCTGAGAAAGAAATTGATAGTTCTGGATATATATGTCCCAAGAGTAGCTTCATCCATGTCAGTACATGGTAGCATCACTGGATTGAGCTTCACCTATGTAGTGCATGGCAGCATCACTGGATTGAGCTTCATCTTTGTCAGAACATGGCAGCATCACTGGATTGAGCTTCATCTATGCAGTGCATGGAAGCATCACTGGATTGAGCTTCATCTATGTCAATGCACAGCAGATTCACTGGAACTCTTGAGTACCACTGTACCCTTGGTAGGTATGACCAGCATATTGCAAAGTGGCCCCAGTGGGTCATACCCAGTGGGTCTGTGCTTCAGTCTAAGTACAACTCATGACATGCTTGTAACCAAGAGAGTATGTTACAAGTGATCCGTTGTTACTATCCTGATTAGTTACATTCTAAGTTACTCTCAGGATTACACTGTATTTTGTTCCTTAGACTTTTGGCTAGGAGACTGAAGAGATTGCTCAGTGATTGAGAGCACTGCTTGCTCTTAAAGAGGACCTAGGTTTGGTTCCTAGCACCCATATGGCAGCTCACCACCATCTGTAACTTTAATTCCAGAGGAATCTGACACCTTCTTCTGGCCTCCACAGGCACCAGGCATGCATGTGTTTTGAACATGAGCATGCATACAAAACTCTCACAACATAAAATGAAATAAATAAATTTAAGGAGAATAAAAGACTTTCCAAGACACTATTTCAAAACAAATTAAGATTTTTTTATCTTACCAGGAGAGGCAGGCTCTATTGTTGGCTTTGAAGTAAGAAGTAAGATACAACATTTTAAGAGGTCATGTGACAAGGAACTGGGGTCTATGTGATCGTACGGTGTCCTCCAACCAATGTCAAGTGAATAAAGAGACAGTGGTTAAAGAGAGCGAATCTCCTCACATTTTGTTAGTGACTCTTCTCCCTATGACAAAGCACCTGACAAAAGCAACTTAAGGGAGAAAAGACTGATTTCTGGATCACACCTTCAAAGGTTTCAGCTCACTCTGGCTTGGAGAATGTGGCAGACAAAGTCCCCATGGGCCATTAGAGGAAACCCCTGCAGCTAGACCCTCCCACTCCCATTTCACCAGCACCCAAAAAATATCTCAGAGTATGATTCGGTGCAGAAGTTGGTTGGTCCACTCCATAGGTCTAAGCTATTGAGATCTAATTACCTATGGAAATGTCCTCAAAGACACACCCTCTTCTTTATTCTTTTATTTTTAATAATCCACTGAGTCCAATTTTGCTGCCCATATATTTATGGGGACAGGATCATCCACTGGACATGACCATGCTACCAGAGGCCACACCTTAAAGAAACCCGACTCTCCATCCCTTTGCAGCCATCAGTGGTCAGCAGGTCCTCAGCAAGAGGAGCCGTGGGATGTTGATTTGCCTGTCCGGGTCTCTGTGCTGCCGTGAGTTCCTGAGTACAGTGGTCCTTTCATGACCAGATGCTTCACCATGGTCCTCCCTGGCCTTTGTCCCTTCATTTTTCTGCTCCTTCTTCCAAAAAGGTCCCTGGGCCTTGTGTTAAGGAGGAAATGAGACAGAGTTCCATTTAATGCCACACTCCGCTGACACCTATGCTTTGCACTTTGACCAGTTGTGAGTTTCTGTGTTACCCACAGTCCACTGCACAATGAAACTTCTCTGATAAGGTCTGAGAAATGCTGTAGTGACTAAGGCTACGCACACCTATGGTAGCATCATTCTGCCCTGATACATCACGAAGATAACAAGTTCTGCTGACAGCTAGCATACGAGACCAGAGCAGGGAGAACTTTGTCCAGAGTACAAGCAATTGTCAAGATCGCCCATCCCACCCTGAATATGTCCTAATAACTAGTCAGAAAAGCAGGAATCAGAGAATCCCTTGGCTGTTTAAATTGGCAACTATGTTCTTGAGATTGGCAACCTCACACAATTAAACTAAAGATTTAGCTTCCTGCCTGGGAAAAAATTTCAATGGACTGGAAATATAATGGACAATGTGTGGCCCAATGAACAAGAGCTAATGTGCATGGAATTGGGGAAACTGAACCTCATTCCATCCACACATTCCAGTCAGTTGTTCTAAAATGCACATTTTGTATAGATTTGTGTGTGAGAGCAGGCATGCTGAGAGCATTCACACGGTGGGCTTGAAATTAATAATCAAATTTGCACATCATTTTAATTAAATCCACATTTTTCCTGTCTCCCCAGCTGTTGGCCTGTTGTTTTGTGGAATACATCTGGCGGTCGGCAGCATTCTCCACAGTCACCAGTACTCTCGGTCCCTAGATACACCTGCTTTCTGCAGCTGGTCCCCCAACAGGTGCAACGGAAAGCCTGGTTGATGGGCATTATAAACACCCCACTGTTGAGCGTCTGTGAAGTAACAAAGGGCCCAATTCTAACCTCAGTACTACTTCCTTCAGGGCAAGTTAGAAACACCCTGTGTGAACCAAACATGCTGGCCCAGCCACTTTCCCACTAGGAAGAAGTGCTTCTGGTCAACTGGGCGTTGAGCCACCCTCCCAATTATCAGCAAAGGTCCCCACAGAGAGCTGGGTCTTGGTTGTCCCTGGTTTATCTCATCTTCCAAGCCCTCAGCTAGTAGCCTGGATGTCCCATCTCCATCCTAATGAGCAAGGCACAAATGACCTCCTGGTCCCCCAGTTTGTGACCATTAGCCACCTGGTTTTGATTGGGGGAGGTGAACCTGCAGACCTGTGCTTCCTACAGAACCCCCTAATGAGAAGCATATGGAAGCCACACATAACGTGAGAATCACCACACTGCCATTCCTTGTTGACGGAGTGATAGATAGTTCAACACAAGACACTTTCAGAATATTGTTCAGCGTCTTTTGGGTTCGATTTGGATATTGTTCCAAACCCTAGAGTTTGGAAAAGGATCCAGATAATTTCTCCCGTGCTAATCTAAAACATATCTCATCCTATCCTGATGGCATCTGTGTAATTAGTCCAGATATAAACACGGGTCTAAAACTGCTCCATGGCACCCAGGTTAATGGACTCATGCAATAAAGCAATAGGTTACAATAAGGAATTTCAATACAATTAAAACCATAAAGCTAATGATGATCTGTTTCAAATGGATCTCTAGATGGGAACGAAGCACTAAAATCACTTCTTCATTAAACAGTTCTGGTTCTGCCCACAGAAGTTCACAGAGGTCATCAGTCCTCTAACGGTTAAGCTGAGCTGGGACTAAACACATGAAAATGGCTGCGGCTTTGGCTCTCCCGCTCTCCCACTTTCCCGCTTTCCCTGCTTTCCTCCGCGCTCATCAGCCTTCTGCCAATGCACAACCCCCTGCGCCAGCGGAGGTGCAGTTCAAGTACCACTTCATTAACATTATCTTGTAGCCTTATATAGCTTATGTAGCTGTATAATGCAGGCATTCAGTCAGTCATGTGAGATGTGCAGAGGCTGGGTCAGAACATCACATGATCCTTGGCAGCCACGATGCCCTGCTACTTGCTTGACAAACTCATTACATCACACTGTGACTGTGAAAGGACTGTAGAGCTCTGTGCTAGAGGTTGCATTTATTTCCACCCAGGATTCTTATTGATAAATCACTATAATATCTATAAAACAATTCCTAACTCATTGAAACCTGGATTTGGAAAACAGGTGTTAGCCAACAACTAAGAATGTTGAATAGAATACAGAAGCATAGGCCTGCAAACCACACAGCTGTCACCCACTTCCTCATTCCTTCATAGAGACCCACTGAGGTAAAGTGTCAGGAAGTGTTCTCACAGGAAGGAACCCATCCTGGCTCTTAGGGATAGTCTAAAAAGTTCTCTCAGGGATTTCTCATTTATAAATGTTGTTGGGGAGCGTGGCCAATCATGGAAGGCAAAAGGTGTCACTTGCTGTGAGAAGTGCTCGACAGAGAGGCTGACTGACTTAGTAACCAAGTCATATTATACAAACAGTGTTTCGGAATTTACACATAAGTCATCAGTGTCACCTTTGACCTTTCTAAAACTGCAGATGACCAGATTCCATCCTCTGAGGATTTATATGTCCCAGTTGATAGTTTTTGTGTATGAGAAAGCACAAATTTCCAAGATGAGTCTGCTGACTTCCATACCTCCTGCAAGAGGAAACGCCTAGGAGTCTGTTTAAAGGCTGGTTCTTATGCCTGGGCTGGCTCAATACTGCTGGGCTTGAGCCACAGACTCAGCATGCTCCATCCCATAATATATTCAAGTGCGTTCTTCTTGTTTGATATTTAGGTTCTGTTTCATATTCTGCTGTTATAAATAACAATGCACTGAACATCCTTGGGCATCCAATTTCTGAATAATTTACTCTATAATAGACTTATAAAAGAGAAATTACTGAGTCATAAAGGATGTGAACTCTTTTTCAGTTCTTAATACATATTGCTAAATTGATTTCTGTAATGCTTATGCCAATTCGTATTTCAAACAGCCAACTCTGCAAAAGTATCTCACTCTACCCTTACCAACACTGGAGAACATCTTTATTTTTGCCAATTTGATAGGTGGAAATGGTTTCCCATCTCAATTGGCATTTCTTTATTAGCAAAGCAGAACTTTCAGTATTATGAGTCATTTATAATTCTGCAAATAGCCCACGTCCTCCGTTGGATCAGGTTTAAATTACCCCTTTGTCAAATGTTTTCAGTAGAAGTCTCTTACAGATCTCGCACCCCCTTGTTGTTGAGACTACACTTCCAATTTCATATCTAAAGTCAGAGGGAGAAATAAAAACTTCTTCAAAGAAGTTAGTTCATCCACAAGTCGCAAGAGCACCCCTGTACTCACATGAAGAGGGTGTGTCTGCCCTGTGCTCACATGAGGAGGGCATGTTTGCCCTGTCCTCACATGAGGAGGGCATGTTTGCCCCTGTCTTCACATGAGGAGGGGATGTTTGCCCCATCCTCACATGAGGAGGGCATATTTGCCCTGTCCTCACATGAGGAGGGCATGTTTGTCCCTGTCCTCACATGAGGAGAGCATGTTTGCCCCATCCTCACATGAGGAGGGCATATTTGCCCCTGTCTTCACATGAGGAGGGCATGTTTGACCCTGTCTTCACATGTGGAGGGTGTCTCTGCCTCTATATTCACATGAAGAGGATGTGTCTGCCCCTGTCTTCACATGAAGAGGGTGTGTCTGCCCCTACACTCACATGAGGAAAACTGTGCCTGCCCCCTCACGCACATGACAAGAGCATGCCTGCCCCTGCAGGCACAGGTTTGCTATAAAATTGGAATGGTATGCTGTTTTTTGCCATAACATTTATGTGTTTCAGCAGTAGGAAATAAAGACAAATTCTGTATTTTGTTCCTTTAGGGACTGTTGTTTGGCAGTTTTACTTTTTTTTTTTTAAGCAAGAAAGGAAAGGAGAAGTAACAGAAATAAAACTACCATCAACATTTCCCACATCAGAGTAAAATAGCCACACAAAAGCAGGAAGATGGTGCAGGTTAATACACAGTTTTGTGTGTGTTTGATAATGCCGTTGGAACACTCTGACTGCTGAATTTCAGGCTGTGAAAGCAAACAATACAACTGCAATATTTAAATCTTTTGAAGCCAGTGTGAACTTCGAGCACTAAATTCAATCAAAATACTATAAAATCTAAAGCCAGCCAGATTTATTAAGTACTTAGCATGTCATTTTTAAAGATTTATTTTCAGCCCATGTGTGTGTGTGTGTGTGTGTGTGTGTGTGTGTGTGTGTGTGTGTGTGTGTGTCTGTCTGTCTGTCTGTCTGTCTGTGTGGGTATGTGTATGTGAATGGCTTTGAAGGTCAGAGGTGTTAGATCCCCTGGATCTAGAGTTACTGGAGGCTGTGAGCCACCCAGTTTAAGTGTTGGGAACCAAACTAAGATTCTCTGTAAGAATAGTATTTGCTCTTAACCATTGAGTCTGCGTTCCAGCTCAAAATTCATAGTTTTGAAGATTCTTTTGTGGTTGTCAGGAATGCTTTACCACTGAACTGCATCCCCACCCAGGGTTAAGTTTTGAAGGTGGTGTCATGCATTGGCAGTGAAAATGTAATATAAACAATCTCTTTGGAAAGCCAACTTCAGTGTATGTGTTAAGAGCTTTCAAGATTCTTATACTTTTGAACTAGTCATTTCCTGTCTGATGATTTATCAAAAGGGAAGAAAAGAGGAAAGGAGGGAGGCATGCAAAGAGAAAAGAAAGGAAAGGGAAGAGAAAAGGGAAGAGAGGAGAGAAGAGGAAGGAAAAAAGGAGGGAAGAGAATGGAACAGGAAGAGAAGGAAGGAGAGGGCAGGGAAGAAAGAGAGGAGGAGAAGAGAAGAAGAGAGAGGGAGGGAAAGGAAAGGAAGAAGAAAGGGGAGGGGAGAAAGCCAATCATAGGAAGATTCTAGGAATGAAGTTGTTACTGGTTACATAGACAAAGACGGAAGTACGAAGCAAGTTTGCGCCTTAGTTATGATCACAGCTGTATAAAGCAGAAAGCCAACAAGATTTTAAAAATAGAAATTAAGCAGTAGTGCTAGCAAGAACGTCTGTGCTGCCAGTCACACATTTTCTAGGTTTCCTGGTGGGAGCTTCTGTGTCTACCAGTTCTTTGTGGCCTCACTAGCTCTAATCAACTCTTTCCCATTTAAACAGAACAAGTCTGTAAAAAGTTCAGTTTAATCATGCCACTCACCTGGTTTAGCCTGTGATGAGTTGTCACTTCCCTCAAATCAAAACTCAAACTCCCCCACCTCTGCCCACGGAGTGCCTACATCTTCTGCCTCTTGACTCTCTCACCAAGATCAACACTGCTTCCCACACACACCATGCTGATGTCTGCCTGGGGACTAAGGACCGTAAGACCCCAATCTCAGCCCTTCTGTATAGCTCCTTGTTATCTCTGTTCTCAGAGAAGTGATGTTGCTGACTTTGGGGAAGGAGGCAGAAGGCCACAATTCAAAGACCAGGGACACCTTTACAAGCAGAAAGGCAAAGGATTGGGCTCTCTGCATGACGCTGGACTGTCACCTCAGACTAGATCAGGGCTTCTTAAACCTTGTCCTACCTACAGCCACTTTCACAGGAGAAATGCTTAGAAAACTAAGATATATAGATGTGTAATATGGATACATAAGTCAAACATACACTATTAATAAATCATAAAGAAATGTATTTTGAAAGAATTCATTGATATGCATGTAATTTTACCATTTATTAAAGGTTAACCAAAATTTGCATGTTAATGAGATGAATATGTTTGTTTATTTTTACATCCAGAACTAAACCTTGGTTGAATATTTGATACCACTGGATATAAAAGCATCTTCAATGTTTTTCAGAGCAGATCAATAATTTGATTTTATAATCATCAGTGTGGAGAACTCCTCTTCACACAGATATGTAGCTCAAATGGCAGAGGTACATCTAGGGTCATTTCAGAAATTGTTGGAAATTCTATCCTAATCTCATGGCAAAAATTAATTTAATAAATTTTTATGAAACTCAAGGGAAAAATTCAAAAGAGTAATTTTTAAAAGCAAACGCTCTAACACAATAATTTCCAAAGATGTTCTAATTTGATGCACAAGGGCTGAGCAATAACAAGAGGAAAACATTTTAAATTATTTGTTTCTGTAATCAAACTGTGAGGTTTCTCTAAGTGCAGTCAAAAGCACTGCAACTCCTCAGGACAGTAGTCTTGCATCTACATGCAGGCTTCTCAGGAAGTGTGTGTCAGCTTTTCATGTGAGGATATGCACAGTAGAAAGTGCAGCCATTGTGCAGCCATTGTGTGTTGCGAACACAGCCAGTAGTGAAGCCACAGGACACAACACAGGCAAGCCTGGCCTGAAACGCCTTAGATCCATGACACCTTTGATTTTGAAATGTTTTTGTCATTGTAATTAGAAACCTTTTACTGCTTCCAAATGTTTTCTTGTCCCCAGATTTTGTTAAGCAACTCTTTGTGTGGTCGTACCCACAGTTTAAGAAAGTTGAACCTAGATCATGAGCCAATAAACTAGAGCTCTGTGGTCAGTCCTAGCCTGCTTTGGGGACATTTCCAGGAAACATGGGCCACCTATCCATTATGCTTTTTTGTTGTGTTACTTCTCCTGGGCAGACAAATAAATATCTTTCCACCCTAGATGGGACGTCAGTGTCAGCCCAGAGAAACAGTGCTGCCCAGGTCCAGTTTGGTGGAACAGTGGGTTAATTGTACTTACTCAGAAGAATATAGGTGAGGACACACACACACACACACACACACACACACACACCAGTTATGTCACTGCAAAGTTCTCCTTGTCATGGATGACCTCGTGGAAGCAGCATTATGGAGTCTCACTTCCATTTACCATAATATCTTTCATATGCTCATGTATCTCCCAAGATCACATGTACCTGAGAGGAGTAGATCCCTAGGAGAATATCCTATGGCTCTTCCTCTCTTCTCCTGGGGAGAGTTCATGGTCCCATTACCATTATGGTCGACCAAGCTATCGGTATAGAACTTTACTTGTATCCTTGTCATGACTATGGGCCAAGGTGACCACTGCCTGATGACAGTTACAGAGCGGTCACGGAATACACAGAGGAAGAGGCCATGCTTCAGCAACAGCTCACGCTGCTTTGCCACCACCATGGCTAAGCTGAGTAATGGCATGCACCTCCCACAGCACAAAAATCCAGAAATGCCTACAGTGCAGGATGAGCACTTTACAAAGAAAGTTTGACAACCCTTCCAGAGTCACTAGAGCGGCCCCTTAGAAGCTCTGGAGCAGGCCATAAGGGATATGGAGGCTTCTCTGTGCAGCTATAATAAGAGGGACATGCCTGTCTTCTGCAGTTGGTTGGGTGCTCATATTGTCTGACCTGCTCAGAGACGGTGAAGCAGATAACCAATAACCCAAAGAGATCCTGCTCTCTTTCCCTCTGTATTCCATGACCACTCCATCACTATCATCAGGCAACAATAACCTTGGCCCCAAAGGATACAAGAGTTGGCTAGGATACAAGGATACAAGGTGGCAGGCTAGGATACAAGAATACAAGGTGGAAGGCTAGGATATGAGGATACAAGGTGGCAGGATAGGGTGTTTGTTTGTGAGTCAGCTATATCCCCATTTGATCCTTTTATTCTAACTCAGAAGCTCCCAACTCTACCATGTTTCTGACAAGATGACGCTAATACAGTTGTCATGGTGCTCCATTGCTTTCCACTCACAGAATCTGTGCCATTTGTTATTTCATAAAAAAAGAACAGGGAAGAAAGAAAGAGGTACAACTCTAAACTGAGAGGTTCTTCCTCTGGCTCACACTCCACAGCAGTCACACGTTACTGTCTTAGAAGTGAGTGTTGCTAAGAGAGAAACCAGTGTCACTCCATACAGAAATTTTCTTTGCACATACCAAGAGCAGAGCGTTAGGTACTAAATGGAGAATCCCACTACTGGTAACAATGAGCAAAGGGCAGGATGTGACATAGAAACTCCTCGTGCCCTGTAGATGGGAGAAGACAGCTTCCCATCCATCTGCTCACCTCACCGGGTTGGGGGTTCTAATAGGTTAAAGGAAGATCTAGAAACTAGAATGGAGCTTTCATTTTTCCCTCTCCCACTGGTCCGTTTCCAAGTTCATGTAGCACATGTGGTTCGATAACTGAAGAGTATCGTTTGTGGAGGGAAGGCCCAAGCAGTTAGGTCAGAGTTGACAGTCTCCTGTTTTCTCACAGGCAACACTTTGTAGGCAGACACATAGATGCTCTCTGATAGCCCTGAGGACACTTGGCAGGGATTAATTTATACTCAATAAAGAGGCATCTGGCATACAGCAAGATGATGCTACAGCAGGTTCTCTGATAGAGCTGCCCGCTAAGTCACTATGGTGAAAGACAGCATGGAAGACGTTCAAGTGAAGTAGCCTCTGGACAGTCTGAGACACCCCAGCCCAAGACACTTTGGTAACAGAAGTTGACATCCAAAAAGGAGGTAAGATGGGCTGGACCTCAACAAGAAGTCAACAGAAGCCCAGAGAAGGCATGTGACTACAAATTGAGCTGAGTCCTCCCTGGCAGAGCTTCCCGGGGAGAGGAGTCACAGGGTGAGAGTAGCCAAGAATTAAAGCCACAGCAGGTCAACATAACTGAAAAAAGTAACATCAAGCCAGAACAGACCAACTTACTTAATTAAGCAAGTGTAAGTTTTCTTGGGTTTCCCTGTGTGAAGGGAGACCTTCACACAAATCAAGTCAATGCCAATTCACACAGTGAAGAGTCCATGTTTTCAGTACAATGTGAGGATAGCTTCTTAGTGCTTTCCCAGATGCACACATGGGTATCAAGGGGCTTCAACACGTAGAAGGACAGAATCCCTCTTCCTCCAGGCAGAGAGGAGAAAGGAGATGCTGATCAAGGCAAGCATGAGGAGCAAGCAGAACTTGTCTTTGGGTCTGTCTACCCTGGAAGCTGATGGGAGGTTATCATTTTCCTTCCGTCCCTGTAATAAGACGCCATGACCAAGGCAACTTATTCAATAAAGAGTTTATGGTGGTTTGGATAAGAATGTCCCTCAAAGGTGAATGTTTGCTTCCCAGTTGGTGAACCGTTTAGGAAGGATTAGGAAGTATGGCCTTGTCAGAGAAGGTGTGTCACTAGAGGTGAATTTGAGGTTTCAAAAGACCATGCCAGGTATAGTCTGTCCCTCTGCCTTGGGATCATAGATCAGATGTAAGTTCGCAGCTACTATTCCAGAGTCATACCTGCCTGCCTCCCTCCCTCACTCACTCACTCACTGCCTGCCTGCCTGCCTGCCTGCCTCCCTCACTCACTCACTCCCTCACTCACTCACTCACTCACTGCCTGCCTGCCGCCTGCCTGCCCACCACCATGCTTCCCTCCAGATGATCATAGACTAACCCTCTGAATAAGCAAGTCCCCAATTTCTTTTATAAGCTGTCTTAGTCAGAGTGTCTCTTCAGAGCCATAGAACAGTAACTAAGGCAGGAGCTTACAATTTCAGACAGTGAGTCCATGACCATCACGGTGGAGAACATGGCAGCAGGTAGGTATGATGCTGGGGCAGTAGCTAAGAGCTTACCTCTTGAGAAGAAACCGAGAGGCAGAAAGAATGGCATGAGCTTTTGATATCTCAAACCCACCCATGGTGAGACATCTCCTCCAGTGTAGCAGGATATTAATTCTGCTACATTGTATTTGCAGTGGAGCTTTGTGATTGGGCAGTAGAAGAGGAGGTGGAGCTGGGAGAAGGAAAGAGGAAGGGGAGGAGAAAGGAAAAGGAAAGAGAGGAGCTTGTGACTAAGGAGGAGGAGAGAAGATGGAGGCAGATGTACGAGTGTTTCTAGCAGTCTAAGGTAGGTATAATATCTAGGTTAGATAATTGGGCAACAACTCTAATTGTGTGAACATCTTGTTAATTGAACATTTCCAAATATATAAATCCATTGGATTATCATTAAGCTTTAAGAATATCATTTCTATTGTGTACCAAGGGCATAGCAGCAATGGTCTGGGCTCAGCCGAGCATTATTGGGGACAGCATGGTGGATTGGCAGAGCTAGCCACCACACTGGAGTCTTGTGGGTGCCAGGGCCTGCACATCTAACTAGCCGGAGCAGCAGGAACATGGCGGCTGCCTGGGAACAAGCCAGACCGGGGCGCCGTTTTCTAAATATCTTCTGTTTCACTCTAACAAGGCCACAATTCTTAATCCTTTGGAGTGAATTGGACTAACTGGGGGCCAAGCATTCACATATATAAGCCTATGGGAGTCATTCTCATTCAAACCACCACAGGGATCGAAGTCCCTGGGCTGCAGCATCTCACCTTTACTTGCCTACAGTCCCACAGCCAGCAGAGTGATCACCAGGTTTCCTCGCTGAAGCTCACTGCTAAGCAGTCTTCCAAATGGAGCACTTTATTCTGTAGTTCCTATATTTCAGACCACACAGTGCTCCGTCCTCACTTGGCAGCTAGCAGGCCCTCACTATACAACCACGCCCTGTACCGTGTGCCCTAGGTTGGCACTCTAAGTCCCTTCCCCAAGAGATACAGAGCAGGGTGAGGACAGAGGCGTGTGGCTGCATAGTTACAGTATTTCTCCAAAACTGGAATTCATTATCGCTACTTGCTCCTCTGTCCCTTTTTAGATCTGCAGAGTGTGGGTCACAGTGATGTTGTTTTTCTTCGCCCACCACATATTGAAACCATTTCTGCATGTCGATACTGAATATCTATCTCAGCCAAATCCTTGTGAAAATTACTTACTGTACAGTACAACAGAGCGAGTTTCTAACTTTAAATGTCTTGGGGTATTTTATCTTTTTCAAGTGCATACCAAAAGCAATTAAGTTCAAACTATAGGGTATAGTCGTTGCCAGTTTCCATTCTTAACACATATGTGTCTGGGCTTACAAGTTCAAAGGCCTCTTAAAGGATCCAATCTCTAGCTTCAGTTTTCTCCCTGTAAGCAAAAAGCAGTGCTGGTTCCTTGCTTAAATCATCTGCAAGGAAGTCCGTGGCACAGGGCTTCTGCCCGAGACATCTCTCATGTGGCCAGAAGACCAGAACCTCTAATGCCCTACACCCTTCCAGGTCAGGCCACAAGGATACCACAACAGGGTGGATGGTTGGAGGGACAACTACAGGGCTCTGAGCAAGGCAGAACAGTGCAGTCCTGTGCCAAAAGAGTTTGAGTCAGCTAG
Organism: Rhabdomys pumilio; assembly: GCA_030674055.1. NCBI lineage: Eukaryota > Metazoa > Chordata > Mammalia > Rodentia > Muridae > Rhabdomys > Rhabdomys pumilio. The sequence continues at coordinate 67,056,399 of JANHMN010000007.1, forward strand.
CTGTTGCTGTGCTGCCAGCCATGCCTTATTTCCCCTCACCTCCCCTGTCATGCCTCGTTCCTGTGGCCTCACCCCACTGCCTGTTTCCTTCGTCTTCTCCAGGCTAGTTTTGTCCTCCCTTCCCCTGGCTGCAGGGATCTTTGCTCTTAGATTCCTGGGACTTCACACAGCCCTTCCCTTTTCTGCTTATTTCTATGAATACCACAACTCCTTCCTCCCATTTCTTCCCACTCCATCCTGGAGAAGTTTTCTGTGGGATTTGCAATTAACCCAGTATTAGGAGCCCAGAAGACCCGTTGAAATTTCCACCTCTCCCCAAACCCTAAGTTTTCAACACCAATTATCAAATTGCAGTTCAGTCTCATTTGTGGAGTCCATAATTAGAAACCTATAAACTCACCCACGTTTATTTATAATCCCAGACACTCCTGTTGACGCTGCTCACAGTCATGGGCAGAGCCACAAGACACTGGGCTTGTTCAGGGTTCACACTCACCACTGAGCTGGCACAGGGCAATGCTCTGCGGTGTTTCTTTAGCTAGAGTACTATAAACGAGTGTCCATCTTGATGCCTACTTACTGTCGCTTTTGCTTTGCATTTTTGCTTTTTTTCATTGTGATTTTGCTGTATAAAATGGACCCTGGGGCAAAGTTGATCAGTCGAACAGGAGGAAACTATCCTGATGATCCCTTACTCTGGATCATGGTTATAGGTAACCGTAGTTTAGTATACATTTTACGAAGCTAGCTGTTGCTGTGCTCCCGGCCACACCTTGTTTCTCCTCACCTCCCCTGTCATGCCGCGTTCCTGTGTCCTCACCCCACTGCCTGTTCCCTTCATCTTCTCCAGGCTAGTTTTGTCCTAAAAATAAGGGTTTTGAAAGTTTCCACAATGAAGAATTGATAAATGTTTGAAGAGGTAGGTTTAACATAACTTCATATCACACATACATACGCATACACACACATATGTTGAAACAATACCGCACTGATACATAATTTTTATGTTTAATACACAATGAAAATTAAGTAAGCAAACTAAAATGGCTGCCGAGGACTCAGCATGCCTGGTGCCCCATGTTTCAGGCAGCTACAGTATACTCCATGCAGGCAAGCACCCAGCTGTATCCGGTAGGTTGTATCTCTCTTAACTATGCAGTTCAGAGTAGTTCACCGTAAATATTTACTAAAGGAGGTGCCTTCAAACAGAAACACACATAAAATAAAGTTATGGGACCCAGTGAGATGGCTTAGCAGTTAAAGGCCCTGGCTGCCAAGCCTGATGACCTGAGTTTGATCCCTGGAACACACATGGTGGAAAAGAAAAGTGACTCCTGCAAGATGTCCTCTGACCTCCACACATGTGCATACACACACACACACACACACACACGGTCAATCAATCAATAAATGTAAAAACTTAAGCTTTTGGATTCATCATTTGATGAAATTGTGACCACAGGTCACAGGGTCACATGAATCTACCCTTGGAGTTCCCATAGAGGAAATAACTATGTTCACTACTGCAGTATACTCAGTGGCTTTATAGAACATAAATACCATGAATAATGAAGATTGACGGTAAATACAATGAAGAATCAAATTGAGGTTGTCAATGTTATGCAACTGGGAGATAACATCTTCCCTCTTACTGATGTACAGTTCTCAGTCTTGTTTCACCCATTCCCTCTGACATCAACCTCCAGAATTTCCCACCTCCCGATCAGGCTGCTCTCCCCCACGTGTCTTCCCATGCCACTATGAACAGCCTCAGTTCCTACATCAAAATCTGCCCTTCTGTCAACACCCAGCCCTGCTCTTTTGAAGCCTCTGCTCTAACCCTGAAGTAAAGCAGGATTGAGCTCCAGTTATGTCCACTTGCATTTTCTTTGTGGATTCCTGTCTCACTGGCCGCGGTCCTCCTGGACTTGTGAGTTGTCCATTTCCCCACTATGGTCCACAATTCCAGAGTTCCTTGTGCTCATGCTACTTGTGATGGGTATACTCGGTTGTCAACTTGACTACATCTGGAATGAACTACAATCCAGATATGGAGGGCACACCTCAACTGGATCTTGAGGCAAGAAGATAGTGCCCTTGATCCGGATCTGGAGGTTGGAAGACACAAGCTTTTGATCCAGATCTTGAGGTGGGATGACACACACTCTTAATCTGAATTGGCACTCATCTTTAATCCAGACCTTGGAACACCCCTTAATCTCAGCCATACCTTCTGCTGGAGGCCTACATCAGAGCAATGGAAGAAGGAGGGGTTCATTCCTCGCCTGCTTACACACACTTTGCCAACACATCCGCTGGAGCCTCTTCAGGATCTCCACTTATACGGAACACCAGCACAAATACCTTGTGGCATGGAGCAACTACTGGACTCTTGAATATTTCATTCACAGCTGTCACAGTAGATCATTCCAATAAATTCCCTTTATGTATATAGATTCATTCTATAAGTTCTGTGACTCTAAAGAACCCTGACTGATACACTACTGTTAAACAAATTGTCAAGACTCCATGGAGATGTTCGCTGTCCTAGTTAGATTTCTGTGACTGTAGTAAAAGCCAAGACCAATAGCAACTGAGGGAGGGAAGGGTTTATTTCAGCTTACAGTTATCATACAGAGAAGTCAGGGCAGGAACTCAAGCAGGAGCCTGTAGGCAGGAAGTGAAGCAAAAGTCATGGGAAAAGACTGCTTTCTGACTTGATCCCCATGGGTTCCATGGTTTGCTTCCTTATCACTCAGCACCCCCTTTCCAACTGTGATAACATCCACAGTAGGACTGGTGTTTCCACTTCAGTCATTGATTAAAAAAAAAAAAGTCCCACAAATTTGCCTATAGGTCAATCAGATGGAGGTATTTTCTCAGCTGAGGTTCCTTGTGTCAAGTTAACAGAAATTCAACTAACACACTCACTGACTCAAACTTTCTTGTTCCATGCATACCTTCCATTTTCTCCAGCACACTCCAAGTAAGCCAAAACCATCACCATCACCATGGGTACTCTAACTGCCTTTCCCCCATCTCACTTGAAGACCTTTGCATGTGTAGATGTCCCAGTCGGTCTGGTCCCCCATCACAAGGAGATGACTGTGATTGGTTAAGATAGTCCACAAGCCCATGTCCATCCAAACCATGTGTTGTGAATAGCTACTGTGTGACCAGGACAGCCTTGCTAAAGATAACTTTCTGGCCTGTCTCTTGGCTCTGTCCCCCTCTCCTGGTGAACCACTTCTTCACTGCTGGCTGTGTCACCATCGTGCCCCAGAAACAATCATTGTGTGACTCCCAGGGAATTAAAGGATTCAGACATGGTCCTCCATGACAAAGGAAAGCCACAGGGGCAGAGCCCAACCCCACCAATAGCAAGTGCTATGTGATCTTCCACCAGTCTTCCAACTCCAACTTCAGATACGGAGACACTTCCAACTACACCACTGAGGTGCTAATTCCAGACTAGCAGCTATGGTTCAAATAACTGAATTTCTACGAATGGTTAACAGTGAAGAAAAAGATGAAATTGAAGAGAACTTACAGATTCAGCGAGAATTAAATCCTAACAACCAATTGCGAGTGTATGGAGTTTCTGTGGACTTTAATTTAATAAACTGTTAAAAGTAAGATATGTATGAGATAATTAGAAAATTAGTACTACCTGAACATTCAATAATATTAACAGAGTATTGCTAATTGTTTTAAGCATAATGACACTGTAATTATCTTTAAAAGAAAACAGACCTTATCTTTTGTGCAGACATATTTTGGGGAACTTTTTTCTTAGCATACAAAAGAGTAGGCTTGACAGTCTTGATAGGGATTCACACAAACATATTTGTTGTTAAAATGGCACAGTGGTTGGGAATGTACTTTGTAGTAACACAGGGTGGGGAGAGAAGAGTGTATGGGGCGGGGAGAGAGGAGCATAAGACTGGCAGAGACTCTGCTGGCCGCTGCTGAGTGAAGACAGATGGTGTGTACATCAGGCCATTCTGTCTGCTCCTGTGCATATTCAAACTCCCCCCAAACGAAGAGATGATACACACATACATACAGAATGCCACTCTACTGCTTCCCAGCTGCATCATCTCTCCTAGTCCCTCAACCTCTCTGAACCCTTTCATGTTAGTGTCCTACTGAGAACACAAATTTAGATTCATAAGCACAAATCAAAGGGTCAGTGTTACCCTTTTTAAAAAAGATTCATTGTTTATATGTGTTTATTTATATATCTGTGTATATGCATGTATGTGTACAGGTGCCCACAAAGGCCAGAAAGGATGTTGAATCCCTAAAATCCAGGCTTTTGTGAGTCCCACCGATGAACCCAACTCAAGTTCTCTGCAAAAACACTAAGTGCTCCTAAAGGCTACCTCTCATCTCTCTCATGATTTCTTTCTATTGCTATGATGAGTTGAAATGACCAAGGCAACTTATAGAGGGATGACTCACCATTCCAGAAGAGTGAGAGTCTATCATGGCAGGAAAGCATGGCAGTGAGCAGCAGACATGGCAGCTGAGCACAGGCTGAGGGCTCACATTTGAACTATAAGCAAAAAGCAACAGAGTACACCAAGAATTGTGTAGGAGACTTTGAAACCTCAGAGCTCACCACTAGTGACATACTTCCTCCAACAAAGCCACACTCCTAAACTTACCCAATCAGTGCCACTCACCTCAAACCAAGTATTCAAATGCCTAAGGCTAAGGAGGACATTTATCATTCAAATCTGTAGACTTAGATTTGTAAAACCTATTTTAATTATGGTTCTTTAATGCTTCAACCTCCCTTCTAGCCCACCAGAAGTAGAGGAAAAGAAAGGTTAATGGGAAATGAGTGTTGTGGACCCATGTAGAAATAGTTCTTTAGGGGAAATTCCATCTTCACTGTCAGCAGTCCAGCACACTAGCAAAACACCAAACATGAATCCATAGCAGCAGCTAGATCCAGAAGAAACTGTGAGGTTCCTCTGATTACCACAAGTCAGAGGAAGAACAGCAAGAAACAGCTGGGATACCACCAGAAGTTCTTTGGTGCATTTCTCTTCACGAAGTCACAACAAGGAAAGATCAGTGAAGAAAGCAAGGTGAACCAATGCAAGAATGTTGTCACTGAAGACCAGTGTCAGCAAAGCCCAATGAAGACCAGCAAAGAGTGGCAAGGCAAACCAGTGCTAGAGCATAGTCCACTGTTGGGTTATACTTAGTACTTTCCAAACATCACATGTTCTCTCTAGCATCTGCACCAGCAAAACATCTCATGCCCTTTCACTGGGAAGCTTCCAGAAAACCACAAGTCTACTGTCAGCAAAACATTCTCTCATTTGTCTGTTTCAGGAAGACGTCTTCTCATAAGACAGTTTCACATGACAGAACTGAGTCTTCAACAAAACCAGAAATTCCCACTTCACAAATTACCAGTCAGTTTGGTTTTGAGAGGAAGAGGAAAAAGAAGAAATCCTGTCTGGTATCTTTCTAATATCTTCCTAGTATCTTTTCAATCTATTTCTCCAGTCTTAACTGCTAATCAGAAACACAAAGCTATATTTATAAAAGCTGAGAAATAATAACTTTCCTAAGTCCTAAAACTTTGGACAGAGAATCATTTATCAATACATCAACTATTTCACTTTCTTCTGTGATCAAATGTATAATTTTGCTTCAAGTATTTTCTGCCTTCCCAATTCCATCCTCAGTGGCTACTTCAGGAGTGACTCTCCAGTCATTACCTTCCACTGAGACATGATTAATCTGATGGAGGTGCTGGAACACAATTCATTGCTCATTTAAAAATAGAAAAGAAGACACATAAGGAAGAGAGAGTTTACTTCCCTTTGCATGTGATGCCTGGAACTCCAGCAGCCATCTTGTGACTAAGAGAGGAGATTGTCTAAGTGTCTAAAGTAACTGAATAGAAAGGAGTAAGCAATCTGGGCTCTCAGTGACACATTCAGATGGCCATCCATGAAATTCTTATTTTCTTTGTAAGAAGAATCACTGTTGTTTAAGCTTTAAATGTCTTACATAAAATGGACTTACCAGAATTACCCACCAAATGAGGGCATCAGGATAGCATGATCATGTCCCATTTCTTACTGCTCACCACATAACTTTCACCCCTGCCCATCCCTTACAAGTGTCAGAAAACTGAAGATGAGCTGAAAGAGGCCACAGAAACATCCTGCCTATTGTCTTAGCCCCAGTGCACAGAAAAATGAACAAAGACTTGAGTACTAGGAAAATATTCCATAAACCAATGTCCTACTGGTTCCTAAAACATAGTGCTTTCAAATTTGGCCTCAACTTTTGCCCACACTTTCCAAGAACCCATTTAGCACCATCTCTTACCTGCACTGTAGCCCCACCCAACTCCTGGTCCTCCAGCCCTCTTTGTGTTCACTACTCCTCCAGGGCCATCAACTTTACCTCCTAAATATACCTGATCATTCTCTACACCCCTTAAACATCACCAGTAGCTTATATCAGGAGCCATATCCTATCCAAATTCCTTTACAAGAAGGAGGTCTTCCTATAGCACAATAACCTAACTCTGTTGTCATGTGTCCACCACATTCCCTTTCTTCTTCTCCCTCCCCAGCCTACCTGACTTCCAGAGGCTCTAGTCATGGTGGGTTCTAGCATCAGTTCCACTCCTTCTATCAGATCTTCTCTCTTCCCCGTATATTCTGCTGTGACATATGTCTGGTCACTTTTCTTCACTTTCCCAAGCAAAGTGGATTCCTCTTAAACCCACAGTAGTGGCCACTGTCACGTGGATATGTAGTGACCTGTCCAAATGCTCACCCTCTCCACCAAAGTAAACCATCTTCCAGAGACCAGTGGCCATCCTGGCTCCCACTCTGTCTGGAACAGGATATGAAAGGAGAAAGAAGGAAGGTGCTGGCATTTCTCCAGCTACTAAGTCGAGAAGCCTGGAAGTTATGAATTTCCAGAAGAGAAAGGAATGTGGCGGGTCATTGTGCAAAACTCTCGCTTTCAAGATAAGTAAATCGCCTCTTCTTTCATCCCCTTTGCTCAGTTTGTCATCAGATCTAGTTGTCAGAGACTCTCTGCCACAAGATCTGTCTGCCAGATCTTCCTGCCTCTCCACCAGCCCCAGCATACGGCAAGGCATGCTTACACACTCACCTGGGATTGGTGAAGAATTCTCAAGGATGGTCCTCCTTAGTCTAACCCATTCTGGTGGAAGAAGCCAGTTCTTTTAGTTTGTCACCCCAGGCACCCGGGAAGCGCAGTAGACTTTGCAACAAGCCCTGTGTTTTTAAGCCAAGTTCCCATCCTATCTGCTGTCTGAGTTATTCTCTTAGCCCCACTATGCCCACACTCCTAGAAATGCACACTATGTCCCCAGTTCCTCCTGAGGTCAAAAATATGGCAGCACTGACCCCTGTCTCCAACCTTCTGCCCAGCCAAAGATCTATATTCTGCACTGACTAAAACCCTGTCATAAATCAACATGGGCTCATGTGTTGACTACATAACCTTCAGATGATTCTTTTGATGGCTATTGGAAATGTTGAGAGGAAAGAAGTCATTGGATGTGTGACTTTGCAAGTTACACATGGCTCCTCTTCTCTGCCTTGCTCTCTGCTTACTAAATTTTATCATGCAATGAAAATCTCCATCATGCCACATGTTCCTGTGCCATAATATTCAGCTGAAGTACATAGGGCCAAGAACATATGAGCTGAATGATAAAGAGTCAAAATATATTCTTCATTCTGGGATAAGCATTCTGTCACAATGTTGATAAAACTGACATAGGCTAGCAATTTGGCTCAGTGAGTAAAGGTGCTTGCCACCAAGCTTGAAAACCTGAGTTCTATCCCCAGGACCCACCTGGTGGAAATAGAGTGACTTCTGCACATTTTCCTTTGACATCCACAGGCGTGTGTGTGTGTGTGTGTGTGTGTGTGTGTGTGTGTGTGTGTGTGTGTTATATATGTATATATACAATGTATATATGTGTGTAATATGTTTATTTGCAATAAAAATTATCGACCCTCTAATAAAACACTCCTCACTGTTACATCTCCCTTCTCCCCACAGATTACTATAATCTCTTATCTCCCTGAACTCCTATGACTCATTTGTCGCTGTTCAATCTCTGTCTTAGGGTTTTATGGCTGTGAGGAAACACCATGGACCAAAGTAACTCTTATAATGGAAAATATTTCATTAGAGATGGCTGACAGTTCAGAGGTTTCGTCCATTATCTTCACCGTGGGAAGCATGGTGGTGTGCAGGCAAACATGGTGCTCGAGAAGAAGCTGAGAGTTCTACATCCATATCCAAATCAGCAAACATCAGGAAGAGAAAGTGACACTGGGCCTGACTTGAGCTTCTAAACCCCCAAAGCCCACCCCCAATGGCACACTTCCTCTAACAAGGCCACACCTACTCCAATAAGGCCACACCCCCTAATAGTGCCACTCCTTATGAGCCTATGGGACCCATTTTCATTCAACCACCCCAGTCTCATGCTTAGAATTAAGTGACCTAAGGGCATGGGCTATGTCTTCAGCACCTTGCATGCCCAGGACTCTGTCTCCTGTAGGCCTTGCCTGTCAATGCCTACTCTTCCCTTAAGACTCAATATAAATGCTTCCTGCTTAGGGAATAAAGTAACTAAACACCCAGTGCCTCTGAACCACTGCAGAACTTGGTGATATCTCTCTTTCAACATGTATCATGTTTTCCCTGCAGTTGCAGCTGTTTTCTCTTGTGTTTGTTTTACTTAGCTCTGGGCAGCTCTAATTTCCAGCCCCCATCACTTATTCCATGTGCCTCAGCACCACTCCAGTTCTACACAGTAAGCCTGTAGTGTGACTGTCCTTTAGGGTCCTTTCTAGGGTTTAGGAAAATATATATACACATGTGAGTTGGGTGGGAGCAAGGTCTCCACATGCACTGGCTGGGTTTGTGTCAACTTGACACAAGCTAGAGTCATCAAGAGAGGAAGAAGCCTCAGTCAAGAAAATGCCTCCATGAGACACAGCTGTAAGGTATTTTCTCAATTAGTGATCAGTGGGGGAGGGCCCAGCCCATTGTGGGTGAGGCCATCCCTGGGCAGGTAGCCCTGGATTCTATAAAAAAGCAGGCTGAGCAAGCCATAAACAAGCCAGTAAGCAGCATTCCTCCAAAGGTCTCTGCATCAGCTCCTGCCTCCTGGTTCCAGCCCTGCTTGACTTCCTGTCCTGACTTCCTCCAGTGATGAACTATGATCTAGAAATGTAAGCTGAATAAACCCTTTCCTCCCCAACTTGCTTTTTGCTCATGATGTTTTTATTACAGCAATAGAAACCCCCTAGATAAAACCCCAAACACGCACATCTTTATTCCTGACAACTATACTGATATTCAAATGAAGTCATCTCTAACTGGCTTTTTAACGGAGAAAGGTTATCAAAGATATGGAAGGCAGAGTGGCCGGTCCATTCTCACAAAGTCGGCCATGGTAACCCAGGAGCATCATTCTTAGACTATCCTGGTTCTAATATTGCAAGCCTTGTGCTAGGAAGTCCCTAGATCCCAGGAAAATCTAAATTGTTCCCTAACATGATTTTGGCATCAAGTCACCCTGGGGCAAGTGGAACTGTGTCACCAGATAAAAACCAGGAAGGCTGAATGAATTCAGAAACCCTGGTATTTCTCACATCTCAGAACAGTAGGCATTTAATCTACTTTCAACCTAGCTTCTGTCCTGGAGCATGCAATCACACCTCACATAAAGATCGTGACAGGTAGTCAGTCATGCAGTACAGAGTTCTCCATGCCAGTGAAATATCTAGATTAGCTAAACCTGGAGGGTTTAGTGAATAAGCTTCTCTTCCCAGACATTCCATCTTGTGAAAGGTATTTATTCTCTGGTCCACCCTAAGTAACTCCTATGCACCCATTTTCCATGATGAACAATAAATAAACAGTTCGGACAAGCATGGACTGTCTCTCTCATTGCAAACTGCCATCGGGGGAAGCCTTCATTGTGGTACAGAGTTGCATGACCTAAGTCTCCTGCAGAAGGCCCCTCTGCACTCTGGACACTCATCCCTGAGCTAAGCAAGAGTTCTCCCTCCCCCAGGCCCCAGGCTTCTCAACAGCCTGAGTGCCCCTTCCCCACTTCATTTCTCACCCGGGCTGCCCCCTATCTTAGGCTGCGTTCTGTCACCCCTGTACCCTGGTGGTGGTGAGGATGGACCACAGCCTAGTGCTGTCCCATTTCATCTGCCAGAGCAGAGTTCACACACCCCAGGCAGAAGACAGAAATCAGACCACAAGTCACCTCCTTATCTCCCTCCTCACTCCACAGATCACTGTTCACCAGCACAGGCAGAGGATATACGCACACCAACTCCCCATAGGCTGATCAACACCAGACTGACTCCTCCCATTTCCCAGAGTGGACTTACACCCCTACTGTGCACAACTCCCCTACTGTGTGCCACAGGTGATTCAGCATATTAGAAATGCTTTTTCCAAAAGGTGTTTGAGGTATGGAATGGTGGGGTTCTCATTATCGATCTCACTGGATTGAGAAAGACACCTCTGGGTTTGTCTGTGACAGTGTTTCCAGAAAGCTTTAGGGGAGCAGGGAAGACCCTAATCATAAGTGCCACCATCCGTGGCTGGAGTCCTGGAAAGGGGGAAGAGGGAAGCTGAACTCCAGTGCTCACCTCTCCCTGCTTCTTGACAACAGATGCAATGTTATCATTTGTCATGAGCTCCTACTCCATCACCACACACACACACACACACACACACACACACACACACACACACGATAAGCTGTATGCTCAAACTATGGGCCAGCGTGAGCCCTCCCTTCCTAAGGCCTTTTGTCCAGTACTGAGAATAGTTACTAAGAGAAAGTGCTTCAGCTGAAGTAAATGGCAATAATGCTGAGACCACATCTGCCCCTGGATGTTGTTCAATGGTGACTTATTTTTCTCACTTCACCCTTAGATCACACATGAGCACAACTGTACTGCAAAGTCTCCTAGAATAACGTCAGTAGGTCCTGTCTGCCTCTGAGAGATCTGCCTACACATAAAATAATTAAACTCCTCCCATCTTCCTGGCTCTGCCTCATTGTGATGGCTAAAAATAGAATCACCTTCTAAGCTGAGGCATTTCCAGGTCTAAGTTTCCTTTTTTAAAAATGTGGTTTATGGGGCTGCTGAGAGCACTGCTTGCTGTTCCAGAGGACCCGGGTTCAATTCCCAGCACCCACATGGCAGCTCATGAGTGTCTGTTTACTCTAGCTCCAGGGAGTCTGATACCCTCACATAGACACATGTAGGCAAAATGGCACATAAAACAAAAATAAATGAATTATTTTATAATTAAAAATATGTTTTATTAATTCTTTGACAGCTTCATACATGTATATGATATATCTTGATCGGCCGGGCAAGATGGCTCATCCATGAAAGGCTAGGCTCACAACTAAAATGATAATATCTCATAATCATAGCCACCTCCCAACCTTTTCCCAAGCACCCCGAAGCACTACCAACACCCCACTCATGCCCTTATTTTTCTTTCTTATTTTTTAATCCCTCCTAGTCCAGTTAATGCTGTCTGTTTGAACGTTGACTGGTGTTCTTGGTTTGGGCTCGAGCAGATAACCAAAGCTGCTGAATTCAGTAGTGCAATAGCCTCTCATGTTGTGGACAGCTTTTCACAGCCATACCATGTGCTCTTACATTCTTTCTAAAGCCTCTTCAGCAATGTTCCAGCGGTCACTGGTTCTTAGCTCTTCAACCAATTTTGAGTTTCTACATTAACTGCCACCCACTGCAGAAAGAGCTTTTCTAGCCAAGGCTGAAACCAGAAGAAACATCTGGGTATCAACATAAATATTTAGAAGTTAATTTGATTACATTTCCATTTAGCAGAGCAACAATGGTAGGTTCTCCCTAAGGCCTATGACATTCCAGCCATGAACAGTTTTACTGTACCAGGTGTGACTCCTCTCCTGTGGGGCAGGCCTCAGATCTAATCAGAAAGCAGTTGGTTACTCCCAACTTTTATGCCACTACAGCACCAATGAGCCCATTTGCCTGGCAGGTAGAGTTGTGTTCGTTGTTCTTCACTGAGGAAAACCACTTATCACTTTCCTCCTTCAGAAAGTGTTTCAGATCACTTCCTGCTTGATTTCTGCAACCAAGTATATGTCTTCGTTCTAGTGAACAAACAATACAAACAAAACAAAAACAATAGTCTGTGTTGTTTGGGAGGGTGCGGGGGGGGGGGGGGGGGGGGGGGGGGCCCTGAACCCCCCTGAATAATAACTTGGAAGATGGTATCCCATGCACAGCATTAAGGTTTTTCATTTAATAACCCGTATCTTGTAGCAGAAACATTATCCTCACACACATACAGGACACCTGTGTTCAAACTCCTGTTCGTTTTCTTTCTGTAGTTCAAGTAGCTCACAAAGTTTCCTCAAGAGTTTTTCTTTAATTACATTGTGTGTGTGTGTGTGTATGTGTGTGTATCTGTGTATGTGTCTGTGTGTGTCTGTGTGTGTGTATGTGTGTATGTATGTGTGTCTGTGTGTGTGTTTGTGTGTGTTTGTGTGTGTGTATGTGTCTGTGTGTGTATGTGTCTGTGTGTGTGTTTGTGTGTGTTTGTGTGTGTGTGTGTCTGTGTGTGTATGTGTCTGTGTCTGTGTGTGTGTCTGT
>JANHMN010000007.1:67076596-67124701 GCA_030674055.1 Rhabdomys pumilio
AGGGTAGGAACCTGGAAGTAGGAGCCAGTTCAGAGGAACTCAAGTAGAGTAGGAACCTGGAGGTAGGAGCCAGTTCAGAGGAACTCAAGTAGGACAGGAACCTGGAGGTAGGAGCCAGTTCAGAGGCCATGAGGGATGCTGCTTACTAGCTTGATCTCCATGGCTTGCTGAGCCCGCTTTCTTTTTTTCCCTATTAATATATGTTTTTATTCATTTTATATTCCAACCCTCCTAGACCTCCTTCATATGGCTCCTTCCTCAACAACCTTCCCTTCACCTCTGAGAAGGGGTAAGTCCCTCCTGGGGTGCCAACCCATGCTGGCACCTCCTTTCCCACCGAGGCCAGACAAGATAGCTCAGTTAGTTGAGCCGGATCCACATGCATGCCACAGAGTCAGGGTAAGCCCCGCCCCAGTTTCGCCTATTTCCTGCCATGACTGAACCCCTCCTTTTCTCTCTTAGAAGTGTCTAGCTCCAAAGAATACATTACATTGTTGTTCTACTCATACACTATCTCATGCTCTGTACCCACCAAAAGTTCTCAAGGATACAGTCCCACCATGGGCGTCTTATGGCATGCATCTGCATCTGAGAGGAGGAAGCATGCTATAATAGTAAGAACATGAGGAGGACAAAACCCGGAGTGGCATGCTGCCTGATCTCTTTTCACCTGATCTCTGCTGCCTTCCCTGCACAGTCAGCAAAACACATTCTTCACACTTTAACGTTCACTTCAGAGAAACGTGGCATCTGAGCTGCAGCCAAGCTCTGCCCTGGGCACAAAAGAGCAGTTTCTGTGCCTGAAAAGCACGGCTCACACTCCAGTGCTTGCTGGACCTTCCCAAGAACAGGACTGGCCCCTGCAGTTTTTCTTCCCCAAAACAAAACAACTATAATCCAATTAAAAAATAATTTAAAAAATAACTTTATTATAACTAGGAAAGCATGAAGAATTAGGAAGTCAAGAAATTTCTGGCTACAAATGAATTACTACTCTATAAATAAATTACCACTTTATTTATATATAAATAAATAAATCACCACTCTATAAATATAAAGCTTTGAATTCTGAACTTGTAATTAGACAGATAGAGAGCTTCATGATGATTCTCTACTGCTAACAAAGGAACAAAAAGTATTAAAAAGAGCTGAAGACAAAGGGTTTTCAAGAAAACAAGAAGATTTCACAGGATAGACACGGAGACAACTTTGGATACAAATAGATAGATGGCTAGATACAAAGCTCCCAAAAAGTTGGATTCAGGCAACAAGCTAAGAACTGTTGTTATTTCTACATGTTCCTTAGGTTAGTTTGAATAACTTGAAACCACACAGCAACTAACCTCTTTGAGAAACATCCAACCATTCCGTGTCACTAACTCAGACTGGTTTCCCATTTTAATTAGTCCAGATGAGAGAGGCTTTGCCACTGAGAGATTTCCCCATCGGGCATCTCTCTGGCTGAATCTTGTGAAAATACTGAGAATATTGGATCAAATGGTTAAGTATTAGCTGTGTGCAAGGAAAAGCCATTAAATGAATGAACCTTTAGTGGATTGAAGTGATTTTTCTAGAAAACTGGAAGAAAATTGAGTCCTGGAATAAACTTTCTTTAAAATAATGCTGAATAAAGACTTTTTTCTACTAGGTCTGTAAAAATTAAACTAGTTAAAAGAAGAAATAACTGTCTATGTATTCTGAGCAGTCCCAATCACTAGAACGACCGTTAACTATGAACAAGTCAAAACACAACGAAGAGCTGTACTTATTTGGGGTGATGCCTTGTGAAGCAAAAGGAACATTAATATCTCTGGAGTTGCCCCACTAGAAGAAGGGAATCACACTCATAGACTGCTCATAGAGGGACAGAAAAACAAGGGACAACCAAGCTGAGGCACAGCTGGCTGAGCTGCCACAGGTTCCTCCTCCCCTCTCAGCCCTCACCAGTATCACCAACTATCCTTTGGCTTTCAGTAGCTTCATACAGTCCTGGTCTTTGGTGCAATCAGTTATCCTAGGCCCAGCAGCCAAGTGGGCTCAGCAGTCATGCTCAACACACAGCTATATCATGTTATAAAGCCTAAAGAACATGCTTACTGTGCCCAGACCCTTGTTTCATTAGCCACATAAGTTCAGAACCTGCTGGAGCTAACTAGTCCATATTTGAGATACCTGATACAATTTTTCAAGCCAGGTCTCCATTTGCTTTGGAGACTCTGGGATCCAGGCTCTTTCTCTCCTAAGGCAGTACATGGAAGGAAGAGAAGAAGCTTGTGGAAGATGCACAGTAAGCTTCTGGCAATGTCTACATGGGGCACCTATCCTTACACACCTTCCTCAGCCAGGACTCAGAGAAGTGGTTCATCTAGATACCTGGAGAGCTTCGAAACACAGCTTTGCTCTGTGCAAACCTGTATGTTGGCAGATTCTAGCCATTTGTAGCCCCAGGTCTCTGTCCATCAACTCAGATGATACTGGTTCATCTATTTTGTTTATCAGAAACTGACAAGTACCAAACAGTGAGTGATACATTGCCGTTGAGTAATCATAGCCTAATGGGAAAGAAGAACAGGTAAATTAATAATTTTGATAGAGCATGATTAATATGACTTGCTTTTTTTTTCTGGATTTTTCTGGTGCCCAGTGGCCATCTAAGCTGAAATAGACATCCAGCCTGTGCTTGATTTCTGACCATACCCTGGGATTCTTCTCTACCCATGGGCACTATCATAGCTACTTCCTGTTGCTATGATAAAACACTGAGGCACACCTGGCTGAGCTGCCACAGGTTCCTTCTCCTCTCTCAGCCCTCAACAGTATCACCAACTGTCCTTTGGCTTTCAGTAGCTTCATATAGCCCTAGTCTTTGGAGAGGCCAAAGGGACAGACAGGGTTAATTTGGTGTATGCATCCCAATCATGATCCACCATGGAAGTGAGTCACGGTAGGAACTCAAGGGGGGAAAACTGAAGGCTGGAACTGATGCAAAAGCAAAAAGAAATGCAGCTTACTTGCTTGCTCCCCCTGGTTTGCTCAGCTATTCTTGTTCTAGAACCTAGATGTGGTGGTTTGACTATGCTTGGACCAGGGAATGACACTATTTGAAGGTGTGACCTTGTTAGGTCAAGTGTGTCACTGTGAGCATGGGCTTTAAGACCTTCACCCTAGCTATCTGGAAGCCAATCTTCTCCTGTCTGCCTTCAGAAAAAGATACAGAACTCTCAGCTCCTTCTATGCCATGCCCACCTGGATGCTACCATGTTCCCACTTTGATGATAATGAACTGAACCTCTGAACTTGTAAGCCAGCCCTACTTAAATGTTATCCTTTATAAGAGTTGCCTTGGTCATGGTATCTCTCCACAGCAATGGAAACCCTAACTTAGACACTAGGCCAGGAATGACACCTCCTCCAATGATCTGGGCCCTCCCATATCAATCAACAATCAAGAAAATACCCCCACAAATATGTCCAAAGAGAAGTCTAGTGGAGGCAATTCCCCCAAGTAAGGGTCCCTCTTCTCAGTGACTCTACTTTATGTCAAGTTGACAAAATTTAATCAACTCATACATTAACTTCCTTTGTGTTATAGTGGTTTCTTCCTGGTTACTCAAGCAAGTCTATACTCCCCAGTGAAGCAGAACCATGTGACTAGTCCCAGCTAATAGAAAATGGGAAAAATTATTTGTAATTTCCTGCCCATGACTGACTAGAGCTGACCTCTAACCCTTCACCTTGATAACCTGGAAGCCCACTGTTGAGTTGGCAATATAACAAGGAAGAAGGGAGACTTCCCAGAGAATTGCTCTGCCCACACAGGACTTGATGAGGCAAGCTGTTTCTTCCCCTAACCCCTGGGATTTCTGGATTTATAATCCACTAAAGGGATATAGCACATTTGGTTGAAAGTTCTTGCCTATCACTGGTTTTGGGATTGTTATTACTATCCACATATTTTAGATGAAGCTATGACCACTACCTGGAATGACATCAACTAAACCTGTGTCATAACAGTCACAGAGCCTAACCTGTCTCCTAAAACATCCTCCTGCTCTCAGTGGACACCTAACAGGATGATCTGTGCAGTAATGAGGTTTGACAGCCCTGGCTCGCAGGAAGGCTGCTAACTTCCATGTTGAAGTGTTGATTAGGCTGTCTGTGCACGGCCTGTTCATGTAAGTGGTTTAACCAGTCACCTTCTGAACCTCCTGGCTCACCCTGCCCTCCATTCAACACAATCAGGAGATTAGACAAGCCAACATTTCTAAAACGGGGCTGCCTGCAGCTCAAGTGTACCTCTGTATTTTGTGAAAGCTACAACCAGGATATGCTGGGTACAAATTCAGCCAACATTAGAAGACAGTGTCCTTTAGTAAATTCCAATTTGTATAGTGTCTCCTAATACAGAGATATGGCAACAGCTGTAATTGTAGCTTCAGTGTGATGACTATGACTTTTTTAAAAAATGTAATGTGGGGTGTGTGTGTGTGTGTGTGTGTGTGTGTGTGTGTGTGTGTAAGCATACACTCACATATGCACCGCAGCACATATGGTGAAGTCAGAGGACAACCTTCGAGAGTTACTCTGGGTTCCCAGCATCAGAGTTAGGTCATCAGACTTTCATGGCAGCCATGTCTACCCCCTGGAACATCTCCACAGCCTAATAAAGTCTTTAATTTCTAGAATCAGTTGGACATTACTCATAAGTAGACAGGAAAAAAAATATGTTCCTCTTCATCATGTTCAGATGGAACAAAGCCCAAAAGTAAAACTCATAAACTGTATAATTGTCTAAACTGCCATGGAGTTACTTAACAAAGTGTGTTAAGGAATACGTTGCTGAAAAATTATTATAGTAACCCTCACTTAGCTACTGACAAGCCCCAGGTACAAGAGGGTGTGATTATCCAAGCTAGAGTCCTTGACCTGCACTCAGTCCCCTCAGTCCTCCTTTTTTTTGGACATTGACACAATATCTAGACATTAACATATAAATCAGTATGTGATTATTTTTACACATCTCCTAGGAATAATATTTTACCAGAAAGTAGTACTTAAATGTAATCACTAATATTTATAATTATGTAGACATAAATAGATGCATACTGATAGCTTATGGGTTTGCTCTCATCATCTTTTATCCTCTTGCTTTCCTATTGTGATCATTTACTATAGCCTTCCATCACTTTCTTCAACAGAAATACATGACTGAAACCTTCCCAATGAGAATTGCCTATCTGAACATTTTTCCTACAAAGAATGTAATTCTTTTACTTTCACACATGAAAGATAACTTGGTTGGGTATAAAATTCTTGAGTCTCAACTTCTTAGGAGTAAAATTCTATAGCTCACATCTTTGTGCAGTTATTACAGAGTAGGGTGGTTATTGGTGTTTTATCTTTTTCTTTTGCTCAGTTGCTTTATCAATTCCACATGGAACACATGCTTATGTAATAGAAAAAATGAATAAAATCAACAGATTTACCCTGAGTGATTATTAAATCCCCAACATATTGCTGGATGTCAAGAGGTATGCCAATAATCACTGTTGTCAAGGAATTCACTGTAAATGAATATTGGTATGAGTGAATGATTTTACCATACAAGTAAATCTTATATTTAACAAAATACAATATTGAAACTTAGTATTATATTTTCTAAATGGAAAAGACAGCAGTTTTTATAGAATAGCTAACAAAATGAAAACACTGGATGCCCCAGACCAACTCATGTTCTTTTACAAGGTTTTGATGTCTAATGGCCACTGGATCTCTTAACAATTAAACTTTAGTTAAATTTCCTTTAGGCTCCATAAATATATCATCCCTTTATTCAGAATATCATAATTCTGTTTCCCCCAAAAGAAAAGAGTTATGTATAAAGAAGTGATATGCAGTCCAGTCTAAGAGGGAGGATAAAGACAGCATTGTCAGGGGCAAGCTTTGTTCAGACAGCCTGGGTCAGAGTCTAGTCATCCTACCACAGTCTATGTTTGCCCATGCTTCTGACACCAAACGTTCAGGCTTTCCACACCAATGCTTCCCCAACCTCAGTGAGGTAAAATTCCAGGAAGCACTTGCCCCAGTAATAGAGGAGTTTAAAGAAAAGAAAGAAAGAAAAACACACACAATGCTGCCCTTCCTTGTTGTCTCTGAATTGTCAGGAAGTGGGGCTGAGATCAAGGTGTTGGCATGACACTTCTTACAGCTTCAGGGCTGGTGGGTGAAGAAGGAAAGAGAGTACAAAGTGGATCTGTGTTAAATATCCCCTCCTGGGATATAAAAGGTTGACATATATGGAAGAATTAGACAATGAAAAGGGAGACAGTAAAACAAGAGATAGAAGGTGACTTCCAAATGTGATATTTAACACCAAGGAAGGGAAAATCCATGAAGCAACATGGAGGTGTGGCCTTATTAATAGGCCCATATAGAAAGTTCTGATAATCAGGAAGTGCCAAAGACTTCTTAACAAGGAAGAAGAGTGTCTCACAGCCTGACTCATGAGGCTGTGTGGAAGATGTAATCAGTCATGGAAGCACAAAGGATGAGTAGCATGACTGCACCTACTTCCTTGAGACAAAGACCTCTTACCAACTCAGATAGCCTTAATCTGAGTTGGTAAAAGGGAAGTTAATCTCTGATGGACTAGCACATATGAGCCACTAGGTACCTTTGGTTGTCTAAGGCTGAATTCCCTGTGAATATCAGGAATTGGAAGACAATAGAGAAATGACAGGCATTGCTTAGAGAATTGGTAGTTGAGAGGAAAGAAGGATTCAAGGTGTGCCCAGCACACCAGGCAGTTGTGAAAAAAAAGTGAGTCAGCAGAGACTTTAACACTGGTTGGTATGAGGCATTAATGATGTTGCTGAAACCCACGATAAGATGTGATCTTCACAAGGCAGGAGAGGCTCTGGCAGATCTAAATAATTCAGGTTGAAATGTAAATCACATTCATAAAGTGCTAGTACAATCAAGAGGTGACAAGAAAAAGAAAAGACAGACAAAAGAGACCTGCCTGGATCACTAAAAAGCAAACATGCCAAAATTTATGTCAAAACTGACTTCTTAAGAAAGAAACTGACCAAGAGCCAAACTCGGTGCCTGTGAGTTTTGACAGTCTTTAAAGCTGGAATAGTAGTTCCTGGAAGGTGTATACGATAAAACAGTGTAAAGACTAGGCTAGATCCAAGGGTGGACAGTTACCCAGCCTGCCCCGTAAGTAACCTGGCTATGCTTCCCTCCTGAAAGAGAAGTACTGGATGTGGAAATTATTTGCCTTGTCTATGTCCTCTGAGCAACCAGATATGGTGGCTATTGTTTTGCTAAATGAATGCAGGTACTGTCAAACTGCTTTCTAAATACTTGTGTTTATACCCATAAATTACTGCTGCTAGAGCCTTCGTGGGAGACGCTTTTCTTGTACTGGATGGTAATGACAACAGAGGGTTGTAACTTATCAAAGTTATGAGAATAAGTGTCTACTGAACACTCAGCCCTAAAAAGGACATCTATATTGCCCCCTCTTAATTTTAGGCTATAACTAGGAAAGGGAGGCAGAAAGAATGTTAAAGCACAGAGGACGTGATAGAATGCTGTGTAATGCTGTCCTGTAGGCTTATGACAAGGCTGTCTTCCTGAACTCTCAGTGTCTGTGATAACTCACCCAAAACCTGCACAAGATTTAGACCATTGAGAGGGCCTGAAAGGCAGTTCACCAGACACAACAGGCCCTACCCTTCCCTGGGGATTTGTAAATACTTAACAGTTGCAAGAGATAGAGGCTCTTTCTTCAGTGGTGTAGTTGCTTGTAAGTTGCCCATTCTTCTGCAGGTGACTCCTTACCTGTGCCTCTGTAAATAACCACAGTTAAACTCAAACTCATTGACTCACCATGTATGACTTTCATCTGTCACTAGTGCGCTATCTAGGATGAATAGATATTTGTTTACCTATCCCCTAGGACAAGTCGATACAAGGCCTTGACTAACTGTGCTGGCTAGTTTTATGTCAACCTGACATAAGTTAGACTCGCTGGAGGAGGGAACCCCAAATGAGTAAACACCTCCATGAGATTAGGCAGCAGGTGGGTCTATCTGACATCTTCTTAATTAGTGATTATTGGGGGAGGGTGCAGCCTGTTGTGCGTAGTGCCATCCCTGGGCTGGTGGCCCGGGGTTCTTATAACAAAGGAGGTTGAGCAGTTAGAAAGCAGTACTCCTCTGCATAAGCCACTACCTCTAGGCAGGTTTCTGCCCGGCTTGAGTTTCTGTCTTGGTTCCCTTCAGTGATGAACAGTGGATGCAGAAGAAGTATAAGCCAACGAACCATTTCTTACACAAGCTGCTTTGGTCATAGTCTAGTCATCACAGCAACTGTATCTCTAAGACACTAACCTTCCAAGCTGCTCTGCTGTTGAGCCTGATCATTCAGAGGTATCTTAAGATACCACTTAAGATCTTGTTGTAGGGTCTCAGGTAATGCTGCTGTAGTTCTCAAGGTAAATGGAGGGTGAGGATGTTCTTTCCACTTAACAGGATAGTTGATCCCCAGTTGTTTGTCAGTTTATGGATGATGTTACCAGCTAGTAACTGTTAACTTCCTCACTTCCTCTCTTTCTTTTCTTTCTTTTTTTTTTTTTTTTTGTTTTTTGTTTTTTGTTTTTTGGTTTTTGGTTTTTGGTTTTTCGAGACAGGGTTTCTCTGTGTAGCCCTGGCTGTCCTGGAACTCACTCTGTAGACCAGGCTGGCCTCGAACTCAGAAATCTGCCTGCCTCTGCCTCCCAAGTGCTGGGATTAAAGGTGTGGGCCACCACCTCCCCGGCAACTTCCTCTCTTTCAAAAGGAGGTTGATCTAAAGCCATAGGTGGTGGTTTGGATGAGAACAGCCTCCATAGGTCCATAGATTCAAATATTTGGTACCTAGTTAGTGGAAGTATTTGGAGAAGGATAAGGAGGTTTGACCTTGTTGTAGAAGATGCATCCCTAGAGATGGCCTTTAGGATTTCAAAAGCTCATACCAGACCCAGCCTTGCACTCCCTCTCCCTCTTTCTCTCTCTACCTCCCTCCCTTCCTTCTCCACCCTCTCCTCCCTCTCTCCACCCTCCTGCTTGGACAATGAGATGTAAGTTCTCTATTGCGCCCATGCCCTGCCTACTGCCATGTTCCCCAGCATGATAATCTTGAACTCACCCTCTGAAACAGTAAACAAGCCCCCAGTTCAATGCCTTCTTTTCTAAGTTGCCTTGGTCATGGTGTCCCCTCAGAGCAATGGAAAAGCAACTACAATACTATGGGTAGGAAAGAGTTCCGTGGGAAAATGCAGCATCAATGTGTGAAGTAGGTAGAAAGAAACAGAGAAAGAGCTTTTCATGTCTCCCGCACCTTGCTGGGAAGCAGAAGTCTGTAGCCTTCAGGCCCCACAGTCAGATGGCTGGCACAATTAAATCTAGAGATTTTACTCTCACAGATATCAATCCTTAGTAGAAAAATCCAAATGGCTTTAAAACCTTTGGCATATAACCATGGGAATGGTAAAGACCTCTAAAGGGGAAGGAAGTATGCACCACCTCAAATCTCTCCCTACCATTCAGGAGGGACTTTGCACATACCCTGACCTTTCTGACCAAAGCACTCCCAACTCTACAGCCGCGATTCAACACCACCTCCTCATGTTGTTGGGAGGGTTGAACAGAGGAATACATTGAAGGCTTTTTGCATGCTGTCTTACATGTTTGATGAGGGCTTTTACAAGGACTCCATGCTAAAAGACAGGGTCAGCAGAGGCCCTGCCCACCAAGCAATGAGCACGGTCGCCGCTCCAACCTTAATGTGGCTGTTCACCTGAAGGGCTTTCTGTCATAGATAATAGATCATTTGTACACACCCGGGACCAGCTCTCCTTCCATCACCTGTGTGGAGCGAGCCCCCAAACATTCATGGCATCCCTGCATATTTTCCCTATGGTAAAGAACTTCCTTGTTGGCCTGGCACTAACTGACTTTTGATCTTTATTAGTCAGATGTCTGCTCCTCAGAGACACAAAGAGCAAGAATGACTGGTAGGCTTGTGTGCTGGGTCCTAGCTAACCATGAGCTCATAGGAACCTAGACACCTTCTCTGCTGAGTTCATCCGTTCTTCAACCCAGCTTCCTCTCACCAGGACAGTTTGGGGAGATTCTTCGGATCATCCCTCACCTCTCTCTTCCCTGCGCCTCTGCCCCATCATCCCTGACTTCCATCCCCCAGCTTCCTGTTCCGTTTCTTCTTCCCTTTCTTTCTTTCTTTTTTTTTTTTTCCCGAGACAGGGTTTCTCTGTGTAGCCCTGGCTGTCCTGGAACTCACTCTGTAGACCAGGCTAGCCTTGAACTCAGAAGTCCGCCTGCCTCTGCCTCCCAAGTGCTGGGATTAAAGGCGTGCGCCACCACCGCCCGGTTCTTCTTCCCTTTCTAATGACCCTCAAAGACCTTACAAACCAAGGAGAGCCAAGAAATGTGGACACAGTGCTAATAATCTCTCACAGATATCTCATAATAACTTTATAAAGCGATGCTTTAGATGGGGTTTACTGGGAGGCAAGATGCATAAATGGTTAAGAACCTAATTCAAAAACCCAGAACCAACAGGAGGCTATGAGTCTATTTAGCTGCTTTCGAGAACAAGACTGAGAGGACACAAGTCACATGATCCTGTTCAACCTTTACCAGATCTTATGGCCTAGGCGCTCACTTGCTGTCTCTGTCTCTGTCTCTGTCTCTGTCTCTGTCTCTCTCTGTCTCTCTCTGTCTCTCTCTCTCTGGGGGGTGTCTGTCTGTCTGTCTATCTCTGTTTCTATCTTCCTCTCAACTTCTCCCTCTCTGCCACCATCTAGAGTCAGTGGACTAAAAACGTTCTCTGTCTCTTTCTCTCTCTCTCTCTCTCTCTCTCTCTCTCTCTCTCTCTCTCTCTCTCCACTCCAGCCCCACACATGCATAGTGTCAGTGAGCTAAGGGGGTCTGTTGTGGCCAATGAACCCATCTCAAGCAGAAAAATCTCCTTTAGCACAATTTGGCACTATCAAGTCACAGAACAACGGTAGGAAGTGTCCCTTTGCTTTATTCACCGGGAAGGACTCTGCCCACTCCTTATCCACTGTCTGATTTCTCACCGAAGGAACACTTGCAAGATGAAAGATTTATATTCTGTGAAATATTTCACTTGTCATCACAGGGGACTCCAGGTTCCCCGGTTGTGCCGTGGGTTCCGGGAAGGCTCCCTGTGCGGCCTTCCTCACAGGCAAAGCCACACTGCTCCCAAGTGGCTTCTGTGGAGAAACAGAAAGCCAACTGTGGCTGAGACTGAACATTCCAGGCCTAGGAGCCGTCTCCCTGCTGCCTCGTGCTGGGAGAAAACCTCTACAGACCTAGCTAGCATCAGGCCCGTCACAGCGGTTACCCTGGGGAGCTCAGTCCTCCCAACCGAACGAAGACCCTATGTCTTGTCAAAGGTTCAGCCTTTTTAAGTAAACCTGGAAACTTACAGGGCTGTCGGCATTGGTACCTGTTACACTGAATTGTTTGCACCTGAAAAGGCAGCTCCCTACTGCTCACGAATCTTCTGTCACTTGGGAAGGTAAGGCTGTCAGGATAAGTACTATCCCATTGCTGGTCTCATCTTTTTGTCAACAATGAAAAACATCGCCTTCCTTTTTAATTGCCGATCTTGTAACAATACTGTCCCTGCACCCTGAAGGGGACTGATTGCTCTTTCTGTCGCTAGAATTGGTGCTCTCTCAGTTGAGAGTAACTCTGCCGGATAAACTCTAAAGTTTTTGAAGTAGGGGAAGAGTGGATACCACAGCACCCGAGGTGCTTTGCACAGAACCATGCCCCTGCTTTCCCTTGCCCTAGCCCAAAGCTAAGGCTGCCACACTCTAGCTTTTAAATGCAAAACTCCATGGTAGACTCAGGAACCAGTGCACAGGGAAGCTCTGTAGGCATTTGAACGACAGTGTCTGCTGATGAATTCTTTTTTTTTTTTTTTTTTTTTTTTTTTTTTTTTTTTTTTTTTTTTTTTGGTTTTTCGAGACAGGGTTTCTCTGTGTAGCCCTGGCTGTCCTGGAACTCACTTGGTAGACCAGGTTGGCCTTGAACTCAGAAATCCACCTGCCTCTGCTTCCCAAGTGCTGGGATTAAAGGCTTGCGCCACCACCGCCTGGTTCTGCTGATGAATTCTTAATTCTAGCTATACTTAAAGCGCACCAGGCAAGCCAGGAAGCACTAGCCCTCCTAGATTCCACCCAGGCCACCCAAATTAGAACCAGGAATGACTGTGTCTCACACTATGTTAGAGATTCTGACGAGCTAAATGTTGAGAATATAGCTACGTTATTTGACTAGATGACTTCATCATTCACCACAGTATGCTCACAGATACACACAAAAAAAATCAAAAATATATGGAGAATAAAAAGTTAATGGCTGGAGCTCTCTCTCTCTCTCTCTCATACACACACAAACACACACACACACACACACACATACACACACCGTTAAAGGCTAAGACTCACAACCAAGAAAATAAAGAGTTGTGCTGGACATGATTGCACACACCTTTAATTAGCAGTTAGGAGGCAGAGGCAGATGGACCTCTGAGTTTGAGGTTAAATGGATCTACATTGGTGGTTCTCAACCTACAAGTCGTGACCTCTTTGGAAGTCACATATCAGATATCCTGCATATTGGATATCTACATTACAATTCTTAACAACAGCAAAATTACAGTTGTGAAGTAGCAATGAAAGTAATTTTATAGTTAGGGGTCACCACACCACAAGGATCTACATTACAATGTGGCAGCATTAGGAAGGTTGGGAGTTACAGGCCAGCCTGGGCTACATAGTGAGACCCTGTCTCAAGATACTAATAATAGTAATAATAATAAATTTAAAGAGAAATAAAAAGTTTGTTTTAAAAAAAAAATACACATTTGGGATATGAATTCTCCCAAACCCTGCCTTCCATTAATGACCAGTTTATCTCTCTGGAGAATATAAAGGAAGGAGAAGGAAATCCAAAGCCTTTGTGGCCTTCCTAAGCTTGGCCCAGCAGCTCTGGAGTGAGAGGCAGTACCCAGCAGTACACATCCCGTCATGAGGGGAGGCAGGAGACTGCCACACTCTTCATCACAAGGCGCTCTCTTAACATTTCATTTTGTGAGTGCCTAAATTAGAAACATTTTCTTCATTAAACCAGATTTATGAAGTAACAATTACCTCATTTGCCCATTTTTTAAAATTAATCAAAGATTTATATAACTCCCAATCAGAGGTGCTGACCAGTAAAAAACCTACCCAGTACTGGCGTCAAATTGCAAGAATGCCATCCCCCAGGAGAGGAAAGGCAGGCTGGTTGAACCCACACAATTCATCTTAAATAGGCAGGCTCTTCTAAAAGCAAATTTGAAATGCTAAACTGTGGGAAACAAATCATTGCCACTGAAAGCTTGGGGACTGTTGAGGAGGAAGGAGGCAAGATGAATGGCAAATATCCCAGGGCAGCAGGTTGAAAGGGGAAGGGTTAGAGAATAAGTGCAGGCTTCTACCCACAGTGCTACGCTGCTAGGGACTTTATTCTGCCAATAATTGCACATGAATCCTTGCGCAAATCAAACCATCACCGCTGGACTCCATTTTCCCATTTGTAAACTGAAAGGGGTTAAGCTAAGGCAGGTCTTCTCGAGCTTGGCTGTATTGATATTCAAGGCAGACCATTTCCTTGTGGGCCTGCCCTGTACATAACAGGACATTTAGTGGCATGCATGGCCTCTACTCATTACCCGCTAGGACCATGCCCTGTCACTGTGGTGATCACATGTCTGGAGACATGGCAAAATATCTGCACTATTGTCCCAGGGGGATTCTGAAATTCCCTTTATTTTTGAAAATCTATGATTTCTGTGAAGAAGCTGAGGGGTGGTTTGGTGGATTGGGAACACACAGAAAAAGCCAAAGAGGATTCTTCACGTGCAAAAGCACCTCTACAGAAGATGTTGTCGGGAGGTGCTGGAGTCAGTCAACCTAAGGGGCTTTGCTAACTGTCAGAGTCAAGATGAAATGTCTGATCCATTTAATCAGAACTCCATGGGGCTGCAAGGTTCTACAGCTGACTCCAGTGTCATGGTTCAAAGGTCATCACAGGAGACCATAGTGGAGGACAGAAAGAGCCATCTGTCTCGTCATCTTTCATAATCTGCTAATACTTCGTTTCAGTCAATATGAAAAACAGGTCCCATCTGTGCAAAGCACCAGGAAACAAGGTATTCTCCAATACACGCCCAAGTGTATTTAACATATTCAACTTTACACTTTAACCCACTTGACAACATACCAGACTCTGTGAGGTTTGCCTTCCTCTAAGAACAAAACTCTGCTTTAGTAGAGCCTCAGAACACGGTACACACACATGCATGTACACACACACACTCATACATACATGCATATACCCACATACTCATACACATGTGCACACACTCACACATATACACACTCACACATGCACACACACATATATACATGAGAATATACACATACACACACACCATACACACACACTATACACACACATACACACACACACACCAAGGCCAGTTTCAAGCTTTTCCCTTAGTGAAATTCACATACACTTCAGAGTACTTGGACACCTCAATAAAGCCACAAAGGCAGTGTTTTAGAGGAGGCACCATCATCCTCCCCACAATCCTCTTTCCCCTCCATTGTGAGCCTGAGATCCTAGCAGGCATGGTCTCCAAAGCATGACTGTCAGATGCATTATCCTGCCCAGAGATTAGCTTATCAGATTTCTCGATTAATGACAATCACATCAAAAGAAAACATGTGCCCTCCTTAAGGAAGGACAACAGACCCTCTGGACTCATTTCTGAGTGAAAGCAGTCCCTGGATAAGGCTCCAAGAAGACTTACAGGGAAGTGAGCAGGCAGAGTCCCCACCAACCTGCTTTAATACAATTACAAGCACAGAGGGGGGTCTGTGCTGATCATCCTGAAGTCTTTGCAAAGTTCTCAACGATAGTTATCTAAGAATAAGGTTGTGACACAAAAGTGTAAATCTTATTTACCATAATTTTTTACCTGCTTTTTCAAATAAATATCAGAAACACTCCAACTTTATTGCGCATGCACCCTGTGCCAGCTCTGTACCAAACACCTTAGAAAAATCATTTCATTTCATCTTTCTAAGAATTTAACTCAGTTACTGCTGCAGCTTTTATCCCCCGTTTATCGCTGACAAAACTGGGGTTTGAAGAAGTTGCATGACTGTCATCAAATACAGGGTGAGAGTTCAAACCCAGGCTGTCTAATAGCAAGAGCCTAAGCTCTTGAACTTGGGCAACCAGGGCATCATGCGCTGTCTGCTCACTTGTCAGATGGGAAAACAAATAACTTCACAGGGTGTTCTTCCCACCAAGGATTAGACTGCTTTTAATGTGTGATGTGTAGTCTTATTCCTAGAAACAATTCAAAGCATAACTTCAGACTCATGCACCAGAATCACCAGGAGGGTCATTAAATACAGGTGGGCCCCAAGTTGTTCCCAGCATATTAGAATTTAGGGTACAGAAAATAGCTAGGATGGTAATCTGTACTGCAAGCATATTTCTTGAGAGGGTTTTAGCCTGTTTCAGCTGGAGAACTGCTCCCTAGAATCAGTGTACTTCAGCATCTACAAAGTACAGTCTCATTCGAAGTTTGAAGAAAAAAAATTACTCCCCCTAGAATCACAATACAGATAAACTGACCCTTTAGAAGAAGAAAATTTCCAGTAAGGCAGCATGCCCTGCTCCCCTCTACCCCCAAACATCCCTGGATATATTTTAACATTTTTGGTTTTAGACTGAAACCTGCTCGCCACAATATACCACACTCTGCGCTGAAGATCTGCCTTCCTCTGGAGACCAGAAATTGTTTTATTAATACCACTTAAGCTGTTACTCAAAGCTCTGAAAACATATGCGGAATTCTCTCTCGCACACGATCTCCCTCTCTCCTTCTCTCCCTCTCTCCCTCTCTCCCTCCTCTCTCTCTCACTCACACACACACACACACACACACACACACACACACACACAAACGCCCTTACACAAATTTGAGTAAACACTGTGTAACCAGAAAATGAAACTGCTCTCCAATAACCATTATGACTTTCCTTATATGCTTACATTACAATAAAATTTGGAGTGAGAGCCATCAGTGGAGAAGGGAATTAGCGACCATGCATTCCATAGTTAGAGATGCAAGCCCTTAAGGGATGGGATAGCATCCTATTCTGCCTGTATCTCTAGCTCCAACCACATAGTAGGCAATTAATCCAGCTCTGCGCTTAATAAAGAAGAAAGGGTGCCATGCAGGAATTAGTGAGCAAATCAGTTCCCCAAGGAGAAGAAGCCTCACCCCATACACAGCTTTGGACAGGGCTATTCTTCAAAGAAAAGGGAAAAAAGAGGTGTTTTTTTTTTCCTAAATGCCTGGCTTCTTGCAGTAATTCTTCTCAAATCTTGAAGCTGTGCCTGTTCGCATCAAAAGACAATCACCTAACTTCAGCACACACATAAAACTCAAAATGAGCCTCTAAGTGAAAGCCAGAATGAAAAAGTACTAAGGAAAGAACAGAACGAGAAGACAGACTGGCTTGGAAAGTGGAGACGGGGACTGCATACAGCCCACCAGGGCATGGCAAAATATCAAAGTTTCATTTATAGCAAAGATGGTTGGAGTTTTCCTTCCTTCTGCTGTGCATGAATTTCATATTCTTCCTTACAAATAAAACACATTCATCCTCCAGCCTTGTTCCCTCTGCTCCCCGTGTAGCATGAATACTCAGAGCACCACTGTTAGCCACAAACGTATAT
This sequence comes from Rhabdomys pumilio, assembly GCA_030674055.1. Classification (NCBI taxonomy): domain Eukaryota; kingdom Metazoa; phylum Chordata; class Mammalia; order Rodentia; family Muridae; genus Rhabdomys; species Rhabdomys pumilio. The sequence goes on from JANHMN010000007.1 coordinate 67,093,504, forward strand.
GCACATATACATCCACAAACATGCACACTCGTATGAGCACACACACACACACACACACACACAAACACACACACACATACTCACACACAGGTACGCATGCACGCACATCTACACACACTGGACGTCAGCCCTTTGTTCCCTGGGAATGCATATGTAATTTCCAAACCAACGAAGTATGACTACTATGAATGATTCTACCCCAACAGTCCCAGGATGTTTCTGGCCACCAGGATTAGTTCTAAATTGATGTGTTCAGAGTGTCATATTTAAACTTTCACAAGTCATAAACACTCCAGCCTTGGGGATACCCTAGGATCATCTGCTTCTTAATCCCTTGCTATATAGACAAGGAAATCGAGTTCAGATTCAAAGGGAAACTTCTTGCCAAGTAACAGACAATGAGTGTTCACTGAGTACCCATTCCAGTTGCTGCCCACTGAGCCATAGTGGGACCAGTGTCTTACTACTGTGGTTCACCTTCTTACTGCTGTGACCCTTTAACATGGTTCCTCATGTCGTGATGACTTCAACCATAAAATTATTTTTGTTGCTACTCCATGACTGCATTTTTGCTACTGTTGTGGATCATAATGTAAACATCTGTGTTCTCTGATGGTCTTAGGTGGCACCTGTGAAAGGGTCATTTGTTCCCAATATGCCATGACCCACAGGTTGAGAACTGCTGACTTACTAGATTTCTGGAAGCTCAGGGAGGACATTTATTATGTTCTCTCAGTCGTGAGTATAGAATCTAATTCAGTTATAATAAATATCAGTCATTGTTACCGTTCCTAAGGAATGCTGGACTCCAGGAACCAAGTTTATTGGACTTAACATTGGTCTAGCACTTCTCTAAAGTACCAAAGACTAAAGAAAAGAAAATATGAAAAAGCAGAGCCCTGAAGGTTCAAATCTACACACTAGATGCTCTCGTTGGTGCCAAACCTTCACTTGGAAGCTTCTCGGGCTTCAGTTTCCTGGGAATTTGACAAGCCCATGCGACAATCCAATGTGCCAGCACAAGACTTGAAAGTGTGCATTTCCAACAAGCCCAGGCTACCCCAGTGTTGCTGGCCACAGGTTATGATTCCAGTAACAAGATTCTAACGTACCTTCCCTTCTGACCGATGTGGACTGAATGAGATGGCCCTTAGAAGTTTCTGACATTAGTACTGTTAGTCCCCACCCCCAGTTAGTGGCTGTTTGGAGAAGATTTTGAGTTACGGTCTTGTTGGAGTATGTCACTGGAGGAGGGCATTGAGGTCTCACCATTCTGAGTTAGCACTGTATGCCTCCTGATTGTGGTATGGAATGTGAGCTGTCAGCCATTCCTGTCACCATGATTTTATCCCTCCATCATGGACTCTGACCCTCTGAAACTGTAAGGCCATTACACGCTTTATTTTATAAGTTGTCTTGGTCAAGGTGTTTTTATCACAGCAATAAAACAGTAACTAAGACACTGAGGAAGATAGCAGCCCCATTCACAGCAAACCGGGCAGTCAAAGGCCCCTGAAAGCAGTCCTCACAAGGAAAGCTGAAGAAGAGTGGTCCTGGCCAAAAAAATTTAGTCCCCAGCCAACTAAAGATTGTCCTCCGTGACGTGAGTCTATCTTATCTGTCAATTTCAGCAAAGCCTCCTGTGGATCACGTGATGAACATCCAAGAAGCTTACCTAGAAGGCAGATCTCTATTAAGACTAAAGATGGAGGACTACGTGAAACCAGACGCCCCTACTTACTCATAAATAACTCCAGTGCCAAGCATGAGAAAGATCTCTAATGCTGCACCCCAGAGAACACAGGCTGAGGCCAATCCCATCCTTGCTTTGCTAAGCAAACCAAATCATCATGTCTAACAACTTTGCTTCAAAAATAGCTTTTGTGCCAGAAGGACATTTGCTTCAGAAAATCAAATGGGCAACTTAATTTCAACCTCTCTGATTAAGTAGATCCTAGCCTGTCTGTGAACACGCTTCCAACATTTCCCCAAGGGAGCTGGGTGGTAACACGGAGAGCATGACCGTTTATTTGGCTTAAGGAACATATTAATTTATCTGGTGTATAGAATTTAAACATCTGACGGATGACAGTGGGGCTGATTTTATTCATCAGCTAATTGCTTTGCCACCTGGAGCTGAAGCTTTATATATGCAGCTTATAAAAGATCTGAAAAGGATCTCAATTATTCTTTAATTTGTTCCTTGAATATAAAGTAGGAAAATCTGGCTTAATCAAACATTGTCTCAATTCTACTGGGATATGTCTGGTTACCTTATAACAAGGTACGCTTTCATTTAATCATATGATATGATAATTCCCCACTTTCAAGCCAAGTATCCTCTTAGTTACAATCAATTTTCCACTGAAAAAATAAACACTGTCTCTTTACTGAAATCCCAGTAGAGAAAAATAGCCCTTTTTAATGAAACTTGCTGCTCATACAGCCACACCAGGAATTTCTGTGTAGGACTCTATTAAATCCCCTAATTTTACATTGCTAGTAAATTGTAGAATAAAACAAGTTCCATGAGCAATTCTCAGTACACATGGCCATTCTTGGCTCATGTGAAAGAGATGGATAATGGATGCACGTGTTTGCATGCACGCACGCACACATATGCACGCGCGCACACACACACAAAGAGAGAGAGAGAGAGGGAGAGAGAGAGAGCACACTGCTGGGATCTATTAAGTCTCACTTAATAAATGTTTTAATCAACTTGGATTCTATAATTTATCTGAGGGGGAAAAGAGGAGAAACTGGCAGTCATGCAATTTCTTTAATTGCACCAAGTGAATCTGAAATGCTGGCATGCTCTAGCAGGCTGCAGAAATCCCAAAGCATAAAAGAAGTACCTGGTAGGCAAGAGAAATGCTCCTGAGACACAACCTTGCAACAAGCTGGAGGATAGACTGTAAAGACACTCTATTAATGACACAGGTGTTTTGGGGGGCGGAGGCGGGGAGCCAAATGTTTGGTCCCTATCCTACAAAATTTCTCTTCCTCATTACTTAAATGTTCCAAGAAAAGACAATGAAGCTGCCCAAATGGGTAAGTAAGGGGAAACTGAGGCCAAGGATTACACAGGCTTCTGGGAGCAGAAAATATCATCATATCCCATCTGAAAAGAATGGATAGTTCCTGGGGCCTCTGACCACTGAAGACAGAAGTACAAGCAGAAAAAACTGCAGAGAGAGGGGAGTCCACAGTCTACCAAAACAGACCTGAGTACAGACAGAGGATTGGATGACCAGTTATGCAAGACACCAAGAGATGGAAGCTAAACACAAAAAACAGGCCTGTTTCATCATCTTTCAATGTCCCTAGAACCAGGCCTCCTTAGAAGTCAGGTATTGGAGAATAGTAAAGGTTAGTCAAAAGAAAATTTGAGTCCTCAACATTTAGATACAGAATGGCTTAGAATACGAGAGCCGGGGCTTCAGAATTGGGTCCTAACCCTATAGTTCACCAACTATATTCCTCTAAGCACTTTGTGTTTGTGAAAAAGAAGTTAACTACAGTATCTATTTCATAGGGTTGTGTCTGAAGAAAGGGGACAACAAAGTAAAACATTTGCCCCCCCTCCCTTTCAGAACTTTTTCCTATGTGGAGGTAAGACATAAATACTTGAGACAATTTCACAGTGACTTAAAGATAGTTGTGGTTATGGGACAGCTGCAGTAGAACCCTGGAGGTGCTGTTCAAGGTGTCAGGGATAGGATAGAAAGAGTTTGAGGGGCTAGAATGGTACTCGAAGGTCCAGTCTAGACTTTGAGTGTATCTCAAGGGTCTGAGAATGGGGAACAGTGGGCTTCGGACAAATGTTGCAACCAAAAGCTAAGTCTGGGCAATGAGCCAAGTCTGGAGTGGCAGGTACATGAGAACACATTTTAGGTACCACAAGATAATGAGTTCAGATTTTATATCTGCATTTTTCCATAGGCTATCATTGGTGCAACCGACTGCTGAAAGACTTGACTATCTCATAGGCTTAGGCAGCATGCTAGATTTTCCCCCTTATATTTGTTGGGATATAGTTCAGATGTCAATGAAAGTCAGAAAAGAGCTTCAGATCTTCTAGGACTGGAGTTACAGTCAGTTGTGAGCTACAACATGGATGGTGGGCAAAAACTCTGATCCTCTGGAAGAGCAACAAGTGTTTTTAAGCACAAAGCCAACTCTCCAACCCTAGTTTGGCTATTTAGAGAAAGCCAAAATAACAGTGGCTTAACCAAGATGGATTTGTGATTCACAGATAGCCTAAATTTAGGGGACCAGGACCTGCTCTGTAAAATCATCAGAGGCTGCCTCCTTCTATATTATTGCACTGTAATCTCTGAGATTTCCATCTGTGGAAGATCTCACCATTATGAGACAGTATTCCCGCCCAGGAAAAAACCAGTATCTTTCAAGAACATGATGGTTTATATATACCCTTCAAGCAAAAATTTGGTCATACATGGCCACACATAGCTGTAAGGAAGTTTGATGACCATAGTCATTATTATAAAAGAAACTTGTATTTCCCAGGAGACTGGAAATTGGCCAACTAGTAATCCAAGTCACCCACCAATGGACCCTCTCACTGCCACCGGTACACACAGCTAGATCAACAAAATGTAGTTTGTTCACAAAGTGGGATATTAAATGAAATTAAACATTAAAATGTGTGTGTGGAATGGGATGCTAAACAAAGAAAGCCAATGACAAAAGACCATCTGTTGAATTATTCTATTTATATGTAATAGCTCGAAATAGGTAAATCTATAGAAATAAAAAGTAATTCATGGTTGTCTCAGTTTGGAGGAATAGAGAAAAAAACAGTAGCTACAAGTGGCTTCCTTCTGAAGTGAGGAAAGTGCCTGTCTTAGTTTGGGTTTCCACTGCTGTGAAAAGACACCATGACCAAGGCAACCCTTATAAAGGACAACATTTAATTGGGGCTGACTTACAGGTTCAGAGGTTCAGTCCATTATGGTAAAAGCAAGAAGTATGGCAGCATCCATGCAAGCATGATACTGGAGAAGGAGCTTAGAGTTCTACATCTTGATCCAAAGGCAGCCAGGAAGACATTGTCACTTCCATACTGGGTGGAGTTTATGGCTTGGACCTCAAAGCCCACCCCCACAGACTCACTTCCTCCAACAAGGCCACACCTACTCCAACAAGGCCACACCTCCTAATAGTGTCACTTCCCATGGGCCAAACATCTTCAAATCACCACAGTGCCCTAAATCAACTATCATGATTTATAGAGCTGCTCAATTGTAAATAAAATAGATTGTACTCTGTAAATCAGGGAATTGTAGCTGTGTTCAAAAACAGTTCCTTAAGCATTTGCATCCTTATTCCCAGTCCTAAGTGTTTCTATTGAGATCTTACTCCAGCAGAAGCCTGTGTGTAATGTACAGGCATGCATCCATTTGATCTTCTGAATGAATAACTTATTGTAGTTCTGCTTTGGTCTTTTAGTTTTGTTTGTTTGCTTGTTTGTTTGATTGGTTGGTTGGTTGGATGGTTGGTTGGCTTTTTGTTTTTATTTTTGTTTTTCAAGACATGGTTTCTATGTGTAGCCCTGGTTGTCCTGCAACATTCTTTGTAGACCAGGCTGGTCTTAAACTCAGAATCTGTCTGCCTCTGACTCCCAAATACTGGGACTAAATGTATGCATCACCACCACCCAGACCTTCTTTGGTCTTTAAATTTTTCTGTAGATCCACAGTTCTTCATGTCATTCCATTAACACATACTTTATTTATTTATTTATTTATTTATTTATTTATATTGGAATTCCATAAATTTTTACAAGAGACTTTTCCATGTTTTTGCCACAGATATTAGCTCTATTTCAAACAGAGGAAGGACAAAAATGTCAATGATATCAATTCTGTCCCAAAATATTTGCTTTGAGAGGTGGGCTAGTACATAAGTAAATAAACAATATACAATATTCTTTGTTGTCTTCCATTACAAAGAGTTCTTATATCTTATAATGTCTAGAGTACTAATTTTTTTTATTAAAAGTGAAAAGTAGAGGTTAAAGAAATGGCTCATTGGTTAAGTGCAATGACTGCTCTTCTAGAGAACCCAGGTTCAATTCCCAGCACCCACATGGTAGCTCACAACCATCGGTAGCCCCATTTCAGGCAACCCAATACATTCTTCTGGCCTCCACAGGCACCCCAGGCATGCATGTAATGCACAGACATACATGTAGGCAAAACATTCACATACACAAGATCAAATAAAATTTAAATCAAAAACAAATTGATTAAATTAAACAATAAATGTCTGGGATACCTAAATAGCCAGCCAGCAAAGAGAGAGAAAACTAATCTATCCATACTCATAATGGGTAGTAGCCACTCTGGTGGTTTATCATTTCTTTTTGTTTATTGGATATTTTATTTATTTACATTTCAGATGTCATCTTCTTTCCCCATTCCCCCTCCCTAGAAAACCCCTATCCCATCCCCCCTCCTCCTTTTTGCTTTTATACCATTTTAACTACATGCAAGTATTAAGGTCAGTTCTAGGTTGAGGAACTAGCAATACAATAGATGCAAATAGTCAAGGAACAAGCAAGACAATAAACACAAACAGTCAAAGAATAAGCAAGGCAATAAACAAAGTTCTGTGAACACTCCCGTGATCACTCTAAGGGCTTATCAGGATGACCAAAATATCTAAGCCTACTTCCTCGCCCTAGCCCAAAGTGATTTTCATGTCTGAAGCCTACTTCCTTGTTCTAGCCTATGATTTAGATTCCTTCTTGAAATTAATTGTTTGTTATAGCCTAATATTAAGATCCCTGCCTGAAAAAAGTTTAAAGACACTTGTAGTATATTTGACATAATTCTAACACCTCTCTGGATGTTTTAACTTTGCATAGTGAGCTTATGAATTTAAAGAATGCTGCTCTGATGAGCATTGATGCAACAGATACTGCTGATAAAATTATCCATGGCCTGGGGTCAGTATTTCTATTTTTGTCAAGCTTCAAGAATGGTATATATAGCTTGATCATGCTAGCTTTTTTTGTCCTGGGAATACTTTAATTTCTGCCCATCATGTTAAAGCTTGTTTTTAACAACATCAACATGTTGACAGCTAAAGTACATGGCTTGAACCTGAAAATGGACCCCCAGACTGAGTTATTAAATTAACAAGCTGGCAAGCCAAGGATGGGTAAGATTATGCACAGAGCCTTACCAACCTAAGACAGAAATGCATTGCTTTTGATAATGCATATTCCATGACAGGTAAGGAAGGCATTCTTGGCAGAATGACCTAAGACAGGCTCAATCATGTTTATGAAATAAAAAGGGGGCGAGGTGGAGAGCTTTTGGGGCTGCTTGGTAAGAATCTGACATGGGACAAGGACAAGGAAATAGGCTGCTTGGCAGGTCAAGGACAAGGAAGTGGGATTCAGGCAGGAATCTGACATTAGGCTAGAACAAAGAAGTAATTTCAGACAGGAATCTAAATCTTAGGTTTATCATTTCTAAACACCACATTCATCCAACATCATCCAATCTGCTATGTTTGCAATTGCAGTTGCTACACAAGCTTTTTGATCCAGTCATCCACTTGGCAGGAAAGCAATCATTTGGGGCCATGAAATCATGCTGGGATACCTGTCTGTGAGCCCTCCTTTCCAGCAGAACAGAACTCAGTAAAGAGACTGTAGAACAGGAGGACAGAGAAGAGCACTATGACTCCAGCTTATCTCTCCTTTCTCCCTCTGTCTCACCTTATTCCCATGTCTCCTTGCTTCTCATCACCAAAAGAAGTTGAAACCTCCTCTGCCAAGGACATTAATCCAAAACTCTTCCATTTAACCTCAGGCAGATCCTTAGGACAAGGGTAAAAATGCAGCCATGTTCTTTGCCAAAATGTCACAAGAATGGTCTGTGGGCCACTAGCCAATATTCTTCCTCTGTGAAACTGGGCCTTTAGTTGAGCTGGACCTTCATCGTCCAAATCGCCCTCAGCACTGTTATCTTTCATGCTCCTACTAGAATGGCCTATTAGGGCCTAACTAAAGCATCCAACCACTTTTCTAGTCAAATGTCCTAGTCTTCCATATTCCTCCAAACAACATGGTAGGCCTGTCACAGTACAAGTCTCCGGTAACAAAGTCTGTTAGGGTTAGTATTGCTGTGATGAAACACTATGACCAAAACAACTTGGGAAAGAAAAGGATATTTGCTTTACACTTCCTCATTTCTGTTCCTCACTGAAAGAAGTCTGAACAAGTACTCAAACAAGGCAGGAACTTGGGGGCAGGAGATGATGCAGAGACCATGGAGGGGTGCTGCTTACTGGCTTGCTCATAATTAGAGGGTGAGTCCATAATCATCATAGTGTGAAGAATATAGGTACAGCCCTGGAGCAGTAGGTAAGAGCTTTACATCCTAATACCGAGGTAGCAGACACAGAGAAACAGAGCCTGGTATAAGCTTTTTAGACCTCAAAGCCCACTCACTTCCAGGGGCACACCTCCTCCAACAAGGCCACACCCCCTATTTTTTCCCAAACAAATTCACTTCTTGGTAACTAAGCATTTAAATTTATAAGTCTCCGGAGGCCATTCTCATTCAAACAAACATGCTGTATTTGTTTTTATAAAAATTGGGAAAAAAAGTGTGTAAAGCATTCCTATATCTTCCAAGGCTATGTTCTAATATCAAACTCAGAAAATATTTTGGTGTAATGTCAGGATGGGGAATGTTCTTTTTTTATTTTATTTTCGTCTATCATCCAAGTTCATCCTCCACCAAGAGTCATTACTTCCACCTCAAACTTGGGACTCACCTGTGAAGAATAGCAAATTGTTTTGTTTTGTTTTTGTTTTGTTTTGTTGTTTTGTATTTTTTAAAAATTTTAGTTTCACAGAAACTTTCAAATATACGTAAATAGTTGTGGTGGTATACATCTTTAAACCCTGATTTCAGAACAGAAGCAGGCAGATTGCTGTGAGTATGAGACCACTCTGGTCTGTCAAAAACAAAACAAATATATAATATGCACATCTTGTATGGAGATAGATGATAGATAGATAGATAGATAGATAGATAGATAGATAGATAGATACATACATACATACATTCATACATACACACATGCAGAGAGAGAGAGAGAGAGAGAGAGAGAGAGAGAGAGAGAGAGATACAAGCAGAGACCAGCAATATAGCTCAACAAAAACTAGAAAGAAGGCTCAGAACTTAAGAGTATTTGTTGCTGGTTTGTTTCCCAGCACCCATAACTTGCAGCTCACAATTGCCTATGACTCCAGTTTCGAGGGATCCGATACCTTCTTCTGGCCCCCAGAGGCACCTGGTTGGTTACACATGGTACATACAGATACCATGACATAGCTAAACGCCCAATATCAACATCTTACATGATTCTTGTACTACAGAGCAATGTCAAAGTCGGAAAACTGAAGTCATAAAAAAAATCAAGTTATCAGGCAGCTGAGGCAGGAGAAGCATGAGTCTGAGGCTACTAACTACATAAAAAGTTCCAGGCCAGCCTGGGATACATATCAAGACCAGGACTCAAAAAAACAAAAACAAAAAAGTGAAATAAAGAAAATAAAGATGTAGTTCAGCATAGCCCAGATCTTGCCTAGCAGATACAAGGCCTTTGGGATTGGATCCACCACAAAATAGCTCTGGAGCTTATTCAGATTTCTGTAGTCACTCACAAGTGTGCCTGTGCATAAGCATGCAGTTCTATATGATTTCACCACAAAACAGCTTCCAGCAACCACCAACACAATGAAGATACAGAACTACCTGGCTGCCACAAGATCTGCTTTGTGCTTGTCCTTTATAGGCATGCCCACGCCTCCTTCAGGGGCTGCGTCTGTAGCTAGAGTCTCCACCTCTGTGCTCCTTCACAAATGCCCTATAAATGGGATCATGTAATACAGATAGATTGGGAAATAGCTTTGTTTCGTTTCCTTTGTTTTGTTGTTTTGTTTTGTTTTGTTTTGTTTTGTTTTGTTTTGTTTTGTTTTGACTTAGCACACTTTCCTTGAGGTTCATGCAAGTTGCCAGTCAAGTTTTTTCTTTTTTACTGCTGAGTAGCATTTCAGGGTATGATGTACTATGTTTACCCATTCAGACACTGAAGGAGAAGTGTGTGGTTTACAGTTTGAAACTATTCATAAAGGAGCGACAAACATCCTGTGAAAAATCTCTGTAATGAATGCCCCAGAATGGATCTGTCAGTTATGTGGAGGTTGTATGCTTAGTTTTTAGAAACTGATGGGTTAATTTTCTAAATTCTTGTGTAATCACAAATCCCTGTTGACAACATGTGACTGACGCAGTCTCTCTACCTCTCTTGCCTTTGCTTTTATACTGGGTTTTGGGTTTTTTGAGATGTGTGTGTGTGTGTGTGTGTGTGTGTGTGTGTGTGTGTGTGTGTGTGTGTGTTTAATTCACTTATTTTATGTCTGTATGTGTTTGTGTACTACTTGTGTGCCTGGTGCCCACAGAGGCCAGAAAAGAATGTCAGGTGCCCTGAAACTGGAGTTACAAATGGTTGTTAGCCAATGTGTGGGTGCTGGGAGTTGAACCCAGGTCCTCTGAAAGATGCTCAGAGCTCTTTACTGCTGAGCCATGTCTCCAACCTTACTGCTGTTTTTCATGTTGTCTGTCTGTGAGCTGTGTCTCACTGTGGCTTTAATTTCTCCCTCCCTGAGGTCTAATGTTGATGAACATTCTTCTGGTGCTGTTTCTCTTTATAAACCTCTTCAAAAATACATCTGCATCTTTTTCTCATTTGCCCCTTGGATCACTGTATTTTAAATACCGAACTTTCCAAGTACGTTAGGTCTTCTCTATGTGTCTTTTGCAGGTGCTTTGCAAGTTCTTCCCAGTCTATAATTTGCCTTTCACAAAGCAAAAAAAGGTTGCAGTGTTAATGAGATTCAATTAAATATTTCTCCTTTTATGACTTACGCTTTTGGTATCAAGACTGGGAACCCTTTGACTCATCTGGGGTCACAAAGATCAAGTATTTCCTAGAAATTTTTATAGTTTCGTGTTTCATATTAAAGCCCTTGAATCAGCGTTGCATATCTGGAATAAATCCGACTTGGTTCTAGTCTATTGTTCTTTGTGTACACTGTTGGGTTTGATTAGCAAAATTTTATTGGACATTTTTGCATGCCAAGTTCATGAGAAACCTTGGTCTATATTTTTCTTTTTAAGTGTTGTCTTTGGTTTAAGATGAAGGAAATACCTCATAAAATGTGTTAGAAAGTGTTCCTTTGTTACGGTTCTCATATAGAATACCCCCACAGGCTCACAAGTCAAAGCGCTAGTACTCACTGGGTGGCACTTTGGAGAGACGGTTATATTATAAAGGGGCTAACCGTGGATGGAGTAGCCCACTGATGAACATAGAGCTGAGTGGGCCTATAAAGGAAATTGATCAGTAGGAACAGGTATGTAAGGATTTATCTTATTTTTCAAGTCTCCTCTCTCTCTCTCTCTCTCTCTCTCTCTCTCTCTCTCTCTCTCTCTCTTTCTCTCTCTCATGCACGTACACACACATGCACATGTACTCACATACATTTACACATACACACACGCACACGCACACACACACACACTTTCTACCCATAGGCTGCCTCTTCCATTATCCCTCTTGCTGTGCTGATATTCTGCCTCCCTTCAAGCCTAAAGCAATGGAGTCCACTGGAAGCCATTGGACTGAAACCTCTAAAACCATGAATCTAAATATATCTTCCTTCCTTTATTTTTTTAAGTTATTTCCCTCAGATAAGCTGTCTCATTGGTAGAAATGATAACACATATTCTCCCCTTCATTTTTTAGGAAACACATAAATAAAGTTGCTATTAATTCTTTAAGTGCTTGACAAAATTACCTGGTAAAACTAACCTATAAATAGATGTTTCTTTCTCAACAGATATTTGTTGACGAATTCAATTTTTTTATTAGTTGAAACTATGTAGTCCCATGCTATCTTGGAAACACTATATAGACCAAGCTTGCCTAGAATTTGTAGCAATCTTTCTTTTTTTGCTTCCCATATGATGAGATTACAGGTGTACATGCCTGAACAAAAATTCAATTTTTCATAATTAATAAATTAGTGAAAACTTTCATCCATTTAATATGTAGTAGTAGTAGTTTCTTAGTTAGGGTTTTATTGCTGTGAAGAGACACTATGACCAAAGTAACTTTCAAAAACAAAACAAAACAATTAGGGCTGGCTTACAGTTTTGGAGGTTCAGTTCGTTATCATCATGGTGGGAAGCACAGCATCATGCAAGGCACACATGTCTCTAGAGGAGTCAAGAATTCCACTTCTTCATCCAAGGCAGCCAGGAAGAAACTGTCTTCCACAGACAGACAGCAAGAAGGTCTCTTTCTCAGAGCACAGGACCTCAAAGCCCACCCCCATAGTGACACATTTCCTCCAACAAAGCCACACCTACTCCAACTAGGCCACACCTTCTATTAGTGCCACTCCCTGGGCCAAGCATATTCAAACCATCACAGGTAGTAGTGTGTGCATGTGTGTGATGTGGCAGAGGAGTCACTGTGCATCGCCAGCCATGTGGAAGCCAATGGACAACTTTATTAGAGTCAGGTCTTCCCTGCCTCGTACCACTTTCCACAGGTTCCAGGAACTGAGCCTGGGTCACTCACCAAGCTTAGACAGGAAGTGCCTGTACCCACTGAGCATCTCAACAGCCCTGTCATTTCACTGGGGTTGGTACATGGATGTGGAAGCACTGGTCCATTTCTTCTAAGGCTGTAATTTTCAAGCATAGACTTCTCCATAATTTTCTGCTATTGTTTGTTCTAAATGGTATACATTAATTGTATAAATAATGGGTTTTATTTATTATAACATTTTCATTCATGTATAATGGACTTCTGTACTTTGATGATATTGACCTGCCCACCCCCACTGCTTTCTTTCATCTCCTCTCTGCCTCTGCTGCTCCTCTTTCTCTTCTTATTCTAGCTTTCTCCTTTTCTTCTTTTTTGTCATTCTTTTCTTTTGTTGACTCAGACTCCAGCGTCCTTGGATTCTGAGCATTTACCATCATGTCCAGCTGTGTGATTCTATTAATAACTTCAGGTCTGCCCTGGCAGATTCTGTTATGCTCTTGATATTGGTCAATCCTGTGTTTTCTCCTTTTCTTTTAAAAAAAATCTTATTTTAGGTTTAGTTACGTGTCTGGGTTTGTGTCTGTGAGCGGTTATGTACATGTGAGTGCAGGAGCCCAAAGATGGCGGAAGCCTATAGCTGTGGTTATCAGCAGTTAGAGCTGGCAAAGGTTGGCGCTAGTACCAGAACTCCAGACCACTAAACCAGTCCCAATTTCTCCTTTTCTTATCCTTATTAATCACAATTACCAATTTCACTGATTTCTTTTAAATAACTATTTTTTTCTTTCATTTGTTTTTTCATATTATTTTCTGGGTTTTTTTTTTTTTATTTTATTGACATTTGCACTCCATTATTTTATTTCTTTTTCTGGTTTTGTTTTATGTTGTTTTGACTTTTCTATGCTCTTGGAGAATTTACATTAATGTAAAGAGAATTTACATTACAGATTTGAGATCTTTTCTAATATAAACATTTAGAGGAGGGTTTCTTCGGCAGTATTCTATCTAAAATGTTGATGTGGTGTTTGTTTTGGTTTGTTTTTGTTTTTATCCAGTGGTGTTGCTTACTGCCCTTCATATGCCCTTTGGCCCATATATTATTTATAGCCATGTTGCTTAATTCCTATGTGTTTGTACAAGAGCACAATCAGAATGACTCCAAACCTTTTAAATTCTCTTAGGTTTCTTTTATGAACCAAGATGTAGTCTATTTAGGTGAATGCTCCACAGAATAACAGAATATATCTACAGATGTCAATTTGATCCTGCTGTTTAATGGGCTTTCTGAGGTTGTCCAAATCATTGAAGAACAAGATGTTGGGGTCCCCAGGTACTTGATATCTTCTTTCTAACCTACCACCCCAGTTCCACTCTTTACCTAAGAATCTTCCCCTTCTGGAACATACTCCTTCAATAGTACAAAGCACATGTGTCATTCCCTTGAGGACTGTGGACACTTTAAGAAAGAACAGTGCCCCATGCACTAGTGGAATATGGTCAAGTCCAGGTCTAAGGCTTGGTGTAGACAGTTGACAGAAGAGATACCCAACATGTCGAAGTTGGTCCAGAGGTCAGTAAGTGAGTCAATCAGGCAAAGCTGAAACGCATTCCAATGAGAAGACTGAGAAATCACGGTATGTCTGTGAAGTAGCCGGAAGTGAGCGTCTTGACTAACAGCTGAAGCCAGGAACCAGCCAACAAGCAAGGCTGAGATCCAGGACCTCATGGGGCATGCAAGAGTCCCTGTGCTTTCCCCCAAGTCCCTGACCTAGAGTTCCTGGGACAAGGTCAAGGAGCCATAACTGGACAAACTGCTGTTCATGTGAAACACAACCTCATAAACTGGGTCATGAACTCCTAAGGAGTCACACAACTGATTGTTGTGTGGAGGTCATGAGAAACTGAAAGTGATTTTGAACACTCCATAACCAAACACCCATTCAAAATCTGAGCTTGTGTCATATCATATCATATCATATCATACCATACCATACATATCATATCATACCATACCATACCATATCATATCATATCATATCATATCATATCATATCATATCATACAGCTTCACCACAGCCTTGGTTCTGACCACACGCTCCAACTACTTTGTGCTGTGTGTGCCATCACTGCACAGCACATGACACCGTCCACACTGCCTGAACTAGCTTGGCTCAGCTCTGAGACAGGCGATGCTTTTTTCTGCTTTCACAGACACATAATAGTTTAACTACAGAAAACAAAGACTTTAATATCTTCCTACCACATTGTTCCTCAAACGTGTCAGATCGATACATCTCTAGATTGTATTCTTACAATAGTTCATTTCTTTTAAATGCTGCTTGAGTGGCTGAGTTTCATTTTTTTTTTAAAAAAAAAAAAACCCACTAAGTGAATTTTGACTTAGGATTAGAGCAGACTTTCCAACAGCTCCTAAAGTCCCCTTAAATGTTCTTCTGCCATATTGTGTCACCTGCGTATTCAAGATGGCGTCCTCAGTATCAGCAACTCTGAAACCAAAGCACTGATCAGCCCTGAAAAACATTTTAAAATGCTCTACATCCTGAAGTGCCAAATACTGAGCCAAATTTTAATTTTTATGTAAAAAAATAAGCAAAAAATCCATTTCCTAAGTATGTAATCAACTGTCACCTTTAATAAATAGCAACATTATATGTATTTTCATTTTTATTATATGCATATTTAGAAGTATGCCCCCCAGATACTCTCAGATCACTCTAAACACCAAGTCCTGTGCCTGGGATTCTAAGAAGCGGAAACCACCGTCCTGATGCACCTTGCTGTGCCTGGCCCATTTCTCCACTACATTATATAACTTTTAATAACTCTAATGATGGTGATACTATTCTTAATCACATTTTGCAACTGCCAGTGACTCCTGTCCTTTGATACCAACACTCCAACATACAAGACAGGAGATCCCGCTCTGGACCCTGTCCCTTTTCCTAAGTCTGGCATTTTATCCTCAAACACATAAAGGCGATGGGCCTGAGATCTGGCCTGGGAAAAGTATCCTGGAAGTCATGTGACAGACTTAGAAGTTCAGACCTTTAGGACACAACAGTTCTATCTCTCTTATAACCATTCTGGAGCCAGGCCCTACTATGCTTTCGCACTGGGCCACCCATTGTTCTATCCTAGGCAAAGAGCAAGTCCTGATCCCCACGGTCCCAAAATTCCCTGCTATAAGACTTACAGACACTTAAGCAAGGAAAACATCCCAGGCTACCTTCTTAATCCTCCTTATCCCACCGCTGCTGTATCTAGATGGAGATGAAACAGGTGTCTCTGTAAGGGAAGCAATGGTTTATCTGATCACATATCTTAACTGAGGCACAAAATCTACACTAAAAGAAAGCGGAAGGAGGGTATCTGCAAAGAGCAGCAGCCACACAGTAAATGGACGCCCAAGGATGCTGCACTGGATGACTGGCTCATCAAACCAAGACCCTATGTAGTGATAATGTGCGGCTACAATTCAGTATGGGGGCCCCCACAATAAAGCCGGCACTGTAATTACTATAATGACCTCCTACTGCTACTGTGTCATTAATTAAGTCTCTATCAGTAGGCATTTGCCACTTAAACCTAACTCACTGTGACTACAGCAGCATATCATCTACATTTTCACAAAGAATTATGGAATCATATTTCTGTCACCAAGATGAAAGGGAGTATTTAGTTCAAGTGTCATCTGCAGACAAGCCGCATAAAGAAAAAATCAAGCTGTCCTTTATCGGCTCTTTCTGGAAAGAGAGGCTTGGCTGGGAGATGCCAAGGGGGTTTGTGTCTGTGTGTTTTGGTTTCACCCCACTTCTCCTTACAACTCCACGTCCTTTCTGCATAAACCATGGGGAATGACACCAAATGAAGAACACACTCGATTACAGCAAATTTCTTGAGGTGGAAAAGGGCCGAGTCTGGCTCAGAGACACTGAGGGAGGATGTTTCTCGTGATGCTCTGGTCTAGGCCGGGTCTGCAGCACCCTTGGCCCACCGCTGTGTTCTTGTCTACAGTACTCTCTGCCTAAAGAAACCACATTCCAAGTTCTTCGAGTTTCCTGTCCTGATTACTTTCTTACGTTAGTATTAAAGGGAGCACTAGTTTTGGCAGAGCCCAGCTACACAGGACAGACGACTCCGTCAGGAAAGGCCCAGTTCCAAGCCTCCTCAGAGTGTTAACAGGGAGCCGCTTCTGCAATGCTCCCCTTGTTGAGAGAAACCTGAGTAGCCACTCTTGCCCTCGTTCTGGAGGTAACCGGATCTGTTAGGGATCCAGTGAAACCCCCCACCTATCCCTGTGGTCAACAAGTCTGGCCAATACTGACCTCTCTCAAAAGGGCAGGCCACAGAGATGTCCCTGTCTTCGATGCTTTAGTACATCAAAAGCCTTTTGGTTTGAAAATCTATTCCACCAAAGGTGTGTATTCTTCCTAATTGGAGGGAGGGCATTACACTGTAGGGTCTCTGCTAAAGGCAGGGAGACCTAGAGGAGAGGAAGGAGGTGTGGTTAGAGCTCTCCCTGGGACACCCCGTAGAAGAAGCCAGGCCTCCCAGTGGCTGTGTGGTTCTGCTTTGCCCCACAGGCCTGAGGCTGAGCAGAAGGTCTACAGTCTGCTATTGATTCCAGGGTTTCCAGCTCCTGCTGGGGAAGCTTGGCACCACCACCAATTCCAACCTCTTTTCGATGTCATCTTTGGCCACTCTCCTTTCGGTTCTAATTTCATTTTGAACAGTGTAAAGGCTTCGGCTGGCCACAGAAGAACCTGAAAATGAGAACAAAACGGAGATCCGGGAGAAAGCGTACTTCCCAAGGAGGACCTGAGGGGAAATAATATTCAATTTTCTCCCATAGATTTGCACCCGGTTGGGGAGTATTTCAGGTTTTCCCACCTTGCCAGGGACACATGCTGAGAAGGTCCTTGGTCTCACAAGTGGAGCCTCTGCTGCTGCTGCTGCTGCTGCTGCTGCTGCTGCTGCGTGCCTGGCTGGCCGGCTGACTTTTAAGGCCTGCCACTGCTGTTTACAATGCCAAGCCTTGAAAGATCGCCCATTTGCAGAAGAAATTCAAATTGTCTTCCACTCCAAATTTAGCTACAATTGTTCTCATCCCCTGAGCAAATGTCGCCCTTCAGCATGGAATCTGCACTCCTGATGGAGAAGTAAGACCGGAAGCTGGAGACAGTCCCTGCATGCTGGCAGGTGTTCCTCCAGCTTGGCTTCCACCAGAGGAGGGCTCTTTACTGTAAGAGAGGATGTCTGTGAATCTTGAGCAATGGCTGTCATCACTGCCCTCAGTTCTGCTACTCCTTCCTCATCGAGTCTCGGCGTGGTCTTCCCTAGGGTTCTGTAAACAGCCAGGTTTCCTCTAGACTTCTGCCAGTGGGAAAGCAGGCTCTGAACACGATGGGTCTGTACTTCTGGGATGGAGGGTTTGTGCTTACCAGGATCCGTCAGGAAGACCAGACCAGGCTCCTCCATTCCTCCACAGAATCTGTTGCTCTTAGTGAGGGGTATGAGTCTCAGGCTGGAGGCTGTCTCATATGATACCCTCATCTGCTATTATTCCATTTGACAAAGGGGCTTGTCAAGTGATACAACCCATAAGCCAGCATCCACTAGTTTGCCTCAGCATATAAATACTTGGCTTTCCTGGGGCCAAATTTCTAGCTAGTGATAAGGAGCTCACATGTGATGATGCTTCTCTGAGTAATGCCAAGCTCTCCCCAGAGTGGAAAACAAACAACCTAAAGTTATCATATAGTATATCGCTAAAAGGCAAGTTTACTAGAAAGAATCACTATTAGTAATTATTTTTACCAAAACTGAGGTAACCCCTGTCTCCAAAACACAGAAACTGAATCCAAAACATTTTATAAATATTTATTGAATACAAATGAATGATACATGTAAAAGTTACTTTTCCCCTAGAGAGAGCCCTGGTCTCTTCCCTTCCCTCATTGTATTTATTCCCAGGCATCTGGATGTTGCTGGCTCCTAAGAAGCCACGTGTTATTTCCTACATGAAAGGTGATGGGAGATAATTTGTACCAACATGGGACAATACAGACAAGAAGACAACGACTCAGCTAAGGGTAGGAGGGTTGAGAAGCCCATCTCAGAGCCCTGTGTATCTACCCCTCTGAGGACCTTCTGCATCCTGATGCCTGTGTCCTGTCCCCACATCCTGATATCATTGGTATGGGGTATGATCTAGTTATTGGGATTGTTTTAAGTACCCAGGTTCTACAACAGTATAGTCAATTTTGCAAGAAAGCGGTTTGTCTTTCATTTGCCAAGGTCTAAATACTGGTTAGAAAAGTATAGCGAATTTGGCTCTGAGCCTGTTAGCATAAGCATTTAAAGAAACATAATCCATTGCATGATTCATGATGCCCACAAGAGAAAATGAAACCACTTGTTTAGAAGTACAGTCACAGGCCAGCTAGAATTAGCTGGAGATCCTTGTAATGGAGATGAAACAGAAGCATGAACCAAAGCATCTGGGATAGCGTTCAGCCAGAGGCTGCTTACCTACTATGAGACAGCTCTGATTCAAAGGGCCCACAGACCAAAGCATAGCGCAGCTTGAAGCTTGAAGCTTTCTAACAGCAGTGAACAGCCCCTGCCAATGAGTATTCCCTGGTGAGGAGCACCTGCCATCCATCACCTTAGTTTATCCTCACAACCGATTGACAAGGTGGGCACCTTACAGGGCATGGGGACTGAGGCTCAGATGGCCTAAATGCAGTGTGCCTGGGATGAAACTGAACTTCAGAGGGAGCCAACTGACTTGAGTCCTGGCTCTCAGTAACTGCAGTGGTCCCTGAGAAGTAAGTTCAATGTTGAGTGAGTCAGAGCATCTTTCTTACAATGTTTGAGAGTGAGATAATAACATCACCCCAACCACCATGCAGTTCAGGTAAATTCCTTAAGCGATCTTTGTGGACCACATGGTTCAGGCTGTGTGAAAATCACGCATGCTGTTCTCCTTCACCTCGGGAAAGGCATCCCTACAGGCATGCCAGCACACACCAAACATAAATACATAGGGTTTGCATTGTGGGGTTTTGTTTTATAGTACTAGGAATTAACCCAAGGGCTTTGTGTATTCCAGACAAGCACTTTATCCATGGGCTCCACCCGCAAGTCACCACAGTCTTTTTATAGCAAAAGATGAGAAATATTGCAATGGAATGCTGGCTGGACGAACTACCTTATACAGTGGCATAATACGCAGCTATAAAAAATAAGACGAATTTTTGTGTCTGATATTATGAACTGGAAAAGGCAAGGCAGTGTATATTATGTGATGCCTTTGGGGTAATGAAAGATGGGAGGTAAGAATGGAGGCTCCGTGTGTACCGTTGCATGAAACACAGAGATAACATAAATGTGGTGCCAGCAATGAGCATGGACGAGGGCAAAGGGGACAGCGAGGGGGCCAGAGGATTCTAAGCACGTGCAGTTTTTAGACTTTTTGATTCTTCAAGCAGGCAAAGTATGACTTATTGGGAGTAAGTAACTTTAAAGGTATCTCTGAGAGGATTTATATCCCTCAGCTGGTAAGCGGCACAGCTGGGATGTTTTTTAACCCACATGTGTCTGTCCCTATCTTCACGTGCTCACTTCACCCCCAAGGCCAAGGGAATCATCTCACCTTCCAGAGACCTGCCCCACTGGGGGGTGTCGGTCCAGACTCTAGAGCTTTCAAGGCACCATTTCCTTTAGTTTTTTGGTTTTTTTTGTTTTTTTTTTTCTCAGTTTCCATTAGGGAATAGGGCAGTAGCTAACCAACTGGCCAAGAAGCCACCTGCACAGCATCGAATGCTCTCGCCAGACAGGTTTCCATTCACTGCCCTATGCAAGCCAAGTATTTTACACTCATCTATTTAGGATGAGTTGTGTGCTCTAAGCCCTCCTGGTAACAAATAACTATACTTGCCTGACGCACATTACACCTGTCAGCCTGCTTTACGGCTGTGCCTTGGCTTGAATTAAGGAAAGGGCTGATACTGCCAATGTGGAGAAAGGACGCTGCTCCGCACAGAGCGAAAATGTCGAACAAAATCTGCAACTTTACAGCCCGTCTGCTCTGCTTCAGAATGCTGTGTCTTCCAAAACAACAGCAGCAGCAAAAATAAGAAAAATTTAAAAAAGCTTTGAAGGGAACAAAAGAAGGTCATCTTCTACCTTCGACATCTTTCCTCAACTCTGGAATTATCTCAAAGCTGCCCTAGAGCTTTAGAAGGTCACTTGCATCGTCACAGGCACAGATGGCTGAGAGCTGTAGGTGCTGATGGCCATCCCCTCTCCCAGCCTCAGCTCAGAGGCCCAGGCCTGAGTGCCACCAGCCGCACACTTTTCTTGGAGGGTAAGTGGGCCAGTGCCCCTTGCTCTCCTATACCCAGACATTTGTTTCCCTTCCCACTGCCAAGAAAGTAAAGTGAACTGCTTGAGTTTTGTGGTTTTCCTATCTGTGGATGGAGAAAGGGAGTTAGTTTGTGTCAAATTATTGTCATAAAGAGGGCCCACATTGGCAACAAATTGCTTGAAACAAAAACGTGAAACAAGACTATCTATTGTCGGCCATCCTCAGCTCCCCCTTCTGTTAGCGTTTCCCTCACCTGGTGATACCTCCACTTGTGTGAGGGATCAGTGGTGCGAGGGACACGGTGGGCATGACAGTAAGAAGGGAGACGTCCTTAACGCGATCAAGACAGCAGGTACCGAAACAGGTGCGCTGGAAAGTGTGGCTGAGGAATGCTGAGAGAATCAAGGCTCCCTGGAGGAGATGATATTTGAATCGAAGTTTAAAGGTTACACAGACGTTAACCAAGCACTGGCTTGAAGTTCAAGGCTCTGCATTTCAAAACAGCACTAGTCCAAGTAGCTTTAGACCATTCCTAGTGCCAGGAAAAAAAATGCCTGTCATGTAAATTGATTATCCTTTACCCCCCCCCCCGCCCCCTTAAAATCGGCTTTGCCAGCATTTGTATGCTTAAGTTATCTGAGGTAAAGTGTTTCCAACCACTGACAGACACAAAATAACACTGGTATTAGTAAAAAGCTGCTACTTTCTCTAGCCCATGTGGGCTGCAAGTACTTCTGCTGAGGGAAGATTTTTCCACACACCTTTAACCCTGCTCTGTGAATTGAACCTGTCTACCATACACTGAGGTGGAAGACGCCCCAGCAGATTCACTGAAAGCCTACGACGCTCTAAGATCAGGACTGTGTGAAGGTCAGTCCACTGATGTTCAATCTTTGTGAGAGCCGTTTCTCCAGTTTCGGAGCTCCCCCACACTCATCTCCCTCTTAACCTCAAATGATCAGTGCTTGAAGCAGAATCAAACAAGAGGCAGAGCTTGGTCTGCATGCTAGGTCCCAACAAGAGAACCAGGATGCCTCCCTGCTCCTCCCAGCTCTCTGGTCACAGTAACCCCCAGCCAAGCATAGTAAGGGAGACTGATATAGTCCAGGCAGCCCTTTTCTGAAGATCAGCTTGCATTATACCAGGTCATTCCCATGGCAACTCTAGGAAGCAGGTGCTGTCATTCTGGAAAACCGAGCAGTAAGTAATGTGTTCAGCGACACAATTAGCAGCTCACAAGTGCTAGATTCATAGCCAGAAAGTCAAACCTGTGAGCTCATTCCCAGCTCATTCTCTCTCTTCCTAATCATTCTCTCAGGTGACTAAGTAGAGGTTTTTGGGGCCCAATTCAGAGATGAGTCTCTGCCTCATCATTTAATTATCTGAAGGACACGAGACAAGTCACACAAGCCTCTTTCAGGCTTTAGTATTCTCATCTGTAAAGTGGTACCAGTCTCAGAAGCTACATCTGGGGCAGTAAACGACTCTGCCCATCACATAAAGCTATTGACATGGGGCTAAGGGATATTTTATAGATGTTTCTGTCATTACACACTTGTATGCCTGTCTCTGTCCCAACCAGCCCTAAGAGCAGTGGTAAGTCTTCTTGAGTGCCCACCAGAGTGGCCTCTTTGTAACAGCCCTCAAGACATGTTTGCTCAGGGACTGGATCGACATACAGCTATTCTCTGCTATTTCAAATGATCAAGTAAGAACTGCCTCTATTTGGTTACAAAATGGCCTCTTTTGCTAAATTCTATTCCTTAACATTCGGAAATAAATTATCAAGTGCTTAAAGAGTTCGTTCTCAGATCCTTGAATGAGAAGAGCTCCATACTTCTTTTCTTTTCCTTTGTCTCCCAGAGTTCCTGGGGTTCTGGTTCCTACTTAATGAAGGCCTCTCTGCCCTGTGTGAAAGCATCAAAATCTACAAAATAAACCATATCCCCTGGTTTCATACAGTGGGATGGATTTCTCCTCTGTATGAAAACTGATAGCTCCTTGAAAGACCAGTGACCCATTCAGATCTCACCTTCCCTCAGAGAGACTCAAAAGAAGGCAAGCAATGATGAAAATGAAACATGTTGCCACTGATCCCAGTAATTTGTCACTTGGCACTTAATCTGCTCTTAGAATTAACTGGTACCATCCCCTCTATAGCCTACACACATCCTTCCTCCAACTAAAGATACAATCTCCATATCCTATTCAAATATCTCTCCTATTGTTGGGCCATCCTGAGCATCTACCAAAGTCCCATCAAGTGAGTGGCTTCTTCTCTCCGAGGTCTTCAGGGCTAAATCGGATGTTAAGAGGGCCCTGCTCCCTCCAAAGGCTCTGGGGATAGATCATTTTGCAGTACCTGGTATTTGTCCGTATCTCTGTCACTCTTTAGCTTATAGATTCTACCACTGCAGTTTCCCTGTCTGCCCCACATGACCTGGCCCCATCTTTGTGTACAAATAATTCTCTTCCCATGAGGTCATCAGCATATGGAAGCAAAGAGGGCCTACTGTAATCCAGTATGACCTCATCTTCACTTGGCTCTGTTCTCATAGACCAATGTCATGTACTCAAGTTTCACATAGACACAAAATTGTGGAGGACACCGTTTTATCCCAGGTCAAGAAGAGATCAGTGCGAATGGAAAGACTCACAAGCTAACTTTAGGATATGACTTGAAAGGTTTCAGGTACTTTCCCTCCATTAAAAAGAAATGGCTTATGCCGGGCAGTGGTGGCACATGCCTTTAATCCCAGCACTTGGGAGGCAGAGGCAGGCAGATTTCTGAGCTCAAGGCCAGCCTGGTCTACAGAATGAGTTCCAGGACAGACCAGGCTATACAGAGAAACCCTGTCTCGAAAAAAGAAAGAAAGAAAGAAAGAAAGAAAGAAAGAAAGAAAGAGAGAGAGAGAGAGAGAGAGAGAGAGAGAGAGAGAGAGAGAGAGAAGGAAGGAAGGAAGGAAGGAAGGAAGGAAGGAAGGAAGGAAGGAAAGAAAGAAAGAAAGAAAGAAAGAAAGAAAGAAAGAGGCTTATGATGCCCATATTCTACAATTAGAGAGACATTCCTGTAGCTTTTTGTGTCTTTACTGCCCAGCAGAATAATACAAATCCTTTACTATTCTAAACATGTCTGTAGGAATGACATTCACGAATCACCACTACCCTTCAACTAAGGGGTCATCAATCCCTCTTACAGCTAGACATCAAGCAGGACTGGGGTTCAATCAGGGTACAACTTGAAATCCGTGATTGTAAGGACAAATATCATGAGTGACATGAGTAAGATATATATAGCCATTGCTTCAGTACCTGCAGTAACCAAGGAAGTCAGAATCAGAAAGCAAGTACTGAGAGAACAGAAGTGAAGGGGCTGTTCACACCATATTACACACACTGAGCCCCTGCCTGCGCCTGGGAGCCTGCTTGGTGCTTTCATACAGGAATGACCATTCTTCACACACCAGAAAGCTAAAGGTCCGGGGAGTTGGGTGGCTTGGGAAAAGTTGAGAAATAAGCAGTGGTGGCCAAAGCCAGGCTCCAGTACTGACATCCCAGCCTGTCTTCTGCCACATCACAAAGGACAGCAGGCAAAAGAAGCCTAGGTTTCTATTGGCCACAATTCTACTGAGAGCGAGTCCAGCCTGAAGCTTTCTTGCTGTAGATTTGGGTTTGCATTTTCAACTTCTGGTTGGAAATTGGCAGCTGTTTTCTATTGCATTTCCAATGTGCCTCTGTGTGTATCTTGGAGAAATGGAGAAAGAAAAAATATGGGTCAATATAACCAGACTCTTAAAGGCTTATACTTTATCATTGTAATAATCATAATATATTTTACTTTACAGCCACTCATAACTGAAGCTTCTGGGCACCCTAACAAAAATAGCTAAAAGAAAAAAAAGAAATTATATTAAACAAAGGAAATATGACTGTAAAACCCCAATAGCCAGGAAACTAAATGAACAACATAAAACCTCCAAACAGCAAAACTACAATGAAACCAAGAAGCGAGGGAAGGGGGAACCTTTCATGAGCATTACCCTGAAGAATTCCACGCAGTGAGAGCGCATCTGTTTAAAGCACCATAATTTATCGATGTGACATCAAACCAAGAGCCAGCCATTGTAAACCTTTCCGGAAGAAATTCTCAGAAAACTAACCAGGTGGTCGGGGGGTGGTGGTGCAGGGTGTCTGTAGCACGGACTAGGACAACAATGACTTTAAATTTTTATGTTCAAAGACATCCATGTGGAGTTCCGAATCTTGGTACTACGATGTAAAAATTAGTTCATTCCGTGGGTATGCAAGATGTAAGAAATAAGGTCTTTTAACAACAGCTTTTTTTTCTCTGAGATAGTTCACTCACTAAGACTTGCTGGTAGTTTCTTGACTGCTGTTAAATACATCGTTTTTTAGGGCAGATCCTTTATAGAAGTAGCCAATAGGGGTGCTTACAGAGGAAAACCACATTGTCATTCATAGTTGGTGTGGGCATCCCAGTCTGGGGGCATGGAGGATAACAAGTTCAAAACCAATATAGTGAGACTCCACCTTTAAAACAGAGGAGACAATGGAAGAAGCTGTCTTGTGTTTTCTAAAGCAGCCAAGCCACTAAACCCCTCTCCTTGCTCTGACCCTGGAGCCACTTCCAACCAGTCATTCACCAGGCCCACGGTACCGCCATCATCTTTCATTCCATCTTCCCAAACATCCAAACAATTGCTTCTCGAATCCCTCCTGCACGTTCCTATTGAATACAGTGAGCAGAACCTGCTAGAAAATGCTCCCTCCAGGATTCGTTGGATTAGGATGGCCCAAGTGACTTCAAAACACCCTGGTAGGCCAACTAAAGCTAAGCACTCAGATGCTAAGACTTGCACATCCTGGGCCAACATAAAATGTTTCAAACGCTGGCATAAAAATGTTTGTGAATCCTGAAGTACTTTCAGAGTCAGGCTAGATCTGGCCCCTGGAATTAGGACACTTGGGAATGTGTCATGGAGCCTGATTCAGCTTCAAGAGAAAAGCCACTGAGACAGGATGGCAGAGCGAAGAGGCAGAAGCCAGCTTCAGAGAGCAGCTGATGGTCTACAGGACCCATCTGTGTTAAGGACATTCCAGCCTCTGTTCTCTATTCCTGTCTAGTGGTTCCTAACTGAAGACTGTAGACATGTCCTTTTTTCTTATCTATGAAGAGAAGAGAAATTATTTTTTTAAAAAACCTGCTCTTATGCTATGGGGGTTCACAGTATTCCTCAGCCTCCACAGAAGGACATACCAGTTTCCAGACATGCGTTTCAGTTAAACCAGTAAACTGAGAGAGGACACATATAGGGTGGTATGTATCACCTTATCAATATTTATTATATCTGTATTGATAAAACTGTATTTTTATTTTAAAACATTATTTATAAACATGTATTTTTCATAAACTTTTACATAAAGATATTAAAATTGTATTGATTAAAATGTGAAATGACGCATACAAGGAGACACCTACCACCTATATTTGAATTTTTAAAAACAAAACTACAAAAAAAAAAAAAGCAAGAGACAGTCTTGACAGCCCCAAAACAGACCTCAAAGACAAGAGGGTACTTCACCCGAGAGCCTCTGATCAGGACAAGTCAACAGGGATTTTATCACAAAAAAAGTGTGTTTATATGTTGCTTATGCAGGGGGAAAGAAACTTGTTTTAAGGAATTAATAAAGCTACCCTCTGGGCTCCTAGAGTCTAGAGGATGGGGACTTGCTCAGCAGTTGAGAACTCAAGCTCTCCTCTTGCAGAGAATCTGATTCAGTGCCAAGAACCTCATGGTGAGCCCACAACCAACTGTAACTCCATTTGCAAGGCCTCTGCCGGCCTCCACCAGCTTCTGCACACACCTGGTACACACACACACACATAAAATAATTTTCTTTAAAACTAGCACCTAGCTTGTTCCAGGAAGTAATATCATTCTTAAGAGGTTCATGTCCGTTAGTAAATAGAAGCTAACACTACCATAAGACTAAACCCTGTGGAGCCCAGGGCTATTGTGAAAAATGGTGCAAGTCTACATTGCCTTACAGAGCTGGGCCTAAACACCCATTAGAAAAAGACACACTGTAAATTGCAGTCTTGGCCATAACTAAGGTAGTTCTCCACTGGTTGAAAGCCTAGATGGATTCCCTCTGCCCTGCACATGAGCCAGAGAGGACGAGGCCCATCATGTAATCCTCAGGGGTAGGACATGTGCCTCATCAGCACCAAACCACTCAATAGGTTGCGATAGAGTAGATGGCATATGTCCGTATGGATGGAGACCCAGGTCTCTCTCACTGGAAGCAGCCTGGGTGTTGATGAAGAAGGTTCTGTCATAATCCTCGTTCGTTTCAATTGTTTATCTGCACTGCTCAATTCAGACAGAAAGAGTTATGCTGGGTTTTCCTGAAACACAATGAAGAGATGTTCTTGTGTTCATTAGGGATGTTACTCTCACACAAAGAGAAGAGAAAATAAAATGACCTGTGACATCCTGAGACTGCCCCAAAATCGTACCTCCAAAATCAAGACAGAGCTGGTACGAGACCTCTCTACAAGTAGCTCGCCTGTGTCCTCCACTGTCTTCTACATTTCATCATCAGTAAAGAGAAGCCAGAAAGTCAGATGTTCTCTCTCTGTTCAGCCCACTTGCACACATCAAACCCCAGAGATACCCTCTTGTGGGGTAGGATGGGTGTGGCATGGCTTAACTGTCAGGTTTTACACAAAAAGTTTATTTTAAAGCAATAGCGAATAGTAGGCCAAGTTAAATACCAGCTCACGGTGGGTACAGCCGCAGTGTCAGGTTGTGATTTTCTTCTGTCCTGATGATATAACCAAATAAATTCTCTCTGTGTCTCTAAGCTTGAGTTCAGTTCATGAGGAATTCACAAAGGTATACTGTTTTGCAAATTGTCATTTGGGTTTAGCAAATTAACTGATGGCTTGTTTCTGGTATATAGACAAGGTTCAGATCTGTTTTAAAGCTTCAGACTCCTGGAGAATTGTTTTTGTTTTGTTTTGCTGTGTTTGTTTTATTTAATTTATTTATTTGAATTCACAGATCTCCTAATCCCCTACTCTGGTCAGAAGTATCCAGATTGTCAGACTAACACATGAGCAAACCTCAACAAAGCGGCAAGAAAGTCTCAAACAATAGACAAATAACCACGGGAAACGCTGTTCGTCTTTTGTTGAGTTTGAAATGTGCCAAGTTGGCGGTAGGGGGAGAGGTTCATAATATTCAAGGGAACATATTGTCCCTGTTACAACCAGCCCACGTTCACCCAGGCTGCCAATTATTCCCCAGCCGCCATTTTCTTCCTGTAGATTGATCTCCTGCTCCAGGCTGTTTCACACCCGTGACTCTGAAGCTTCCCTTGTGGCATGTTGGCTAATTAAGAGCAAAATCCATCTCTTGATGAAATAATGCTGCCACTGAAAAGGAATTCTACTTTTTTTTTTTAATTCCTAATCAGACTGGAAGGAGCGGTATTCTAACACTTGTATTAAGCATAGGAAAAAGGTCTGTAGCTAGCAATTAGCGATGATGAAAAGGACAGCGATTTAAAGCATGTTGCAGTGACATTTTTATCAAATTAAATGAGTTTGCTAGGCCACTGACTGCATATGCTTATTGTCATTTACTATTTGGACAGAAACACATCAGCCACTGGGTATCAGGAGGTGCAGGATTTAATAAGTCGTTTTGACACCAGTGCGAAACGAACCGATCAGGATTCTGAGGAATGAGTTCACACTCTGAACAGACAGGCAGACATTCTAAGCATGCGAGGTGATACCAATCAACAGGAAGAAATGCTGAGAGCGAGCTAGCAGCGGGCAGCGATGATGGCAGCGGCAGAGGCGGCCACACGAGCACCCCACTGCCGGCGCAGTAGAGACGCGAGACCCCCACAAACCTACAGTGTCTTGAGTGAGCTCCACGGAGCATAGGAAGGGACAACCACTTCAGTCGAGGTTTGAACAGTATCTGTTCTAGGCAGTGGAGGTTTTTCATTTATAATTTAAAAACCTAGTTTCCTCAGAACGATTACAGGAAGACAGATAAGCAGTCTGGGTGTGTTTTGCCCCTGTATGTTGGAACACCATCCAGTTCTAAAGAAATAACAAAAATCCTCCACCTGCTGAGAAAACCAAAACTCTCTTTTCCCAGTCTGCCTAACAACTCACTTACTGCCTAGCTAGGGTAAGGAGAGCTAGGAATACTTAGGCTAAATTTATCATGGAGTGGTATATTGCTTTCAAAGGTCTTCCTTGAAATATGAGATTCTCTCATGCCGTTTTGATACTCCCAGAAGCTATTTCTGTCCCGGGAGAGAGCTGATACCAATGTCTTAACCGTGTACCTGGCATCCAAGTTAAAACACACAAGAGAGTCGATTACCAATTACATCTTAAGACACACAGGTGTAATTGAGAGTCTAACAAAGGTAGCTGGTAATTAGCTTTTGGCTTCAGAAGTTGCTAATGCCATCTAGTGGAAAAGGTAAATCCGACCATTTGCACATCAAAAGCAGACACATCCCTGTGGCCTTGTGCTTCAAGTCTAATCTCAAATGAATCTTTTAAAAAATCCTCAGAGCTTCCAGAAAACAAGAGCAGATTCCAGAAAACCAGACTTGCCCAGCATCCCCAGGAACAAGACAGCACCCTTCAGTGTCTACTATAGACAGCATCTCTTCCCTGTTACCAACTAGACATTCAGAGCTCAAGGCAGGAAAGTTAATGTTAACTGTGAGTTTTACAAGGCTGGTGATACTTTTTAAACGAATTCTGAAGTCTTTCTTTCTTTCTTTCTTTCTTTCTTTATCTAAAACAAGTTCAAAGAAAGTGTTGAGTTGCAGGCTTCACCCTAGCCGCTGCTCAGGTTCCAGCAAACTCTCCATTCCTCCTTGGAATTCTACAGAGAGCTTCCGAGCAAGGAGAGCGTCGGTGACTGTGGGTCTCCTCAAAGGAGCCCCATGCAGCTTGAGCCCTGGATGAGACTGAGCCATGGGAATCAAAGGTACTTGGAGTTTCACCGTTTGTGAAAACAAACGATGACTCACAGGTCATTTTGCATATGGAGCTGGGCACATGTACACACACACACACACACACACACACACACACACATGTTCTTTTCCATATGACTAACCCTGGGACTCTTCATTAGAGCATGGTTTGGGAGAAACCCCAAGTTTCACTAACAAGTGTGCTGCTCATCTACTCCTTCTCCTGCTTCCTCATCCATTCAACAAACAAATCAGATTTAAAGTCAGTTCAAAAGCTCTTGCTGGGCGGCGGTGGCACACGCCTTTGATCCCAGCACTGGAGAGGCAGAGTTAGGCAGATCTCTGTGAGTTCCAAGGCCAGCTTGGTCTACACAGAGAGTTACAGGATAGCCAGGACTACACAGTGAGACCCTGTCTCAAAATCATCAAACAAACAGACAGCCCTTTTGGAACTGAGGAACCACAAGTTCAAAGTCTGGCTGTCTCAAAAATAAGTTAGGCTAAACTGAGTTTTAAAATGTTTTATTCTTTAAAACTCACTTGTTTAGAATTTCAAGATCTTCTGTCTCAGTACGACAACTGGATTTGAAAGAATGACTTTACTATAGCTATTTTCTATAAACAGTTATTTAAAATATTTTCCATTTATGTTTTTATCTGGCACATAATTTTAGGCATTCGTGGAGAAAAGTATGGCTTCCGAATGTTTGTGTGCCATGTGTACTGATCTTACCAGAGTGGCTGGAGTCCACTACTTCAGACAGTTACCTTTCATTCAACATTAAAGTCCTAAGACTTTTGAAATAAAAATAATAATTTATACTGAAAGTTACTTGATTATGAGTTTTGCAGTAAACACCATTGTTTAGACCATCCCGGCTTTTAAAAAATCAACTTATTTAAAAGAGGAAAAGACAACTTACATGAACTCTACTTCAATCCTTAAAAATAAAGAGATGCTTGGAGATGAGGTGGAGAATTATGAATTGGAAGTTAGCCTGAACTACAAAGTAAGAGCTTATCTCAAAAAAAAGAGTTTAAAATAAAATGTATATCCTACTTAAATATCATTGCAGTGATTAAGATATATATATA
>JANHMN010000007.1:67128811-67159324 GCA_030674055.1 Rhabdomys pumilio
TGTGTGTGTGTGTGTGTGTGTGTGTGTGTGTGTGTGTGTGTGTGTGTATGTGTATACCACCATTTCTCTATCCATTCCTCAGCTGATGAGTACTTTTCCCACTGCCTGCTTACTGTAAATAATGCTACTGAAAGCAGGAGAATGCAAACATTTCTCCAACAATTTGACTTCATTTCATTCAATAAGATGTTCCCCTTCCATAAAGAAACCATTTTACATAATTATATAAAATGTTTTAAATTATATAATTTGTAATTATATAATTATAATTTAAATTTTATAATTTAAAATGTTCATTATAAATTATAATTTAAAATGTTCATAACTCTTATCTACATAATAAATGTTAACATTTTATTCAGGTCTTTATTATACAAATAAAATGTCATTGATAACACTCAAACCTCTACATTTCCCCATATGAAATTTTTAACTTACTGTGAATATAATCATATTCACATTTTTCTATTTTTACATTATCCATGAATAAGCTTTAGCGAGCTATGTCTACTACATTTATTATGTTTCTGATTACAATATTATACTAAAAACAGTAGTATTTCCCTTTTTTTTATTTCAATATATGTTCCATGGAAAAGCAGTGTTTAGACTCTCTACCAATACCCCCAGCAAAGGTACAATTATAGGATTCCCTGGGCATAGAAGAATGTGAACGTTTACATGATCCACCCCTAGACTTTGAGCCAAAGAAAGCAAAGATGTGGTGTGCACACTGAGCTTCCCAGATTGTAAATCTATGGGCACAATAAATGGTATCTAGTTTTAATCTATTCAGGATTGGGGTAACTTATTATGTAGACATAGTAACTTGAGTAGCATGTTCTCTTGCCTTGGTCCCCACTTTCTTATCTGCACTGCTTGATTATATCATTCACAATGGAATCCAAGAGACCAAGGCAGAAGTTAAAGGGTGGGCTACACTGTGGTGCAAGGCACAACAGTTCTTGAAAACTCTGCTCTGATTTTCTGTATCATTTTCCTAACATAACCTAATAGTCAGCGGGTTAAAGAAACGACTCAACTAAAGCTCAAATATGGAAAGAAAGAAGCAGTTTGCTCACTGAGGGGCTAGAGAGATGGCTCAACAGTTGAGAGAGCTTACTACTTTTGCAAAGGACCTGGCTTCAGTTCTCAGCACCCACGTACAACTATTCTGCCGACAGCAATGAAGCCATGTTTGTAGAAAACAAAGCCATCCCCTTGGCAGCCAAATATTGTGATTCAAGAAATCCTGCCTCGTTGTCCCTTTCTTCCCTGGTCAAGAAAAAAATTAAAATGTGCCACATACAATCGTGAGGTAATCAGAAGTCTGCAGAAGCCTTCACAGAGAGCCAGTTCTAGAACTATAATCTCTCCACTTTTCCCAGTGTCACAGCCTTTGTCTTAACAACCTGAAAGATGTCTTTGAAATTCGCACACTCAGTCTTGTGTTGGTTTGTTCATTGGGGTGAGGGATGTTGCTGTTGTTTAGGGTTTGACTTTGGGTTTTGAGACGTGTAAGAACAGAGAAAGCCTGCAGTGAGTGAGTGGAACCCTGACTGTATGTGTGTGGTTTGCATGAGCACAGCCATGTCACTGACCTCATAGCCTCACGCACAAAGGAATGTCAAAGCCTTCCTCAGGGGACAGGGTGTGGGTCTTGAGACTGTGTGTAGAAAATGTCTACTATAGCTCTCTCCCCCAAGATATTGACGGCCTTAAGACTGCTCCCCAGCAGTGACTTCTACTGAGATTATCTAAACCTGTCTCCTTGATCCAGCTGTATGCAGCAACCCTGCCTCTCTGTTCAACCGTATTGAGCTTCCTGGGGGCAACAGTTTCTCCAGCAGAAATTCAGACCACCTGATCCTACATTTCTGTCAGTGTCTGTCTTTTCTTCATTCCCTCGTGGTCCAGTCAGCTCCAAGTCCCTGGAAGCCATGCTGCGTGTGGCATAGATGGCCTCTCATGTTGCTCATGAGTAGTCTCATGAGTAGCTGAGGACGCTCCCGAGCTTCCGGTCCTCTGGCCCCTCCCTCCCAAGTGCTGGGCTCCTTTTTGTGACCACCCTGTTAGCTGAGCCCTGGGGATGGAACCCAGGGCTTCATGCAGACGGTCCGACAGTTGATCATATCCCCCAATCTCTTTTTCATTACCTTTAATTTTTCTTTGGCTTGTTTTTTAATACTTCAAAGGGCCTAAAGGTAACTTATAAATTATCTGTATATATTAAAGTAGCATAGAACATTCACAGTGGAGTTCACATTTCAGAGTCTAAGGGCCCAAGAATCAAGCCCTGGCTTAGCCTGTACCTTACTTATTATTTGTGTGACCTTGTGGAAATATGTAAACTCTCCAAGCACACATTTTCTTGTTTTGAGACCATGGCATGATGATTGTAACTTTCCACAGGGTCATTAAGAGAATTCCATGAAATATTGTATATGAAATACTGAGCTTAACACCTGGCATCTAGTATTAATCCAAACCCCATCTTATCTGTTCACTCTTTGTGTGGAATATTCAGGAACAAGAGTAGGAGCAAGGGGCTGGTCTTGTGGTATGTGGTAAAACCCATTTCAAAGGTACTAAAGTACTAGGCACTAAGAAAAGAAAAAACAGATTGCCCTTGACATTGCTTGTAAGCACTAAGCCTCAGAGATGTCAGGCTCAAAGCCAATGCTCATTTTATGTGAAACCAAAAATCCACCCCACAATATGTGCTATGTTCTTCAAACCTGGAAGCTCCCTTATGCTAGAGACATCATTTGGGGAATATTATACAAAATGGAATGGACAGGGTTTGGAACTGTACTGTGAGCCATCGAAGATTATCTCTACAGTGTATCTCACAGGCTATTTCTCTTTTGTGTAGTGAAAAACTTCAAGCTTGCAAAATAAGCATAAAGCACCATTCCTCTCCCCAGATTCTCCCACTGTAAACTCATTCACTATTTGGTTTCATATACACTCACTTCCTCGTGTTGAATTATTTCAAAGCCATTGCAAGCTTATTTCACCTGATTCAAAAATATTTTGGAGTTTTTAAATTCTAAGGTAACTTCTGGGACTGGAGAGATGGAGCAATGGTTAAAAGCATTAGCTGCTCCTTATAGAAGACCTAGGTTTAATTCCCAGTGGCTCATATCTGTCTGTAACTCCAGGTCCAGGGGATCAGGCGCCCTCTTCTGTCTGCCACAGGCACTGCAGGCAAAACCCTAATAGCATAAAATAAATGCTTAAATTCTAGACTACCCTCAAAAAGAGTAGTAATCGCATGATAAAATTAACAAGCTGAAGGGGAAGAAAAAATAAGGTAGTAAAAATGAATTCATCCCTAGGCAGGATCCAGGAAGACAATAGACAAACTTGGAAAGTAAAAAGAGAAGAAATGAATTAGCCAAACTTAAGGGGAAAATACTGAAACACTGAGATTCAGGACAACTACCGTGAAAGTGGTAGTATTATTTATTCATCAGATGTAGAAAAATGTAAAGACTGATTCAATTGCCACGGCTTTTGTCACCTGTGTTCTGTGTCTTGCTAGAGGGAATGTCAGATGCTGCCATCACTTCCAAAGTAGCCTACTAACACGGACAGAAACGCTTATTAATTCTTTCGCAGAAACGGGTCACTCACAAACACTGCTTCTTCCTCTTCTTTTTCTTTTTTTTTCTCTTTTTCTTCTTCTTCACCTTCTCTTCCTTCTTCTCCTCCTTCTCCTCCTCCTCCCCCTCTTCTTCTTCTTCCTCTTTCTCTTCATCCTCCTCCTCTTCCTTCTTCTTCTTCAGACACACAAGAAGATGTCTTCAGATGTCTTCAGGCAGCTACAGTCCTGGAGTCACTTGTTAATGGAAACAGAGATGGATCAGGCTGGACATCAGAATGACTGTGTGGGGCAGGGACTCCTGGGGACTTGACAGTAACTTGGACTGGTTTATCTTAGTCTGGCTGAAACATTACTTATGTATGAGGCTATTTGTTATGGCAACTACCTTACTATAGCCTATATATCCTTTGACCCTGCAATATCCTTCACTGATGTCTTAATTAAGAGGCTAAAAATTACAGTACATAGGACTCTGAGGGTAAAAAATCAGCTGCAAAAACCAGAAATGACCTGAAGATCATCACAGGGATGAAGTGTAGGAATCAGGGGACATCCATGCCACGGAGCAGTGTGTGCCAGCCATACAATATCTTTATGCCTGCTGACCCGGAAAGAGATTCATGATCGAGAAGAGCAATTAGCTAAAGAAATGCTTCATGCACTCTGATTCATGTTGAAACAGAAAAGAAAACCTGACCTCAAAATGGAATTTTGTTTATTTATACATTTTATGAATCTTTGTGTGATGATGGAGAAAGGTTTTTTAGCATGTGAATTAAGTTTTTAATGATAGTTACCTCTGGAAGCAAAGACCAGGAAAACATGAGGAAAGGAGGAGGAGCCAGTAGACTGACTGCAAGTTCATCTCAACATTAGTCAATGAAAATGTAAAATACAAAACTGCATCATAAAATATTGAACCAAATATGTAAAAATTGAATATGTATGTAGAGAAAGATGAAAGGTGATGTCAACCCATATAAAACTCACTTTTGTCTCCAATGCTAATATTTTAATATTACTTTTCTAATTAAAAAAAAAAAGACGGAAAAATAAAAGAAACAGAATCAGCCTTTTCCTGGGTGGGGCTGTCCACAAGCACAGGTGGAGGTTTTATTTAAATGACCAGTCTGGATTTATAGAGATGCTAGCAATTGTCCTCTTCAGCCCTTAGGGCCACATGACTGTGTGGGCATAGTTTTTCCTACAACAAATAACTAAGTAGTGTCCTGTTGTCAGCCATCCCAGAGAGAGAGCTCAGACCTGGAACGGGAAATGAGGGTGTAACTGCTCAGCACACATTACTATAATAAAATGCTTGAGGCAGGTTAACCTCATAAAGAGATCTATTTAACACATAGCCTCCAGTAGCCTTACTGGTTTAACCTCTGGGGAGAGCCTAACGACATCACAGCATCTCATTACAAAACAGGAACCAGAGAAAGACCCAGGTGCACAGTTCCTCCTAAAAGATGGGCTTAGTTGACTTGAGGACTACCCAACAGACCCCGCCTTTTTACGGTTCTGAGATACCTGCTAATACCAGTGCTATT
The DNA here is from genome assembly GCA_030674055.1 of Rhabdomys pumilio. Classification (NCBI taxonomy): domain Eukaryota; kingdom Metazoa; phylum Chordata; class Mammalia; order Rodentia; family Muridae; genus Rhabdomys; species Rhabdomys pumilio. The sequence continues at coordinate 67,133,975 of JANHMN010000007.1, forward strand.
ACCAGGGACCGTAGCTTTTTGTAAAGAATGATTTTAGTTAGTACACAAAATAACTGGTTTCACTGTGACATTTTCATAAATATATATGTCGCTGTACTTGGCACCTAGTCTAATATGTGAGCCTTTAAGGAACACGTTTTAAATCATCTCCAACCACAACAGTTGACTCAAAAGGGAAGCAGCAGCTAGAATCGCCTGTTAAGCTTTCCTTTCCTTGCAGTTCGCCCAGACTTTCAAACACAGCTTATAATTCAGTAGGCGGACAGGCAGGCCTGAAATTCTGCATTTCTAACAATTTCCCTGGTAATCCTTGAACCACATTTTGCACAGCCTGGGAACTAGTGCCAGGAAGTGTTTCTACTCTTCCAAAAGCATGAGGAGGACAAGGGGTTGTTAGCATGCTGGCCTGCTGAGATACAATAGAGACAGGCCTATGCCAGTGCCACAGCTGGACCAACAGTCTACACAAACTCCATGAGCTACAAGCCTTCTGGGAAATCTTGCTCAAAGATGTATCTCATCTTTGCTGAACTCTGAGAACTTACAGTGGATTGTTCCTAGAAAGACCGACCCCTACTTACCATGAAGCAGTGGATGATCACAGCTGGACTGTCTCCCAGGAGGTAGGTCTTGGGGTTGTAGAGGACTCAGCATCAGGAAGCACTCCAGCCAAGAGACCTTAGGATGAGGAGGTCCTGCCAGGCCATTTGTGAACAGGGAGTCGTGCTCTGGCATGTCCGGCAGACAGCAGTAAGCCGGCCGAATGGTCTAAGCAGTAAAGCTTCCCTGCCATAAAAAAAGAAGTCTAGAAACTAAGCCTTAGCACTTGATTCATAATGCAATACCATCAAAAGACCCAGGTCTCTCCACCTCTTGTGTCTGCTCTTCCAAGCATGTTGTCCTCAAATCTGTCCCTGCATGGTGTCCACTACCCACAGTGAAACAATATGACATGTTCCTCCACCCACCACTATGAAGTGTACTGGGAATCTCTTGCTTAACTGAGAGATGCCACCTCTGCTTTGGAAAAGGAGGAGACACTAAACTCCTATGAAGTATGCAGCCACTGAATAACATACAAAACCTGAGTGTGTTAGCAGGAAACTCTCTGGAGCTAGGTGCTGGCTTTGTCATTGGATACAGAGGATGACTGAGGAGAAGAGGGGCAAGTATTCCTTCCATACCTGAAAGTTTTCCACAAGGAGATAGGGACTACACTGAGCGGGTGTTTGGGAAACCCTCGTGTGGTTTATCCAGTGACTCCCAAAGATCCAAAAGATAACCAATAAAACAGCTCTATAAAACTCAAAAAAAAAAAAGTGTTACACATTGGATTCAAAGGCAATTCTTATAAATACAGTATTTAATTGGGGTTGGCTTACAGGTTCAGAGGTTCAGTCCATTATCATCAAGGTGGGAGCAGAACATCGTCCAGGGAGGCATGGTGCAGGAGGAGCTGAGAGTTCTGCATCTTCATCTGAAGGCTGAAGGCTGAAGGCTGCAAGAAGATTGGCTTCCAGGCACCTAGGATTCGAGTCTTAAAGCCCATGCCCACAATGACACATCTACTCCAACAAACCCTCACCTCCTAATAGTGCCAATATCTGGGCCGAGCATATACAAACCATCACATGGCCTTTAATCACAAAGGCTCCAAGGTTAAAATTACCAGGAAGAAGGAAAGGACAGACAGTGACAATGAGAAAACCTTCTGTGATTCCCAATCACCTGGTAAGTCCTCCTTAGAATATACAGAGAAAGACACCAACCAAAGCAATAACCTCTGTTAGCGCCAACTTGGAGTTAGTAGCTAGGCTCAGGCTCACAACAAACCCAAGTGAGCGCCTCATGGTTAGGTAATCTGTGGGGCTCTCTCTCCATCACATACCTAAATAGAAATAGTATCTAATAAACCAGATATGGTGATGAAAACTCTATTTGAAAGAGATTGGGAAATGCCCAGAAGTTGCCAGTGGGCAACTTGCCACATTCCACTGGGCAGGAGAGAGTGGCTCAACCTTGCTTGAACTCATGCAGCTACCCTGTCTCCTTTCTAAGAATATCCCCATTGGCTGCTTCCCCTGCTACTCAGTTCCTTGGCAGGAATCATTTTGACCCTATAAGAGAGGGACCCTGGAGAGCACACAGCCACCATCTGTAGCCTCTTTTTGTGACAACAGGCTCAAGAACCCAGGCAGGACTATAGAGATTGGTGCTTTGGACTTCTTGGTTCTTAGTACAGTTCTTCCAGTGTATTTGCCAGTCCATATGGGAACTACAGAGTTGTCACGACTTAAAGTCTCTGGCCTCTTAGACATTGACTTGCATTCCCACTCAGCTACTGGCTGAGTTCAACTCTGTTGGATTTTTCTACTTTTGACAGGAAATATCTAACACCACCAGCATGCCTACCTTTTAAAAACCTTTTCTACAAACATCTGTCTTCCCCATATGCAACTTGACCACATGTTTTGCTACTACATGTGGGGCTGCCATCTTTCCAGTCTGTGGTGTCTGTGTCCTTGCAGCCTATATCCTACTGAAGCTCTTGTTTCATGTTCCAGCTCAGGACAAAACTCTCTATGGGTAAGTAGAAAATTTGTGAATGTCAGAGAGGCTATGCTATGCAATGGAGCTTAAAAGATGAATGTCTATTTCTCTCTCATGTCAATGTTTCAGTGATCACTTGCTGTGTGAGTCATGAGGCCCCAGCTGTTTGCAACTTATTACTGGACCTCCTCAGCATCCCGCTTCCAACTTTGGGACCAAGATGGTCTCTTCTATGTCAGCTGACTGTATCCGTCCAATTAAAAGGGGTAACGAGAAAGGCATGCTTTTACCCTTGAAAGACATGTCCTGGAAGCCATCTGCATTTACCATGCCACTGACCCCATTTAGTCACACAGCCTAGCTGCAAGAGAATCGGGAATAATCCACATGAGATGACCCACATGACTGAGCCAGGACTGAAGACAGGATCAGGTCACAGATCAAGAGAGCAATTTTACTCCTTCTCAGAAGGATACTTAGCATCTGCAAACAGGAAAGCAGGCACTGCCAGCTGAAAGATTCATCTTTTATCCCTAAAGCAGGAGGAATATTGGCTGTTCCTCACTGGCTGAGGTACAATCTTACATTCTATACCTAAAAAGATGTCTTTGAGGGAATTTTTTTGGTATCTGGGGAGTGAGGTGGCATGGATATACATGAGGATTTATGGAAAAGGGAAGACTGGCAGAGAACAGGGGTAATAACAAATACACATGTTCAATACTCATTTGATTAAAAAAAACAGTTTTTCTGGAGGTGTCCCCCAAAATCTATAGAGCACCAGAGGCTGGTGACACAGTGCTTATGGGAAAGCCTAAGGGGAAACTGTGGATAGCACTTCTGAAGACCAGCCTGACAGCATCCTAAAGGGTCTTTTACTGAGAGAGCCCCCTGGGGAGCAGCTGGGACACAAGCAAAGCTTCTTTGTGCTATCAGTTTACTAGAACCCCAGAGGCAACTGAAGAAACTCCCGAGGAAGAAAGGCAGTCTCTGAAGAATACAAAAATGCTCGTTCCTCCCCTACAAGGGGAACGCTTTAAACATCTGCCATAGTGAATGATTACAGCCACTTTGGAAAAGTTACCATCTGATCCAGCAACTGCACTTCTGGGTATACTGTCAAAGGAACTGGAAGAGATGTCCGGACTCCACAGTCATCAGAACACTGTCTGCAACAGCCAAGATGGAAGCAACTGATATGGCCCTCCAGAGGCAACCAGATAGATAAAATGAGAAAGGCCTCTACCATGCAGCACAAGAAACTCTGTCATTCTCAACGACATTAATGGTCCTAGAGCACATAACAATACGCAAAATAAGCTGGGCACAGAGAGACAAATGCTCTACTTTCTCAACTACATAAAGTCTAGCTCACAGGAACATGGGGTAGAAAGGTGACTGAACTAGAGAGAGAAGACATTTCTGTGGTTTTTTACACGAGATGAGGACCCTAGTTAATAATAACATATTGTGTGTTTTCAAATTGATAAAAGAATAGATTTCTAGTGTTCTCACTATAAGAAATGGATTGGTGATGTGACGGATATTTAATTAACTTGACTGAAACTTTCTGTAATGTAAAACATTACATAGATTACATAAATTACATACATTACATAAAACATAGATCAAAACATGTTATGTCTCCAAAGCATACATAATTACTATTTGTCAATTGAGAAATACAAGTTTTTTACAAGTCTGTTGTAGCAAGAAAAGCCTACCCACTCAAGTGGCATCAGTGCTGACCAATTTAGACTCTCCTGCCTTAGACTCTCCTGCCTTTCTCCCCCCCCCCCCCCCCCCCGCCACAGGACAGTCAGTGGGAAGTGCAAGAGTCCCCTGCCCTCCACTCCAGCTCAGCACTGCAGGCCTCAGAAAGAAAAGACAAGCTGTAATTTGAAATCGAATCTGAAGTTTTCATTATTTATCCGGAACTGCATATTTCATATCTATACTCTCAACCCTGGCTGCCCATTAAGATCACCTGGGGAGCTTTTAAAATTACTGATGTCTAGGCATTGTCCCAGAAGATTCTTATTTCATTGGTCTAGGGGGCAGCCTGGGCATCAATATTTTTTAAAGCTGCCCAGGAGATTTTGAAGGGCATCCTGGGCTAAGAACCATGGTAGTAATGTTGAATTAGAACATTTTTGCAAACAGAAGATCATGGAGTGGCTAGCAACACGATAGAACTCTTCATCTCCTTTCGGGGATGAAGAACGGATGAGACAGCTCACATAAAATCAGGAGAAGCAGATGATACTGCTTACCATGGAACCCTGCAGGAGTCCTCGAACTCCATCAAACCCAGCATTTTTGGAGGAGATCAGAATCCTTGGGGCGGGGTAGGGGGTCATGGGGGAGCTGCAGAGATAGCTCAGTGGTTAAAAGCACATACTGCTCTTGCAGAGGACATGAGTTCAGTTCCCAGCGCCCATGTAGAGTGGCTCACAATCTCTAGGGGATCCAATGCCTGCTCCTAGCCTCCTCAAGTACCTATACACACACACACACACACACACACACACACATACACACTTTTAATAAAAATAAATCTTTAAAAAGTTGAGAATCCTCAGGACAAGGCAGGTCTCCATGTTGCCCTGTACCTGCCTCTAAGGAAAGTCAAAGCTCCTGGGTCAGCAACACTGGCCCAGTTAAATAATTGAGAGAGTTCCCCACGCACACACTAGGCCCCGCCCATACCCTCGGCCCCACCCACATCACTCTTTTCCACAGCTCTCCTAACTAGACTCTGATAGAGCAGACTTCTCAGTTCACCACCATGACTACTGAAAGGCAGGACACAGGAACAAGAAAGCAACACCCGTGATTCATCAGCTGACATTCACATGCAGTTTTATTCTGTCAACACTTGTCATGTCTACATGGACGCCTTCAACACCAAGAATCCCAAGAAAATGCCCCTCAACATATCTGACTCCCCTGAGCCCACGTTTATGATACAATTCTATCAAACAGACAGGGACTAGTTGCCAAATACATCCAGTGCCAAGAGATGACCCTTCGCTGTTAGTGGCTCCCAAAGGCTGACCAGGAGAACAGTCTCTCCATAACCTAAAAAGGAAAGCAACTCACCCTAAGTCCACTCCTGGATCAAAAGCAGCCTCCTTTGGCATCAGCTACTGTCTTTCATTTGACTCAAAAATATTTTTAACTAGTAATAAAATGTACTCCACCATGATCCCAAGCTGAGAGAGAAGTCTATACATGGTGGAAAAGACCCTCTGTCCCAGTATATTCTTCTAGACTATTACAGAAGAGGGAGGCTATTCTGAGAGTCGAGAACAACCAGAGACAAAGTCCCGAGATCAATAAAAAAGGTTCCAGATAGTTGCAAAAGACCACCTTTTCCCCCGTTTAGAAGCACACTTGAAAGATGAGGGCGGGGGAGTGGCCATTGAGGGTGAATAGGATCTAAATACACTGTGTGTATAATTCCTGAAGAATTTGTTTTTTTCATTTTTTTTTTTTTTGAAATAGCACACACTGTGCCTTCTACCCTGAGTAGCTCAAACAGCACCCAGTCTCAAGCCCCAGCCTTTGGTTTTAATCAGGGACTAAAGCCTAGAACATTAGACAAGGAGAGCAGTTGCTGGTGACAGTAACAAGTGGACCATTAAAGGTGATTTCTTCAGTTCGCTGAGCTCACCCTCAGAAACAGCCACACGCTTTGCTGAGAAACATCCGCAGGACACGGTGCACCTTCTCGCTATTTATTTAACTTTATGTGGCTGTCATAAAACTTTTTTATTTGCTTTCAGTTAGCCCATAGGTTTTGACAAGATAAATTTTTATTTAGGTCTTTGCCCAGCTACAATCAGAAACAGGAGACTCACTCTCCAAGGCTGATAGATGGATTGATCAAAGTAAGTCCCCACCCCCTTTCCTTCCAGCAACCACGGGGATCAACAGACTGAGTTTTTCCTTAATTAAAGAAACTCAGCAACAAGGTGATTTACCGATGATGAATCTTGCAGGCCCTTTCATTGTGTGGTCACTGTTGGCCACTGTTTGAAATTTACCAACATAAATAAAACCTCTCCATGACTAAACAAAGTTAAAGTAGCAATAAATTGAGGCTGCCATGTCTTCTGAGCTAGATCTGAGGCCAACATAAATACCAGAATGCCTTGGCTGTGACATGCTTGACACAATGACATCATGCACTCCCAGAAGGAACGGCCTCGCCCAAGCCAAAGCCTCAAACCCAACACAATTCCCCTAAATGAATCAAATTGCAACATCTAGACTCGTCCGTACTGAGGACCCCACTCTGGCTTCCTCGCCCTTCTCTGTCAAGCAATCGCATTAAAAATAATCTAGACGCTGATCTAAATTTTACTTTTTCTGCATGATTAAATTTTGGCAGGAGTAAATCTCTGCAATTCACGCTTCCCCGGGAATGTTTGGAAAGTCACTAAAAACTCAGGAGTTATCAGCTTAAGGTCCAGCCACTGCCGTGTGGCCTGGCGGTCTATCTGCCACTATCTTCAGTGGTGGCCCAGGGCAGTGCTTACCACAAGAGCAACACTCTTCAATTAATAATAGCTGGACACCAGCTCCCCTCCCCCACGCCTTGCTTTGTCCTCATCTAGCAACAGGCTGTATGGAATGCCTCTATGCAGCAAGAAAGCCAGCCTAAACGGGGGTCCATCTGCCCCAGTGCCACTGCTCAGAGGCGAGATGGGAGAAACATTGAAAATGCACTTGGAGGACGGCAAATTAAAAATGGAGAAAGTCTAATAACTAATTGGTGAAATCATAAAAGCCGCCATAAAAGACATTTTCCTTAAACTACTTTACACAAGGCTATATAATTTTATGTCACTTTTTATTTATGTTGCTGTAATGAAAGCTGTTCTGGGAGATGAAGAGCTTGTGAAGAAAGAAATTGAACTGTTTCTGAGAGGAGGAAAAAGCCTGTAGACCTAGGGCTTGGGACAGATTCCTTTTGAAAGACAGGAGGACGTGGAGGAGGATCCATTCACTCCTAAACACCTCTGAGTCAATATTTTGCCAAAAGGGGCCAGTGAGATGGCCCAGCAGGTAAAGGGGCTTGCCCCCAATCCTGATGACCTGAGTTTGATCCCGGGGACCCACATGGTAAATGAGGAAAAGCAGACTCTGGAAAGTTGTCCTCTGACTTCCAGATACACACCCAAGCATACAGACTCCACATCGCTCACAGAACGAAAGAGCTGGAGAGACGAATGCCACACAACTAATGTTCTAAAAGCAGATGTTCGTTAATCTTTTATGTGTGTGGGTATTTCGTCTGCGTGTATATTTGTGTTCCACTTTCATCCTGGTACCCACAGAGGCCACAAGATGTCAGATTCCCTGCAACTAGAGTTACATACAATCCTGAGCCACCACATGGTTTCTGGGAATCTAATCCAGGTCCTTTGGAGGAGCAGACAATGCTTTAACTGCTGAGCCATCTCTCTAGCCCATAAAAGCAGGCTTTTATTGTGAGAAAAAAGAAAGGGAACATGGTTTGAGATTTTAGTAGGAGGCATATACAGATGAGCCCCATGTTAACCAGAGCTGGTGACTGTGCAGGGCTGGCGTTGGTCTCTCTCAGGCCTCACTCAGGACTTTACAGGCACTGTTTCTGATTATTCCGAGGTCAGACAAGCTTTCTCCCTCTCCATCTGCATAGAGCAAGTCAGACAGTGGACAAAAGGGAATAGTTGTAATTCAGAGAACACTCAAATAAATTATAAACCAAAAAAATAAATAAATAAAATGTAAACTTCTCTGTGCTCAAGTGGAGGACAAGGAAGGGCCCCAAGGTGCCAGTCTGTATTTCTTGTTGCTTTGCTGTTTATTAAAAGTCACTGTGCGTGTACAAAAGAGACTACTTTCTCTGTGTGTTAGCCTTCAATTACAAATTTTAAAATAGCTGACGTTCAGATGAGTCTCCCAAAAGAAATGCAGAAAGCACATAAACATGTATGCAAAACACCGAAGTGTGGTGTAATTTTCCCAGGGAAATGAAGATCACCCTTAAAGCCAGAGCCCTCTGAACTCCGGCTAACTTTCAAAGCAAGGATGAGGCTGTTTTTAGAAGCAATTTACCATCTATTAACAATGAAATCCAATTCAGCCTTGCCTATTAGAAAATGAAACATATACAGAGCGCCAAGGAATGGCTAGAGAATCACACAGAGACAGTATTCCTTAGGTGGGCTCCACAGCCAAGCCCGCTTTACACCACTGTGGACCAGACTAAACAAACCTGACCTGCAGGCCGACCCTCCAAGGATCCCAAAAGATTGGAAACTCCAAAAAGGCAGCTCCGACCAGACTTCACAGCCTGGTAAAGGCATGCAAACAACACTGTTCCTGTCACCCAGCCAGAGGTTGGTACTGTATATGAGAGCAATTTCCTCAAGAATGTTAGAGGGAAATGGTACTTTGTCTTTCATGTGTGGGGTTCACAGTAGCAAGAGTATTCAAGAGCTGGGGACCCTCAGCCTCTCCATGAATGGCCACTGCATCCCTCTGTCTTGGCAGTGTCAGGATGCCAGCTGAGGGGGAGGTGGAGCCCATGCCATACAGGCAGGCTTGTGTGATTTTGTTCTGAGGTGCACATGCTGGGCGGGCAGGAAGCACTCTACCACTGAGCTATGCTTTCAGCCCAGAGGGCTAGTTCACAAGTCAAAACTGTATCTCCCAAAACCTTCTGGAGATTCGGGCCGCTCTTCACTACAAAATGGGTTTCAGGCTCTCTTCTTTCTGCATGTTCCCTGCTGTAACCTACCAAGGCACTGCCCGCACTGCCCACACTGCCCAGAACACCAAGGGTCACACTTGGAGTTTTTCTCTCTCTCTCTCTCTCTCTCTTTCTTCTTCTTCTTCTTCTTCTTCTTCTTCTTCTTCTTCTTCTTCTTCTTCCTCTTCTCTCCTTTCCTCCCTCCCTCCCCCCTCTCTCCCAAAGCTTCTAGCAGTGGCAGCCAAGTCTCCCACAGCCTGTCTCCACATGTCCCCTTTCTCATGACGAACCACCCCATGAAGAATGACTCAGGTCTGTTCTGTGGGGAACTGGTTACTCCAAACAGCCCTTAACAAGAAGTTGCCTGGGAAGATATGTGTTGAATGGAGGAAGAAAGGAAATATAGAAGAAACCAAGGCTGAGCTTGCTGGGCAGAAGAGAGCTCTGCAGGTACCACACCCTTGCTATCACCTCTGACTAACAAAACAGGGCAGGGGCTGGAACCCCCACATGTCCCAGCTGCTACGCAGAGGCCTGCAGCATCCAGAAGAAGGCCTGTAATCTGCATGCAGACCTCCAGCACATCTCTCTCTGGCCTATCCAGAGTCAGGTCTCCTCTCAAAATGACTGGTAACTTGTCTAAGCCCTTAATCCTCACCAGCAGTAAACTGGGTCATAGGGAAAGGACATAAACCATGAACTGGGGACTTAAAGACCACTTGCCACCTCGTTGAAAGATTTTTTATTGACCCTGTTTTCAAACTCGGAATGTAGGTTCACCACAGCCCAGATGTGCTTAAATGCTTAGTCCCCAGTGTGGTGATGAGATGGCGGAAGGGATTAATGCTAGACTTTGAGGGCGTGTTTATTCTAAAGAACAGGCTGATATAAAAAGAGCCAGCTCTGTGACTTTGGTCCCATTCAACACAAAACATGTCCTCTGTCCTTTCTTTACCACATTATGACACAGCCTGGAGGCCTTGTAAGAATGCTAGCACCATGCAATATGGGTCCTCCAGCCACCAGAATTGTGACTGAAATAAACCATTTTACTCTGTAAGTTACATAAACCGTGATATTTTTGTTATGGCTGTGTAAAAACAGGCAGATGTAGATTTGCTCCATCACCTTCTCAGCTGAGCCCCGACCCTATGTTTGTACCACAGCACATTTCTGCCATCCAATTCAGGGAGCCTTTATTTTCAGAGAGAGATGGCAAATGTATCTATACCCTTTGTGTTAGAAACCATGTTTAGTAGAAACATACTAGAGTTTTCTTCTGTAAAACAATGATCCTGCTTTGACAAAGCAAATGATAACCTAGTTTCCAGGACAGGTGCTGAGCGGTAGACACAAAGGCAGCCATGTTGCCCAAGCAAGTCAAGAGCACGGACAGGCTCAAAACAGACCACACGGTGAGTGGCCTAAGCCTGAGCACAACCAAGGCCTTCCACGGGGAGATTCACTCACCTTCCAGAAGGGAGTTAGCTTGAGCAACCACACATTCCAGTTCCAGAAACCAGAGGCCAGTTGAAAGCCCCAACAGCCTGCAAGAGAGCCCCACTTCCTGAATGACTACTGGCCCCATGTCACCAGTACTACTCTCTGCTGCCCCCAGAGTACATTTCTGTCTTCTACTCAAGGGGCCTTTGTTTCACAGCCCCCCATCCTGGAGAATCTTGTTATGTCTGCTGCATGAAATGGAGGTTACAGGCTGGACCTCTACATGATGCTAATAGACCTTGTTGGAAATGGTGGGAACTGTCCCAGAGGAAAACACCACACCTTGCCACAACCCACCTCTTACGCACAGCAGTGGAGGCTGTCTTGCACCTCCCCACAAAGGATTCCCAGACTCAGGCTTTAAGTCCTGAGGCAACACCCTACAAACCCAAAAGTCACACAGACGCAGCCGATGGACCTCAAGACACCTGCCCAAATGCGGGGTGAACATGTAGTGTCAGATGCTTCTAGAAATAAGCTGCCATAGTCAAAGACAGATCCCACGCCCACAACAGTGATCGTAATCAGCAACTCAAACTTCCTGGATCTTAGCCTTTCCCCTATAACACAGGAATAAGAATTACACCTACTTCATTGGAGCTTGGCAAAGATTAATAGTGAATATACACAAATAACCATTTCAAACAATATCGAGTACAGCAAGCATTAATTAACCCTTAACATCTAGTTATAACAATGAGAAGCCTTCCCTTAGTTGGAGAATGTCCGAGGAGAGGAGAGGAAGACTGTCTGTCTAGCCCCATTATGTAAGTAAGTCTCTGGATACCCGGGAGCCTTTGATTAGAGAAGAGGCATGCGCAGAAGTGGGAAGAAGACTGGCCCATCTTCTTGCTTAAGCAGTAGTCGCCACTGCCTCTTTCCTCCGACAGGGGGCAGAAGCACTTTCTCAGCTCCTGAGAAGAGCTCAGCAAGACTTGAACCAGATGGGGGTGGAATTCACCTCATCAGCAAAGCAGATGCGCAACATACCCACTCGCTCAGTCCCCTGCAGCTGAAAAACAAAGATAGAAGACAGAATATATCAACAATATCAACTAACTGGACCACCCCTCTGGAGCTCCCAGGGACTAAAACGCCAACCAAAGAGTATACATGGAGGGAGCCGGGACTTCAGACACATATGTAGCAGAGGAAGGCTTTATCTGACATCAATGGGAGGGGAGGGAGGTTTGATGCCCCAGCTAGGGGGATGCTAGAGGGGTGAGGTAGGAGTGGGTGAATGGGTGGAGGAGCACCCTCATAGAGACAAAAGGGAGGGGGGAAAGGGAGAATAGGAGGAAGGGTTGATGGAGGGGTGACTGGGAAGAGGGATAGCATTTGAAATGTAAACAAATAAAATGATTTTTTTTTATCTAAAGCAGTTATGGGAGTAGATTCACAATCTCACAGCCAAGTATCAGGCAGAGCGCCCGTTGTCCTGTGGAGGAGGACGGGGAGGAAGGATGGAAGAGCCTGAGAGATCAAGGACACAATAGCATGGCCATAGAGCATAGGGAGCCGGTATGGGTCTGACCTAGGTCCTCTGCGAATGTGCTACAGTTGTATCGTTTGTGGGGTCTCTAACAGTGGGAACGGAACTGTCTGACTCTTTTGCCTGTCTTTGGTACCCTTTTCCTCCTACTGGGTTGCTTCATCCAGCCTTGATGTAGGAATATGTACCTGGTTTTATTGTAGCTTGCTATGTTGTATTTAGTTGTTGTCCCTGGGAGGCCTGCTCTTTTCTGAGGGAAGGTGGAGCATAGGTAGATCTGGGGGAAAGGAGAGGGGGAGGCAAAGAGACTGGGCAGAGGGGAGGGAGGGAAAACTGTAGTTGGGATGTAATATATAAGAGAAAAATAAATAAAAAGGAAACAAAATTAAAATGTTTCCAAAAAAAAAGCACTTTTGGCAAAGTGTCACACAAGCTTGATGACCTGAGTTTGAACCCAGGACCATTCATTCATAAAGGTAAGGAGAACCTACCCCACAAAACTGTCCTCTGACCTCCCCATGTGCACCTCAGCATTTTTTGTGTGTATGCCCATACACACAAAACCTTGAGCGCATGTGCGTGCACGTGCACACACGCACACGCACACACACAAGCACACGCACACGCACACATACACACACACATTTTTGAAAGGCTGAACAGAAACCATCTGACTTGCGTGGTGAGAGCTCCAACAGAGAACTTTTAAAATCACTGGCATTTCATGAAAAAAAAAACGCCTGCATTACAAAACCCGTCATGATTTTGTGTCTGAGTGGGGATAACCATTAATATCCTCTGGCAACAGTCAGGGCAGCTGCCGGTGCAGATTTGGAGCTATGTATTTTTAGATGCTGTTACTGTACCTCCAGCTATTTTACATGCTACGTTTTGTTGACACTGTGCGACTGGTAATCAGGAGGCGTAGGGGAAAGGTTAAAATTCCCATTTCCAGCTGTTTCCCTTCCGTACATCATTTTTGTCTCATTACTACTCGGCGAGCCCCATAAATCTGTCACTCGGATCCAGACTAAGTGACATCCTACGGAGAAGTTGCTAGTGTCACTGAGAAACAAGCCAAAATGGAATCCTAGGTCCCCAGCAGCGGCATTCGAGAGACTCTCGACCTGCCGGACACACAGTGAGCAAGTGCCCAGCCGTTCTGCCAGCTGAGCTTCCCACTCATTGGTGACCTGTGTTGTCTAGGTCCCTACTCCCCATTTTCCTAATTGGGGAATGGAAGGAAAAGGAGGGGAGAGAGTTACAAGACAGCCTCCAATTTTAAGACAAAAGCCACCCCATTAAGTCTTAACAGATGTTTCTCAAGTTTAGAAGATTAAGAAAGATTTCAGCATCAAAAATCAAAGAAAATACTCCGTGACCTTAAAAAAGGATAAAACACAAACCCCTAACAAACTCCAAGTCCACGTTGACAGCTGTCTCTGATGGAATTGGCGAGGTGCTATTGATGTTTGGATTAAACCATGCCTCTGTGATCAAGTACTCAAACATAGGATAAAAGACGAATATATTCTTTAATCCTGCCCACTAATTTTGTCTAGGCCTGAAAAGCAATGAGTGTTGAGCAAATGTTGAAAGTGGTTTTGCTTCTGTTTATTGACAAAGCTGTTTTTATTTCATTAATTTGCCACGTATCTTATCAGCATTTACAGTAACACAAGGGAAATCCAAGCAAGGCCCGGAACTCTCCACAGATGTCCACAACGTTCCAAGCCACCAGAGGGAAAATCAATAGATGATTCTGCAAAGTGAAGAAGGTATAACAAGAGAGAAGAAAAATGTAATACAGAAATCCGGTTTAGTCTTCATCTTTTTTCTTTCTTTTTTTTTTTTTAACTTAACTATAGAATACCATTGAGAATTTCAATTTTAGCTAGACAGTTTTTAAAGAAATGAAGAAAAACTTTTTTTAACTCACAAAGGAAAGGGTGAAGAGGCAATTAAGCCATTAATTACTCTCTTTGTCTTGAGATTTCCAGCCCGTCAAACTTGGCCTCTTCTGCCTTCATCAAAGGTAGAGCTCACTCTGCTTTACAGTAAGTACCTCTCAATAAGACAAGCTCATGTCTCAAAAGCAGCTCTATGAGGAATTTAGATGAAGATAAATTAAAATAGCACTTAGCAGACCCCAGATTTGACAGCCACAAAGCACCCACTATCACCCAGGGTCTTCAAATCGGCACTGAGGGGGAGACAAGGGCTCTAGAGAAACAGAGAAACGGGTGCTCTTAGCCAAGGACAGGAATCTCCAGGCTTCGGAAGCTGGACACCAGAGACACCTCAGCTCAGCCCTAAGAGCAGGACTTGGGGCGTTTGCACCTCAGCCCCCACTGTGGTGGAACTTCACTAAGCCTTGCCTTCCCAGGCTATAGGTGAGGGAAGTCAATGGACTTTCTTGGAAAATGTGATTGTTTAAAAAAACAAACAAAAGAAACCAAGCCGGGAGGCACTCCCTTACTTTGTTTTCTCAAGAATATCGAGTTTCCTGCTGTAGATCAGGAGGAAGCTTTCATTTCACAGCCTGAACAGCTCTCCTCAGTAGCAGGGAGACAAAGACCCAGTGCACAGACAGACGGAACTTGCAAGGGAAGTGCCAACCGGTAAATCCATCTGAAAGCCATCTTGGCAACTGGACTGTGCTCAGCAAAGTCCCCTTTTCGTATCAGTCCCTGGAGATACACCCAGGTCACACCCTAGGAGCCGCACTGAGAGTCGAAGGCTGACTTCATCCCCTGACACACTTGCTCTTCGATTCTGAGACGATGCAAGATTTCGTGTAATAACTACAGCTTTATTTTGGTGTGTTGCTATGGAATTTCAAAAACAAAACAAAGGAAACCACTGCTCAGTAATTGTGACAAAACTTCTTAGCCAGAGCATGGAGAATGGGGCCTAATTGTTCCGTAAACACTCTTTGATTTGTTTACTTCAATGTCAAATTAACTTCAACTTTGCCAGAACAGACACTGGTTGGCTGTGATATGCAGTGTGCTACAGACTGACTCCCAGACCCAGAATAGCTCTCAATTTATCATTTTAAACACACTCCTTAGTGTGTGTGTGTGTGTGTGCGTGCGTAGCACACTCCACATGTGAGATTAGAAATTAAGTGTCCCTGCAGCATGAGTCTGGATAACGTGTTTGCCTGCCTCTCATTTGCCCCTCAACACAAAGTTTTTCCAAAAATATTAGCAATTCTTATCTGCAGAGGTTAAAGATGTAATAAGAGACTAAGAAAACTTACAAAGACAAAAAAATGTGTCAACTTGTTGGGGGAAATAGCCCCATGCTGAGACAGGAGGAAGAGAGGGAGAGAATAGGTTAGTGCAACACACACCTTTTCTTCATCAACAAACTTAGCCTAAAATCCCAGCTATATAGGAGGCTGAGACAGAAAGCTCACAAGTTCAAGGCCTGCATGCACTGCAGAGAGAGTTCAAGGCTAGCCTATGCAACTTAGTGAGATCCTGTCACAAAATAAAAAGATTAAAATGAAAAAGTAAAAGTTTGGGTGTAATACCTCAGTGGCTGAGTGTATGACTGCCATGTGAAGGGCCATTACAGGCTTAATCCCCAAGACCGCAAAAAAGCACTTATTATGTATTTCTTAAAGATCTATTTGTTTTTACCTTATGTGTACTTCTAGCCTGTATTTGTGTAGGTGAACCATATGTGTGCCTAATGCCTGCTGAGGCCAGAAGAGCACATCGGATCCCATTACAGATGGTTGTGAGCCACCATGTGGATGCTGGGAATTGAACTCAGGACCTCAGGAAGAGCAATTGGTGCTCTTAACCACTGAAACATTTCTCTAGTCATGAGCAACGAGAACGAGACAGCTGGGTTTCGCTTGGGGCCCTTTGGCATCTTAGGCCTGACAGCCTTAGGCTTCACAAGGGCCTTAGCGGCCTCTGGGCATGTACTCTCTGCCTTTGAATTGTTGACTTGCATCTTCCTCAGGCCTTTCTTGTTATGTTTCTTACCAAAGTGCATGTTCCTCAGGAACTTGAGGTCAACCCCCTTGAGAGATTCGTATCTTTGTGACCGGGGTTTCTTACTGCCATTTCTGTGCCATTTTGATTGTTTATGGTGTGGTTTTTCAGACTTGGCCGTGTCTACCCAGTAATCCACAGCTACCGCCGCGCCTGGGACTGGAAGGGCCTTTTTTTCTTTTTCTGACCTACTGAGTTTAATTTGGCTTGCCTGCTAAGTAAGAGTGGAAGTTATTTACTGGAGCAATGAATCTACCTCTAAAAAAAAAAATGTATTCCCTATCCAATACCCTGGGACTCAGTAACTGTCCATGGGTCTTCAGGGAGAGATGGGGCATCCCAAGCCCTCTCCCGTCTGTGACAGAATGCTGAATGGCCCCATCCTGCACTTGTCTTGTGCAGGTAACCATGGCTACCATGACGTCAGCCAGGTCATACCCAGGAACAGCATTTTATGTCATTTCTCCCCACCCTCAGGCTCTTACATTCTTTCTACTTCCTCTTTCAATTAAACTTTAATAGACCTTACAACTCTTCCACCTAGTAAGTCTTTGTGGTCAATGTTATTAAACACTTTACCTTGCAGAAGAGGAAACTGAGTCACACAGAAAACAGCAATTCACTCAAGGTGGAAGAGCTCAAGCAGCCGAGTGGGGGATTCAAACTTGGGCACTGCTTCCCAGCTCACAGGATGCTATGCTAAGAATCTCAGTCCCTGTCTCTGAGTCCCAGGCTAACAACTCAACCACACGCACGTTCTTTACGTCAATAGGCTTCCAGTCTAAGTGCAGTGAGGAAACAACATTGTAGAGCTGTTAATGTGGCACAGGAGAGGCCAGAAGGTACCCGAAAGGAGTCTCAAGGAGGTCAGCACAGGGGGAGGCCAGAAGGTACCTGGAAGGGGTCTCAAGGGGGTCAGCACAGGGGGAGGCCAGAAGGTACCTGGAAGGAGTCCCAAGGGGGTCAGGATGCAGGAATCTAATAGGAACTGTGTGGATTTCCAGAGGAATTTCTCAATTGCAACAATACTGGCTCTGGGGTCACATAACTCTGTGTGGTGGAGGCTATCTTGTAGACTAAGGAATCTTAGTCTATCCTTGGCCCCTACTCTTCAGGTAAATAGAATAGGGTTTCCCTACAGCAATGACCAAAAGGTCTGCACACTGCCAGTGCCTCCAGGAATGACGGATGTGACATGAGAACTCAGGCCTCAAGGAATCCAGGTCTAATCTCAACCCAGGCTGTGAGTAGTAGTTGCCAGAAAAGGACCCGAGGAAAACACAATGCAGAGCATGGAGCCCACAGTGTCCAAAGGGGGAGCAGCTGCTGCCTCCTGGAAACTAAAAGGTCAGTGAGCATGACCCAGGGAAGTGAGCATAAAGGATCAGAAAGAGTCTGGAGAGGAAGGGGAGGCATCACAAGAGCTTCACAGGCTATGCCTGTGGGCTACTCCGAAATGTGAATGGAGCTATTAAAGGGAAAACTTTATGGTGAGACTTGGGGTATAGGCATTGTTGGTTTTGTTTGGTTTTCCTACATGAATAATGAACTGAAGAAGAACAAGATAGAGCCCAATCAAGACACTATGCTTTGTTTGTGTTTTCATCTCTTTTCCTTATTATTGTATTTAAAAAGCGTATGGGTAGCTAGAAATACACAGTAGAGCACCTGTCTGGCCCGGACAAGGCCCTGGGTTCATTCCAATCACTGCAAAAAAAAATAATAATAATAATTAAATCAATTAAAATTAAATGTCGATCACACCAATAGTAAGAGGAACTAAGTTCACAGACAATTTGCAAATAGGAACAGCCAGAAAACACGTGGAAAGCAGGGCCTTACCAATGAGCAGGGAAATGCACACACAATCTCACCCTCCACCTAGCACATGGGCAAATAGTTTTATAGACTCACAACTACATCTTTTACTGAGTTAGAAGCTGCTTTCTCCTCTCTCCCACTACTGGAAGTCGGTGTTGGCGTTGCCTCACTGGAGAGCAAGCTGGGGAAATGGTAATGAAACTGAACCTGGGAGCTGGAGAGATGGCTCAGTCAGTAAAATACTTGCCTTGCAAACACAGGAACCTGAGTTCAAGCTCAGCACCCATGTGAGAGAGAGAAGGAGGCATGGTAACAAATACAAACTTGTAATCCACATGCTGGGGGAGGCAGAGACAAGGAGGTACCTGTGGACCACTGGCCCACCAGCCTCCCCATCTTTGTCTGAGTCCTGAGATAACAATGCATGTTCCTCCCCTAAAAAAATGACATTTTAAGGCTACAAGTTACCAGAAGGTACCAGTATCCCTCCCCACTGTCCTAACAGATCCCATATGAGTAAATGTGCTGACAAAGTTGAAGACTCTTGCCCTGGTGATCCTGATATCAGTGATGCCTCTTGTACCCACGGTCCTGCCTCCCTAAAGCTTGTCGAGTGGACATCTCCTTGTCCACAGGACCCACTGAATTCTTTAACACTGCCTTTAGCAGATAATGAGATGTATCTAAGACATCATTAAAGGAGCTTAGCTCTTGCCCTTGTTCGCTTGGAAGATGCTTTATGAGACTCCTCTGAAATTTTGAGAAAGCTGATTACTGAGTATCATGAAAATAGAAATAGCATCCATTAGACAGCCCCGGACCATTCTGTGAAGAATTGTCACACCTGGCCTCCTCTCCTAATCTAACCTAAGTCAGTCTAGCTATTAAGCAATGACTGCATACTTTCTAGTAAACATGTGCAGCAGCCAATAGTCAGAGGTGGGTAAAGACCACAAACCCCTCTTCTTGCTGCTTCACAACAATGATGTCAAGTCACAATGCAGGTTCCCCCACATATTTTCTTTTAGCAAGCAGACAGCTAAGCGGTCATACAACCTCATGTACAAGCTGAAAGTAGTGCCAACCAAAGGCAAACCTAACAAATAACTCAGTGTCAGGTAAATGACATCACACTTCTCTGACGCTCACAATGACTGGGCTCACAATGACTGGGCTCACAATGACTGGGCTCACAGTGACTTCAGAATAAAACCTTGGGCTTCACTCTAAAAAAAAACAGACATGTTAGAATAGATTTCAATGCCCGTGCCTCATGTTCACGGACAGGGTATATGTCTCAGTTAGGTTTCTATTGCTGTGATAAAACACCATAACCAAAAGCATATTGGGAAGGAAGGGTTTCTTTGGCTTACAGTTTACAGTCTATCATCAGAGCGCGAACCAACACAGGAACTCAGAACAGGAACCTGAAGGCAGGATCTGAAGCAGAGACCACAGAAGAACACTACTGACTTGCTCCTCATGGCTTGCTCAGCCTGCTTTTTCAAAAATTCAGGACAACCTGCCCAGGGGTGGCACCACCCCCTCAGTGAAGTGAGCCCTACCACATCCATCATTAATCAACACCACAGTTTTGCCTACAGGCCAATCGGATGGAGGCACTTTCTCAAACGAGGTTCTTCTGTGCAGAAAACTCCAGCTTGTGTCAAGTGAGTAAAAGAAAAAGAAAAAAAAAGTAGAAAGTCTCTACACTATTCCTGGCCGCTCCTTGGACTTCAAAGCCTCTCTTTTAACTATGAAAACCAAGACTATCTGGGATTCCTTTGATAAAACCATACCTGAAGTCTACCCCTGGAGTGCTGAATACTGAGTAGAAATTTTCCAAGCACTAAGTATCTAGCCAAAGGTGAGGTTCTCTTTGAAGATTGTTGTCCATGGTACAAAAGTCAAAACAGATCCACACACAAATAGCTTATACACCAACCTTGTGTGAACACACGTCCAAAAATGCATATGTGTGAGCTTATGTCAGCCTGTCTGTAACAGAATGTTAGACATTAAATTACAGGCAACAGGTAGTCTCCTCATACTAAATTTTTTAGAAAGAAAATCTTCAAGACTTTCACAAAAAGAAGTGGAAACAGCTTAAAGAGCTTGTTTCACTTTTAGGGATGAGTCTAAGATTCGATTCATTTGAATAAACGTGAATACATTAGACACAGGGAAATAAGCCTCCTATCAGTATGATCACTCGCAGCTGTCAAATGTGCCGATGTGTAATGTACTTTACTCCAGAGAACCCCAAGGAAACAAAACTCATGATAAAATACCAGAAGATGAAAGAATATTATTACCCAGTATTAAATTCCATAACCACCCCAAAAAATATGGCACACTCAAATCACTCATAAGCCACACATAGGTGTTACAGAGACAAACAGGTTCAAAGGAAGAGTGGAAGACATCATGGCTAATGGGAAAGGCAAGTGCATACGGAAGTGAGGTTGAATCTTAGAGAAGAAGAAATGGGGTCCAAGTTTGAGCTGGGTCTCACCAGCTGAGAAGCTGTGACCAACCTTACTCCTTATCTGTAATGGGGAAGGCAGAGTGCCCATCTTCAGAAGGATAAGAATTGAAGAGAGTTGCATCCTTAACCATGGTACACATGTGCAGAAAGCATGGCAGAGTTCTCGACCTGAAATCAAACATGAGAATGCCGCTAGTGTCTTTAGTTAACTGTGTGGTCTTGAAGGAGTCTCTTCCCCTCTGTTGACCTGATGCCTGCATGTGAAAAGTGGATTTGAAAGCATTCTGCACATGGAAGTGTGAGCCCTTCCCAGCATCAGGTATTTCATTGTAGATATGGTCTGCTGTTCCAAATTCAAGTATTCTAACAGAGGAAATGCAAGGTGGAAGGAAGGGAGAGGGGGAATCAAAACTCTGCAGAGAAAGGCATCTTTCTGAGGTCAAAGCTTAACCTCCACGTTCCCTCCTCAGCCTCCAGAGATCATGTGCTGAAATCTTATAACTGGACTACGAACTTGCCCCCTGGGAATTCCATGCTCAAAGGAAGGTCTCTCCCCACTGAAATTCAGGCATTAGATTACCCACCTCCCTCTCCCAGACAAAGAAGAGAAACCCAGTGCTGGGACTGAGTGACCATCTCCTTTTTTTACAGAGACCTATGACTCGCTGAGGACTCCCCAGGGGAAGGAGTCAGAGGTGACACCCTCTGTTACTTGGTCCCTTAATCCTCACTTTAAGTCAGATTTAAAAGTCTTCAAAGTGGACCTTTGACCAGAAGGAAAATGTCTAGCTGAAAAGAATCCTTTTGGGAAGCGCTTCGTGCTCATCAAAGGAGCCTTAGGCATTTCCATTTCTGGCAAGTCTCTTGAGCATAAGTGCCAATACCACCAGTGCCAGCTCTAGGGTCTGGCAGGTACCAAGGGCCGGGTTGGTCTTGTGCCTCATCTAAAATAGGTGCATGAAAGGTTCAGCATTTGAGAAGAGGTGGGGCCTGTAAGAGCCAGAACAGGAACTTTGCTGTGAGATCCTGTCTTCCTGAAATGTCAGAGACGCTGTACCCATGGAATGTCAGCAACATGACTGCCTGCACAGGACGGGAATAAGGACAACATCAGTACTTATGCTAACATGGATGGGGGAACGCTCGTGAGACCCCAACCCTAGACAAAGGACTACAGGCAACCACGGAAGGCTGAGAGCAGGAGAAACCGTCTTCCCTAGGAAGGAGCACAATTAGTTATCCAATACCATATGGTCAGCACTAACTACATGCATGTACATGTGCCACTGTATGGGCTGATTGTGTCTTTATATATTTAGGATATATATGTGTATGCATATTTATGTTATGTAAATATGTAACAATTAAAAGGAAGCCATGAATTTGACAAAAAGAAGGGGTTTAAATGGGGGAAAAGGAAGGGAAAGTGATGTCATTTTATATATATATATATATATATATATATATATATATATATATTTAAAAATAGGTTTTGAAAGGGTTAAGCTATGTTCCAATGAACCATCACATTAAGCTGCTACACAAATAGCAGACCGCCATTTATTTCCAAGATGAGCCATTACAGATTATTGGTGCACACAACGAGCGTTTTTGGAGCATGAGCTATATGCTGTTTTCTAAGTCACTAAAATGTATAGGATGGAGTCACAAATTCCAAGTGGTCAAAGCCTGGAAGGGAAGAGAGGGGAGTCAGCACAAGCCATTTTGGGGGACCATGTGCAACCCCAACTAGTCAGCCTGAGCTCTGTTCAGAAAGATGGATGAGGCTCCCGGACAGCGTTCAGTCCTTCCCTGTGCACAAACTCTCCCACAAGTATCTGGCCAAGGCTGGTTCTGGATGTGGGTGGGGACGACACTGGAGATTCTGCACTCCCCCAACCAATGCCCAGAGAGGGCGAGCTGCCGCTGGTGCGCAGACCACACTGTGGGAAGCAGAGATCTTTGAGAACCTGAGCTGTCTTGAAGAATGAGCAGGATTCTCCCAAGGCAAAGGGGAGGGGGCGCTGTGGGAGCTTGGATGCACGGATTGTTGTGGAACAAGTATTTTGGTTTGGCTAAAATAGGAAGTGGACAGGACCACAGCAGGGAGGACCAGGGCAGGAGCACACAGGGCCTAGTGTGTCTGGCTGTGGCATTCAGACGTTATTGAAAATACAGTAGGACCATTAACACTTTTGATCAGGGAAGCAGCTTGTTCAGACAGCATTTACAAAGGACCTTTCAGCAGAATGCACAGGAAGAAGATTAGGAGGATAAGGTAGAAAGGAAGCCAATCAGAAGGCTCAGTCTGCTTTTCAGAGCAGGTCCTTGCCGCCTTCACCCTGTCTTTCCACTGAATCCTCACAATGACCCAATAGGGCATCAGGTGCAATGAGACATTGAGGCATAGGACTCTCTTGAAGCTGGGTGCTCAGACAGCCTAGGCAACAGAGGAAGACCTTGAGAAAACACGGATGGCCATCAGCTACCCGCCGCAGATGCTCAGCCCATCCGGGCTCAGCTCCACCTTCATCCTGAGCTCTCCTGGAGTGACCAGACCCCTCTCTACTGCCTGCATTTCAGTCAGGTTCTGCAGGTCTCACTGACAAAGCCTCTCCACACAGCCCAAGCCCATTGATCTGTGTAATGTACTGTCTGCTTTATTCTCTCTGTACTCAGTCCCTGAGGACCTGATTCTCTTTAATGCCTTTTTATATTTCCTTTTGCTTTTCATAATGTACCTCATCTTTCAGAAGTGCACCTTTGCTGTATATGCAGGAATGGCATAAGAACGGTAAGGAAAAGCCGAGCGCCCTCCTTGGGGTTCAAACAGATGCTACCAAGAGGCCTGATGTTCCCACAAGCTCACTCCTGGGAGCCTTTTGGAGTCTGTGAGCTACCCTAAAATGTAACCCTGGGTAGCCTGGTGACAAAGAGCAGTCTTCCACATCTTTTCTGTCTCCCCCCAGCTCTCCACGGTGCGTTCTGTACTAAGAATTTACGCATACAGACACCCTTTGCTTTGACTCCCTTTGTGGGAAGGTGGGGGAGAGAGTTTTAAATCATATCTACTGGAATAATCAAAAGCACAAGATCACTGCCACCTTAGGTGAGCAGGCCACCCACCACAGGACAGTCAGTGAAATGTATTTTACTGAATCCCAGATTCACTTCATCTACTGCTCTCACACATTCTGGCCTTGGTGGCACGGTGTAGAGCTATGACAGTAAGCACAGGCCCTCTGTGGTGATGCCTGGCAGCTCCCAGAGGCATGTGCTCTGGCCCATTATGGAATAGAAGGAACTACTAGGACTCTGCTTATTCTGTGTATGTTTTCTAATAGCTTAGGGCGTGAGTCACCACACATATGCACATACATGTATGTGTGCTGTCTTCTACACAGTGTAATGCACTACCTGGAGTAGCATATAGAATACAGAGCTAAGTACCACCATGATGGCAGCTCCCAAGGGTCACCTCACCCCTAACTGAAGAGGCCAGAGGGAGAAGTGAAGGATCCAAACTGGGAGGGCTCCTTCATCCATCTATTGAAACACTTAAAAAGTGTCCTCTAGATCTCTTCATGTGTACCGATGCTCTACTGTTCAAGTCCCATCCAACAGAAGAATCTGCCTACAAGCCTCCCGCTGCCAGCACACAGCGCTGGACCGTGTGAAGGAATCAAGTACACATAACAGCACACATCCTTTGCCACTATACTGTGCAAAAATCTGGCCGAGTAAAAATGAAGACAGAATAGTTTGTTAACATGGTCTCCTGCTCCTGCTCAGAGCAACTATCTCACACACCTCTTGTATCCACCCCTATTTCCTTCCTTCTCCAACGAGAAAGAGAACTGCCTTCCAGGTGTGGAGCCCAGACAGAAGTTCCTGCCCTCTGGCACCTCTCTACCCGCTCCCAGCTGTTTGAGGCTGTGCTCAGAAGAGAGAGGTTCTCCACATGAGATCTGGACTGTGGTTTCCATGCCTTCATGTGGTAACTGTAATGGTTGATCTTTGTTGTCAGTTTAATGGAATTAAGAATTACTATGGAGCCAGCTGGTGGTGGCTTATGCCTTTAATCTCAGTACTCTGGAGGCAGAGGTAGATGTCACTGAGTTCGAGGCCAACCTGGTCTACAGAGAGAATTCCAGGACAGCCAGGGTTGTTACACAGAGAAGTCCTGTCTCAAATAATAAAAATAAAAAATTTTTTTTAAAATCACCATGGAAACATTCTGTCTGTGTCTATAAAGTTTACAGTAGGTTTACTGAGGGGAAAAGCTCTGTCCTGAAAGTGGGAGGCACCATCATTGGGACTGGAGTTTTAGACTGAGTAAAACACAAAAAAAAAAAAAAAAAAAGAGGAAGCTAATACCAGTATTTCCTCTTCCTCCCTCCTAGCTGAATATAATGTACCAGCTGATGTCACGCCATGATGTACCCTCAAACAGGGAGCCAAAAGAAAACATTTTTGTCATGGCAATGAGGAAACCGCTAACACAGTAATATACCAGGAAATTTTTAGTTTTGTAAATGACTCCCATCAAAGACTTTGAGAAATTTTGACAGAGGTAGAGATTTTTTAAAAGATACCAGAAGATAGGCCTCTGATACCCTGAGGGGAATCAGACTTGGGAAGCTCGAGATCAGCAGTTATGAGTGTTGGTTGCACAGTCGTGAGGACCAAATCCAGATCCCAGCACCCATGTAACGACCTAGACAGCCCCCAGATCCCA
>JANHMN010000007.1:67159334-67174858 GCA_030674055.1 Rhabdomys pumilio
CACCCATGTAACGACCTAGACAGCCCCCAGATCCCAGCACCCATGTATCGAGCTAGGTACCCCCCCACTAACATCAACTCCAGCTCTGAGGAATTCAACACCCCATTCTGACTTCTGTGTGTGCACAGGCATGCACACCCATACATGTGAGCATATACTCACACAGATACACACACAGATAGACATATCTACATATGTTCACACACACACACATGTACACACACATACTCATATGCACAAGTGTGTGCCCACACACACATGTGCACACACACACATCTTTCTTACAAGCCTTGGGTGGGGACACCAGGCACCAGGCTGCCGGGCCAAGGCAGCAATGTTTCACAGAGTCATTGATGCCTAGCCCTTGCCCACTGGCCTGAAATATCAATTACCGTACAGGATGTTAGCACTGTAAAGACGACCGCAAGGGCACCTACCCTTTACAGGAAGAAGCCAAGATTCCAGATGGTAACCATGACTCAGGCTAGGCCTGACCCCCACCTCCTGACTTCTCATTCAAGTTCTTATCCGGTGAGTAAATCTGGTGATAGTAGGCAGACAGATTAAAAACTACATGAAAACCTCCTCAAATGAGAGCTGAGGTCTGTGCTTTCATGTGGTCAGGACTCAGCTACACACCCACCCCTGGGGTATTTGATACGACACTGTTGGACCTTCTCCAGCATGTAAGGTGGCAAAGAGGGTTCCTTCGATTACTGAACTAAGGAACAATGCCCTGCTGTTTTGCTGGGTAAAAACAAGACAAAGAAGTGAGCTTTGCTTACCTCTGTAAGGCTTGGAGGTTAATGTCTATGACATGCTGGACTAAGACAGGAAGGAGCACACCGGACTGCATCATCCCACTTCCCAAGAAGGGGAAATTGATGCAGACAAGGCACAGGCTTATGTGCAACGCAAATAAAGGTAATACATCAATAATGGGAGTTTCTATAAAGATTCAATCTTGAAATAAAGATTCCATCTTAAATAATTCTACTTAAAAATTACTGATATCCAGCTGGGTAGTGGTGACACATCTTCAGCATTTAGGAGATGGAGGCAGATTGATCTCTGAGTTCGAGGCCAGCTTAGTCTACAAAGCAAGTTCTGAGACAGCCAGAGCTACACAGTGAAACACTGCCATGAATAATCAAAAAAAAGTTACTTATACTAAAATGATTCAAACTCTGAGCTCTACTTCAATATGTAGAAGCATGATTTGTTTTTTTTTGTTTTGTTTTGTTTTTTTGGTTTTTTTTTTTTTTTTTTTTGCTTTGTTTTCCAAGACAGGGTTTTTCTGTATAGCCCTGGCTGTCCTGGAACTCCCTTTGTAGACAATGCTACCTCTCTCTGTGTCCTCACGATTCTTCCCACTGTGTCTGACTGCTATTTTCCACTTAGAAGAACACCAGCCCCATTGGACCCAGAGCCATCCTAATGACCTGTCCTGTTCGCTAGTTTTATGTCAACTTGACACAAGCTAGAGTCTTTTGAGAAGGGATACTAACTGAGGAAATGCTTTCATAAGATTGGCCTATAGGCAAATCTGTAGGGCATTTTCTTTATTGGTGACCGATGAGGAAGGGCCCAGTCCATTGTGGGTGGTGCCACCTCTGGCTAGTCATCTTGGGTGCTATAAGAAAATAGGCTGATCGAGCCATGGGGAGTAAGCACATTCTGAGGTACAGGGGCAAGCTGTTAAGACTTTAACACATGACCCAGGGGTTACACAACTCAGCCCTTCGTTAGGGATAGCTAGATGCTATAGATTTTGAGGTGTGGCTCTCTTGAGCACGCTGATAAATAAACACACAACTAACTATACAAAATTATACAAATAACTAAGCACCTCTGTCCCGATGGTCACGAGAGTGACTATAAAGCCTAAGCACAGTGCATTGGCTGTATACTCTTCACGGAAATGATGGGGATCTGTAGATTATAACCTAGAATTCACATAAAGAATACTGCATGCAGCATTCGGGTAATTTTCCTCAAAGGAACGGCTTCACTTTAATTCTGTACATTTTAAGACATCCAGAATCACTTTCCCTGAGCAATTATGATTTCACAAAATGCTGTCAAGACGTCCGCAGAGTTTTACTGCCCAGATAGAACTCGATGCCTGGAGCTTTGGGGAGTGATTTATTATTTGCTCTGGTGGAAGGTTGCTAAGTAAGATTTACTCAGTAAGAACAGAACCAGAACACTACATAAGGTATGTGTTTGGCTGTGAGGGAGGCTTCTTTTTCTCCTTTCTTCAAGTGGGCTTGCTCTCTATAGTCAGAAAAATGTACACTTGCATGCTCACTTTGGTGACATTAGGGGCACCGCTAGGTATTTGACAAGCCGGTTCCTTTCCACTGTTCCCATTTGAACTTTAGCTCTCACAAACGTTTAACAAACTGCCATACTAAGAACAGTCGAGAGCAGTGTGAAAGCCCATTGATAAAATCTCTTGTGTCTCCATCCGCTTTCCATGTTTCTTTCTGAATATTTCTTCATTGCATTTTCTGAGGGCTACGGACATCCTGGGAAGCAAAGCAGACAATGCTTGCACTCATACCTCTCAGGGAACTTCAATTCTTAAGAAAAAGAACACAGTGGTAATGCCAACTTTGTTTCTCAGAACTGTGACAAGTAACAGGCGACATAGCTGGCCTACTTGCGCCCCCTAGTGTCTGTAACGTTGATTTTTGCAAAGGGGATGCTGAAGAATTGCAACCAAATGAAGCGGCTACCCCTATTTTCCTCTACTTCCCTGGACGCCTTTAACCCTCAGAAAAGAGATACAATAACTCCTTCCGTCGAGGTGGCCAGCACTTGAAACTCGCCTTCTCCCCAGAATGTCTGCATTTTAGCAAGAGCACTGAGGCAGAGTCAACGCTGCTTGCTGGCAAAGATTCGGAGAGAAGAAAGGAGTTTCCTTTGCACTCAGGCTGAGGCTTGGGTTTGGAGTGGGTATAGCGGAGTCTTTAAAAAGTCATCAACGCCTCTCATCACTAGTAAATCCCTACCCTGCTACCAGCAGAAAGAGGGGGAAAGCAATACAACTCTTGCTTCTACTCTAGGCCATCCCTGTCCCTGTGCCTGGCTGAAATTTCTGTTCTTGGTGGCCATGTCCAGTAGAGTAACTCACCGAGTACACAGCAACTGGGTGGAAACACACAAGGAATGTTCTGGGCGGAATCCAACCACCCTCCCAAGGCTCCCTGCGTAGGTCAGGGAGTTCTGAGGGCAGACTGCCAGTCTAAGACAGCGTTAGACTGAAGCAGAGCGGTGAGAGGGAGGCTGGTCGGGGCTAGGGAGGAGAGGTTTCTGAGCCCTAGCCTCAGCTCAGTATTTAACCTCTCCCGGGTATTTGGAATTTGCTTCTTCCCCAATTAGAGAAACGATAGACACCCTACAGCCAGTGCCCCAGTGCAATCTAGACAGAACCCTGAAGAAAGCAAGAGGGATATGCAGACAACAGAGGAGGCTTCCTTCTGGACTCTCCCTGTAGAGAAGCCACTGGCTCACCACTGGCAATTCACACCCACACTCAGTCCACGACCCCAAATGGAGAGCGTAACAAGTGGCCGAGAGTCCAAGGTCGGATTCAATGTTGTTTCAAATGTGGGACAGCACGAATGGAACCTGGCTCCAGCGGGCCTGAGTTTGAATCTCAATTCCGCCTAATTATCTGTACAACCACCAACTTCTCTGTCCTTTAACTGCCTGCGTAGAGGTTAGACCTCTAAACTGCCCCCTCCAGAGGACCCCACAAAAAGGTCATGTTCCTTCTTTATGGATCTTGAATGTCATAATCCCTTACAGTTTTTGTTCAGAACACATATGTACACCTCTCATAATTTTATAGTCTGGATATGAAGTAAGGTGCTTGATTTTGTTTCCCTCCATGTACAGTGAGGGCTGGGACCACAGCACAGCTCTTTCCTTACCCACAGTTTACCTCAGGGAGGGGCATGCAGAATACACCCAATAGAAAGTTTAAGAGGTTAATTCATTGGACTAAGCTTTTGCCGTTTTATTTTTACATATTAAAATACCACTTTCCTCCTAGGCATGCTGTAACGACTAAAGAGATATAGGTGTAGAGCATATAGAGCTACTGAAGGTATACAGTTTATAAATGACATAGAAATGATATATAGATATATAGTTACCTTGATATAGGGATATATAAAGATGATATTCATATAAATAAGTATTCTTCCCTGTATTTGCACAATGTAGGTGGCCTAAATAGGACTGTTTCTTTGCCACTACCTCTTTAGAGACCCATCACAGCAGGCCCCACTGGCCACCAGACATGCTACTGAGGGGTACAATATCAGACTGGTAAACCAGAGGCCTGAACAACCCGTAGATTCTATTACAGGCCCCTGAATAATCAAAACTAGTTGGCACCTCACGATTAATCACCTTTTTTCTCTAGATGTCCCTTGATGGCAGGAAAAGTTACCTCCAGCTTCCTGCTCCTTCCTGTCCCAGATAGAGAGCAGCCAGAGGGACTGTAAATTCATCCCTAACGTTTCCAGTTGTTTGAGTTATGTTCTACCAGAACCAAGAAGGTGACTTTAAAAACAGGAGGGAGAAATAAAGGCTGCACTTCCCAGAGCAAAGAACAGGTGTAAATGAAACTGAACTCTAATATGAGGCCACCCTGGAGGAGAGAGCACTAAGAAGATTTTTATAGAAATCTTGCATTGTGGGTAATTCTTTTAAATCCAAGCTTCAACTTGCATGACACTGAGGCATAAGTCTACCACTTAATGACATTTATAACTCTGTAACAATACGTTTTGTATAAATTACTGCCGAGGCTTACCGTTTCTGATTATGATATATAGAATTAAGTGGTGTTGGGAAGGCGAAGTTTGTAAGTTATGATCTGTCCCTTTGCTTTAACTAGGAGGGTTTCTGGAGACAACTGCCTTGATGAATATAAACTCAAATGAACCTTGAATCTCTTCAATTATTCTTATTTAGGATTCATTTTCCTTTGAACTTTCATTTAACTCAAAGCACAATCACTCCATTATAAATCAAATGCGAGCTTGTCTTCCCTGCAATAACAAGTGCACGTTAAATAATGAAGCAACACCTATGATCATAAAAGATAATGTTTAAATACACCAAAATACAAAAGGCAAAGCGATTTATTATCTGAGTTCAGTGATGAGAATTGAATATTTTTGTAGCAACAGACATCTCTATTCCAGACAACACGTTTTGTATGACATTCTGTATAATCTCCCTTTCAGAATAATGGTGCCTTGGTGTTAAGGAGAGATATCAATGGTCCAGCATGCAATACTGGTGCCAAGTGAAAGGCTCAACTCTCTCCTTGCTCAGTTTTCCCCGCAGACTAATGGATACAAAATACCTCTCTCTCTCTCTCTCTCTCTCTCTCTCTCTCTCTCTCTCTCTCTCTCACACACACACACACACACACACACACACACACACACACACAAACACAGCCTCTTTTCCACTTGGAAAGGGCTAGGTCATATCACCCAATTCATCTGGAGTTTTGAAGACTGTGGCTCTATAGATCTCTTACACAGAATCACAGCCAACGGATGTGAATGTACCTTTAAAAGCATAAAAGGACTCGCCATCGCACTTGCTGGTTTTCCCTCTGCAGTTTGCAAATACCTATACACATTCTTGGTACAAACTATGCTATCAAAAATAATGTAGGGAAACCCTGGAGCATCCCCAAGCTGTTGCGGGTAAATTGGTTCTGTAAAGAGGATCTTCTGGAGTTCCCATAATGAAGTCTCTCAAATGGCATCTGAATCCACACAATGGATCAAGTAACCAGGTTCCCCCAGATGAGCTTGCATTTCTTTGCAGTGATACACAACACACACACACACACACACACACACACACACACACACACACACGAATCCAGAACACAGAAGGAGGGTGGCTGAGCAGGTAGAAAGCTCTCTTCCCAATGTCTCTTTATGCATTCTGTCTTCAAAGCTCTGTGACCTGTCTTCAGTGCACCCTCGGGTGTGGGATTTACATTTTTAATATTGGCATTTATGACGTGGTACTTCTTCCTGGCTAATTGGTATCAGAGCAAAATGTTTGCCTCTCTCCTGAAATAAATCTCTTCAAGAGCTTCAATCGTACATTCTTTTGTTCTATCCCTCATTTGAAACGGGCTCTATAAAGCCGCCAGACCCTGCTACATAATCTTTCGCCTCTCACGTTTTTAAATCTGGGGGTTTATGCTCTAATGGCTTTGATGTGCGTACTATTCATCCTGTTACTTAAACCACGTTTTCCCCCATCCAACACCCCCTCTCTCCCAGCCTTGCAGCCTGCACCCTCTGAGGCTGAAAGGATTTATTTATCATCCAGAACGTTTCCATAATTTTGGAAACATATGTTCCAAAATTGCATTCCAATATCTCGTACTACACTCTTTGTCCTGCATCTGTTCTATAAAAACAAACAAAACACACATAATTGTATGCCAATGGCTGCAGAGGCACCATTTCCCCAGGAGTTGGACCTTCCACAAGGTGGGAGTCACAAGAAAAGGCATCACACACCCTTTCTGGAATCACATTCTTGTGTTAATTAGAGTTAATCACTGATAATAGCCAATGTCTGCAGCATCCATGTGTGAAACTTTAATTGACTCTTTTCCAAATTCATTTCAATTTTACAAGATAATCTCTTCATTGAAAATTAGCTATTGTTGAAAAAACAAAAAGTCTCAAGATAATGTTCAGCATTGCATGGACAACTCAGTAACCTTTCTTCTCCCAGATGACCTCATCCTAAAACACACACTTTTAAAAATCCGTTGCTTTCTCTGCAACACCTTCACGGGGGGAACAGCAGGTCAACACACAATGAAATGGGTGAAAAACAAAGAATAAGAAATAAATTTAAATAAAACATGGAGAAATAATTGGACAAAAATATATTTTAATAACTACAACCATATATCAGTTCCCTTCCTGTTCAAAATTCTTAGCACACCACAAATGCACTATGCCCCCCTCACCATGCAATCATAAAAACCCTATCATTTTACAGCCACTTTATGTCCCTAGAATGTATGATGTCAAAACAAGGCAAAATTTGATTAATTGCATTGAGAAAAATCTCCTTAAAGCTAAGAACTCGTATTCTGATATTCACCCTATTAAATTTTTTGCCAGTGAAAAAATTTTCTTCTCCAGTGTTTCTGCCCTTGTTAGTATGAGTCTTCTAATCTCAGGATTGGGAACTGCAAATGGAGTCTGAGCTCTGTGCCACTCGATGTTTAACATCCAGATCAGAAGCATCCAGAAATGCTGATGCCTGGTACCTGCTAAATTCCATAATGTGAACACCAACCTTCATCATGGCCAATTCTAAGCTACTAAAGTGATGTCTCTGAGTGACAGATTTGAGACTATCTGTACACAGCTGGCTGGTTCTTATATTGTAATGTCAACTGGCTCACTCCAAACAACTGGATGCCTATGACTCAGAGTCTTTTTAAAGCACCCAACACCTTTGACATATGGGACAAATCTAGGTGTAACTCTAGCCGTTTATGTCAAACAGTATGCTTCTAGAATAATGTTCAAAAATGCTTGTCAATTTCCTGAGCTAAAACTCATATAGGAACATGGATCAATCCAAAGCCCATGTAAATATTGGTGATCAGATCGCACCATAAAAATACAGTCAAATATGGTTCCAGACATTTTGAAAAGCACTAATAGTCTTGGAATATTCTTTAAAAGTTTTATGCAAATGTTCAATGAGAAACATTTTCAACTAATCCTTCTCAGTCATCTCATTCAGTTATCAAAGCTTTAAAGTTATGGAATGGCTAAGAACACATAGATACTGTCTTCCATATCTTCCATTCTCACTCCCCCTTACATCCATACATATGCATATGTGTCTATTCATGTCTATAAACAGAAGCACACGTGTCACACACACACACACACACACACACACACACATTTCCAAATCATCCTTCTCTCCTCCATTCAAGCTACACCACATTTATTTACACACTGAGACCCCGTCGACCCCTGCCTCACTACTATGTATCCTAAAAAACACAGCTCTGCCAATCACAGTTCCCCAGTCCCATGAATGATGCTTGCCATTCCATTGCCACTTCGAAGGTACCCATCTTTGTGACTTTTGCAGCATCACAGTCATAGTCCTAGGAAACACTGTTGTTCCCTGGTTTCAGGGACCATCCTCAGCAGGAAATCTCTTAGGTCTAGGGTACTAGGCTAGTCCAGAGTCTCATGCTCATCAGCCTGTGGCACCTTAGCAAAACCAAATCTTGTGCCTCGGTTTCTTTATCTGTAAAATAAATACTAATACCATCCTTGTAGCATTAAAACGAGAATTGAGCAATCTAAACTGTATAAGGACCTGGCCCAGTAACTAAACATCAGCCAGTGTCAGCCAATACTAATGACTTCTCAAAGCCCATCGAGCCTTTCACGGTATCTTCTGATAGAATCCCATGGGTTGGCAATTTTTTCTATGAAGAGTTAGATAATAAATATTTTATAGTTTGAAGGCCACAATGTAGTCTTTGTCACATAATCTTAGTTTTATTTGGTTTTTTTTTTTTTTTTTTTTTTTGTCTTTAAGAAGTATAAGTCATACTCAAAAGATGAGCAAGAGGGGTAAGAGACTTGAACATGGGTGAGGACCTGGGTTCAAATCTCCAGAAAAACATGAAGACTCAAGTATGGGAGTGCGCAGGATTGCAATTCCAGAACTGTGGGAGTGAGGCTGGAAATAGGAAACAGCTTGACAACTACTGACCCAGTTCCATATTCAGTGAGAGAGCTTGTCTCAAGGAAATAAGGCAGAGTGACAGAACAAGACCCCAGCCCTTCTCCTCAGTCCTCCGCACATGGGCTCATATTCACATACATACACGCATTCACACACATGTACATATACACATACACACACATGTGCTCACATACACACATGCACACACAGTCACACACACATTCACATATATATACTCACACATATTCACATGCACATACTCACACATGTTCACATACATACACAAACAATCACATACAGACACTCACACACATATACATTCACACATGCACATACACACACATTTACATACCAAAAATAAAAATAAAACATAAAAGCCATTCTGGGCTCAAACAGGCCATAAACTGAATTCAGCCCCACAGGCCATAAAGAGCCAGGAAAGCCCATTTCAAATGTTTGTGTGGAACCAAATGCAGGAACGTAGGCACACGCGTGCACAGATGCACACATTTCATCAGCAAACGTTCACATTTTAGGAAGGGTGCCCAGGTTCAAGCTTCTGTGACCTTGCACACGCTGAGAAAGTGTTGGCCTCTGAGCACATCCCAAGCCTGCATCACTATTAGCTGCTGGGCATCCTGCTGGCCGCGGCTGCTTCCATTGCATCCTGTTCCAGGCACATCCTCCTGAAGATTAAAAGTGCACCTGGCTCTCCTCAAATCTCCTCCAATGGACCATACAGGGCAAGCATCGGCTGACCACGGGAAGCGCTCCTTCATCCTAAGATCCTGAAACTCCCCACATTTTCAGGGACTAGGAGCAATAGATGTATCTGTGTCAAGCCTTAAGTTGGTGAAAGCAGAGTGGTTGGAGAGGAGGTGCTTGTTTCAAGACTCAGGATTTCAACAACTGTTCGGGGAACATCACTGTCTGGAGACTATACACACTTTTGTTCCACCTTGAAAATCACCCTTCTTCCTCATCCACAACCTAAGTTCTCTCCCTACAACTGACACCTCTTTGTGTTTGTATGTGTATGCCTTTGACTATTATTAAACAGAATATGCAGATAGATTCGCATATAAAACTAGTGTATGTTCACAGGGTGTTGCACGTATTAATTGGGTTTGCCTTTAGTGGGTTTTGGTTTTTTGTTGTTGTTATTGTTTTGTTTTGTTTTGTTTTTGAGACAGGGTCTCTCTATGTAGCCCAGGCTATCCTGGAACTCTCTGTAGACCAGGCTGGCCCCAAACTCAAAGAGAGCCATTTGCCTCTGTCTTCTGATGGCTGGGATTGATTAAAGGCATGCACCTTACCCCCAGTAGGTTAGACATATTTTCAAACACACATGCAACATGCAGCAGTCGTGTGTCCAGCCATCCTCAGTGTTAGTCCATCTCCCTAACCCATGCAGACTTTGTAATTGAACTCTTGAACTCTGCCTTCAGGCCAACTCTTTTTTCCTTCTGCACTTGAGAGAGAACATGTATCTTCACTTATGTGCTGTCCTCTGGTGGCCACATTGCTGCAAATGACAAGATCTCCTTCCTTCTTTGTGGTGGACGAATACTACGGCACCACATTTTCCTTATCTGTTTGTCTGCTGGTGAACACCTAAGCTGGTTCTGTATCTTCTCTATTGTGAATAGCTCTACAGTGACCTGGGCAACCAGGTGCCTCTAGTGTGTCACTTTGTTTCCTTTGGATATATCCTCAAGTGGCATAAATGAGTCATACAGTAAACTGTCCTGAGACTTTTTTATCCATTCCTGTTTTCACCATGCATGATGTTCTCAAAATGTTTCCTCTTGCCAAGTGGTCAAGTTCTCTCTCCCAAATGCCAAATAGTATTCTATCATCTGTGATTCACACAGCCAAGGGTGGACAACAGATGGCTTCTACCTCCCCACTCCAGCACAGTGCTCTGATGGAGATCGTCAGAGCTGTTCTTTTCTGTGTGGAAAATGTTTTAGTATGTGTTCCCAGGAAAGAAAAACCAAACCATGTGATGTGTGTAACTGGCTAATTCCTGACAGGCCTGTAGCCACAAGATGGTCCCACCTCCAGTCAACAGAGCATGATAGTTTCTGAGACTCATATGCCAACACAGCAACTAATACTACATGTTCAGGATTAAAATAAACACACACACACACACACACTATATATATATATACATATATCATATATCATATATCATATACATACACATACATACACATGCTGGTGTTTTGATTCCCAGTAGCTCAGAGTGTGACCTTCCAGGGAAGTAGTCACTTGGGACAACAAAGATGATGTTATTAGAGAGAATTTTTAACCAATCTGATTGGTGTCCTTTAAAAAGTGGGAAGGTTGGAGCACAAGGAAGACACTCTGAAAGGGACAAGAGGAGATTCATGGAGAAAGCCATGTAAAATCGAAGACAGAGACTGAGGTAAAACATCTGTGAGGCAGGGGAGGTCCAGATAGCAGCAGCTAATAGGGCGACATAGAACAAAGAATTCCTCAATAGCTCTTAAAAGGAGCCTGGTCAGCTGATAATCTCTAAGATTGTCAGTCCTAAAGCCACAGTTCTTTACCCCATTTGTTTCTGGTAATTCAGTACCAGCCGGGAACACTAACGCGTCTACTTCCACAGCTCTTGACCCAGTGTGCACAGTGTTCACTGTTTTTACACAACTCACTGGTTCTCAAGTCTGCCTTGCCATGATGGTCAGCCGTAAGGTTTGCTTGTAAGCTGCCAACTCAGCCCTTTGATTGCCTGTCCGTAACCGTTTCTATCTTCTGTGGTTTCTATCCTTCTGCAACAGTTCCTCGGAAACTCTAAATATTCACCTTTTGTGATCTGATACTTTACAAATGTGTTTCCCAAAATTAACATCTGTTAACTTTCTCTTCTCGTTTGGGCAAAATTAATGAACCTCTACTTAACTAAAGCCATCCATTTCTTTCATTGTACAGATCCCAGGGACCCACCGCCCTGCAAGTCCAGTCAAAGCAGTAAACTCCAGGTTCACTGAGAGATAGCAGGTGGAAAAAAGTAGAGGTGTCCAGAGACATGGTGAGCTTACCTACACACAGAGAAAGAGAAGAAGAAAACTAAGGAAGAAACAAATAAAGCAAGGAAGGAAAGAAGAAAGTGGGGAGGAGGCTAAGAGGAAATCACTGCATCCAAGCAGTGACACCAAGTGAGCTGACTGTTTCACTGAACCATCACTGTTGAGCTAGAAACTCCTCAAGAAGAAAAGGCTTGTGTACAGATGAGTAAGAGAGGAGTCGGTGAACAACTTGTCAGATCCCTCAAAGCCACTCAGGAGCCTCACTTAAGTGGGAAGTGATGGCATGCAGTCTGTCCATTGGGCTCTTGCCTATTTCATCTGCTAAAGGAGAACTCATCAGTCTAGCTGTGTGGAGGGGCTCTGTCCTCAGTGTGCTCACCTGCCTCCAGCTGGATCCAAATCAGTGACCTCCGCAGCTCTAATACCTGTGCCTTTGGCGGATATCACCAACCAGCCTACAGCCAGACCTCCACCAGCCTGGCTGAGTTCTTGTGGCAGCCCTGCTATCGATGGAAAAGAGATGCCACTCTAACCAGACAGTAATACCACATCTAAAGGCTGAGGGCTACACATGGCCCTCAGACAGCAAAGGCAGCAAAATGGCTAACACTGCTTCCTGATTTTCTCCAGACAAATGGATGATGCCATTCAAATTACTCTACTCAGCTGAAAAAAAAAATGAAAAAACTAGTCATGTGCCATGTGTGATATTATGTGCCTGTACTCTCTGGGGATTGTGAGTTTTGGGCCGGCCTGAGCTATGTGGCAAGTTCAAGACCAACCTGGGTTACATAGTAAAACCCCATCTTAAAAACTCAAAACAAGACACTTGTCATGTGAATGGAGTAGCCTCTTGCTTTGTTTGATTTCCCAAAGATTCCTGCTTTCCCCCTGATAGTACAGTCTAAAGGATGCATGGTTTCCTGAGCAATAGGAACATGGAAGAGGGTTCTAGTGCACTGTAGACCTAAAGAGAAAAAACCCACCACACTGGCTAAAGAGAAGTGTCCACCAGACTCTACAGGGACCAAATGAGAAGCAAAGCATGGGTCCCAGATCAACTTGAACTCAATTTAGACATTTTTCTCATCTTAAAAATAGAAAATATAGGGGCTGGATCGATGGCTCAGCGGGTAAGAGCACTGACTGCTCTTCCAGAGGTCCTGAGTTCAATTCCCAGCAACCCCATGGTGGCTCACAACCATCTGTAATGAGATCTGATGCCCTCTTCTGGTGTGTCTGGCAGTTACAGTGTACTCATATAAATAAAATAAATAAATCTTTTTTTTAAAAAAAAGAAAAAAATCTAGTGTATGGCTGAACAGGATGGCATGAAATGAGCTACAGAGATGCAATGTAGGAATGAAAAAGTACTAGGATGGATAATTACTCAACTCACTCCTTGCTTTCTCGCGAACATCTTCCATTCTCCATGTGCTGCTGGTCTATCAGTAAATCTTACCTTATGCTCTCTGCAGACAGCCTTGCCTCTTACTCCAGAGAGTCAACACAATCCATAAGAAAGGAATTCTACCAGACACCCACCACCAAAATAAGAGACCTTTCAACCTCCAACTTCATGACATTCCTATGGAAATTATAATACTACCTAGGTAGGGTTGATCCAGCTTTGGACAACTAGCTCCTATCTCTTCTTGTTCTTTCTAGAACCTTCCATTATTAATTACCCTCTTCATGTCCTGCATGCTTCTACCTTTTAATCTCATCTTTCCCATATTATTCTCCATATCTAGAGTAGCAAGTAGGTTCTGCATGCTCTGATTGACTGAGATACCTCTGAAACTGGATCCCAAATTAACTTAACTACACAGAGGTAACCCAAGACACAGGGAAACAATATAAGGAAACACTTACGTTTCCCTTTAGCTACGTCCATTCTCATTTATTTCCTCCACAAACATCTCATGATTTGCCTACACTTGCCCCCCTATCCTTCATCTTCCAGTCTGACTCCATCCAACTCATGACTGCGCCAAGGCTAACTCCAAGTCACTGTGTTGCTAGGGACACCCTCAGTTGCTCTCTCAGCAGCAGTTGACACCATGACAGTCTTCTACTCGTGCCTTCCTGTGAGAGATGACATCTTTTCTTGACTTGGATGAATGAGTTAGTCACATGGGCTTCCCTCTTGACTAAAACACCTGGACTCATAGACTTACAATTTTTCACAGTGATGTGTAAAAGTGACCTATATTTAATATAAGCAATACTTTAGATTTTAATATTATTCTTCTCTGGGCAGCCCAATATTCTGTCACAAGGTGGGCAATGGCAAGACAACAACCACCAATCACTATGTTGTTAAGCTGTAATGTTCACCAGGTTATGAATGTTAAATGCATGTCTGAATTGTGATGTTTCAGCTTATGATGGGTGTATCATTCATTGTAAGGGAAACAACCTCTGTGTATCTCTATTAGTTAGGTCTATTTGGGCTCACAGTTTCAGAGGTATCTCAATTAATCATAGCATGCAGAACAGCTCTAGAGTAGCAAGAGCTACTTGATGCTCATACTTACAACTAGCCAGGAGGCAGAGATACAAGCCAGAATCAGAAGAAGGTACAACACTCAAAGGCGCGACCCTCGTGACCTACTTCCACCAGCAAGGTTTTAAAATTCCCACAACTTCCCGCTGCCTAACTAGCTGGGAACTAACTGTTCAAAGATGTGAGCCTGTGGGAATATTTCACATTCTGACCATAACAATATCCAAAACCTCTTCCAGCAACTGTGGAAGCCACAATATGAAAATCAGGAGGCAGGCCTTCTACACACAATAAATGCAGCCCGTGGGATCACAACAGTGTGTTCTCGGTGATTACAGGAGCAGCCATTTCTGATAAAGTAACCTACAGGCTATGGAAACTTCCTGAGCTCTCCTCTTGGTAGGAAATTGTTGAATATTGTGCACTTCTTAGTCAGCTGACTCCAGCCATCAACCCACATCCACCTAGCTCTAGAGGAGTAAGCGCCCCACACTCCTCTCACTGTGCTTGATCCAAGCCTGCTAAACAAGACAGCCAGCGTGGGGCCCAGGGACCTCCTACAATGCCAGGTTGGCATTCTGTCTCTGAGAACAGGAATTTGTAAGCTTGGTGCTCTAAAACCCATTTCAACACACACCAGTATGTTCTGACTTCTCTTTGTAGTCATAAAACCTGTGTCCTCTACACTTTCACCCAACACTAGACACAGCTCCCCAATCTTCCTGGGGAACCCACAATCCCTAAGGAATGCTAAAAGTTAAAGATACTATTGCTTACCAGAAAAGTTGTACATTAGGTCAAATTCCATTCAGCCTTGTTTTTCTCCATCCTTAAGAAGTCTGGTTTCAGAGGCTGGAGGGATGCTTCAATGGTGAAGAGCACTGGTTGCTCTTCCTGAGGACCAGAGTTCAGATCCTAGCACCAATATGGCTGCTCACAACCATCTCTGTCTCCAGCTCCAGGGATCTGACACTCTCTCTAGCCTCTGCAGGAACCCAGCATCCACACGGTCCAGAGGAATGCATAAATACAAAACACCCATACACATTAAGTAATAAAACACTTAAAAATAAAAGAAGTCTGGTTTCAGAGCATGGTTTTTAACCTGTTTGTGTGTGTGTGTGTGTGTGTGTGTGTGTGTGTGTGTGTGTGTGTGT
>JANHMN010000007.1:67176255-67192202 GCA_030674055.1 Rhabdomys pumilio
TTCTCCTGCCTCCATCTCACATCACTTTCTCCTGCCTCCATCTCACAGACTTGCCTGTATCGCCACACCTAGCTTCAGGTTTACTTTCTGAATCTGGGTCTTACTGTGTAGCCCTGGCTAACCTAGAACTCACTTTGTGGACCAGGTCAACCTTAAAGACGTGGGTGATCCTCCTGCCTCAACTCTATTCAAATACTTCCATTTCAAAATGAATACAAGTTCAGGGAGAAAAAATGATCACTTTGGAGTTTGATTAGCAAATTATAATATGTCCTACATTAGGTGAGGAACTGGAAGGACAGGGAATATGGGACACAATCTCTTTCCTCTGTTCAGTTCCACGGATGAATGGATATCCAGTTAAAATATCTGTTCAACTAACAATCAGTGTGTATCAAGTCCCAGCATACACAGGGGCTAGAGGGTGTGGCCCAAGGGCAGGCACAAGCTTACCATATTCAAGGCCCTGGTTTCAACCCCAACACAAACAATTAAGGTCTCTGGCATCTAGCTATGGAAAGGACAATGAAGAACCAAGGGAGGCTGGATTGAATCTTATCAACTGTCACAGTACAGAAAAGCACATGACCCACTGAAGAACGGGAAGTGAAGAGGAAATGGTGGTGTCCGTTAGCACCTCCCACACCAGGATCGTAAGGAGAGAAACTCCAGCACTGTCATCTGCACACAGAGTAAGAACCATGGTTGCTGCGGACTGTGGACATCACGGAAAGCTTTCTGCATACACTCATATACCTCAGATCTCATAGTGATACATTTATCCTATCCTATAATCTCTATCTCTGTTAAAAGCAAATGAACTAGGAATGCCAACAGTTTACACTGGTTGACATCCTTCTCCTCTCCCTGTGACACTGGCAGACATGACCAATCAATCTCAGCCATGTGCCTCAATCTCAGGCTTTGACAGAACACTCTAAGTGACTACTAGCCAATGAGGAAAACTGGGACACACAGAAAATCATTTTAGTAAAATTATGGCAATAATGCACTTACATCTGAGTGGCAGCTGAGAAGCTAACAAATCTGTCTCGTTTGTTCTTTTTTTTTTTTTTTTCTTTATTCTTAAACTAAAGCAGGTGGTTAAAGACTTTCCATGCACCCAATAATCACCCATAAGAAGCAGGTTCCAGACATCAATATGGAACCCAAGCCCGTACAGGCTTCCTGCTCTTTCTCACAGCACTTCTGTCTTACACCTCGCTTAAACGGTTGAACCTAGCCTGCTCTGACAGTAATTTGGGGAGAGGTAAATAGGAGGACCCCAGGAAGTCCTGAGGATAGAAGAAACCTCACAACCTAGGGAGTATGGATGGGAAGGATGCCATACTTTTACAAAAAGCTAACCCTTTCCGTGATCTCACACACCACTGGAATCAGATTGGCATTCCACTATGAATCCCATCTTAATCAAAAATGACCCACACCACATGAAGCCATGCGAGGATCAAACTGGACAGAAGAACCCGCATGCCTCTCTTTTGCCAGCAGCTCCTCTCTGTTCTCCAGGTTGCAGAAGAATACAGCTGCCTGCCAAGGTCTCCTCCAAGTTGCAGACACCCTGGGGGTGGGGGGACACAATCTGGCACACCCTTCTTTTGTGCTTCACCGCTCAGGCCTTCCACTGCTCCTCTATGATCTGTAGCCCATATCATGTGGCACCACTTGAAAAAACAATGTTAAGTTAGCTCCCATAAACAAAGGGGTTCCCAGTGCAAGGTTTCCAGGGACACCCATCAGCTCACCCTCCGACCCCATCCAATTCTGAGAGTGCAAGGGTCCTAAAAGTGTTTCAAAACATCAGAATTAGATAGTGTGTTGAGTTTGAAGCTAACATACGGACTTTTGACTTTAAAGGGCTGTATTTTCACAACAAACATGCGTTGCCATGGAGACAGCATAGGCCTATGTAAACTTCAGGCATTCACGTTCATAGAAACTCCTGAAGCAAGACCAAATGTTGGCCCTAACATTCCTGTGCTTGCCAACTTCCAACGAGCACACAAATTTGCCAGAAATAAATGGGTGTGACTAATACAAGCTCAGATTTTTTTTTTCATTTACCTTGAGGAAAGGGTTTGTTGATATGGGAGCTGCGTGAATTAAACATACCCTCCACCCCCACAAATCCATCTGTTTTATTTATACTTCTAAGAGTTCTGTGTGCACATTTTTTCCATAAATTGTACGAGTGCTAGTAATCACGCATCCCCCCCATCTGTGGCCCACTTCTGTTTTAACACCACGTCTTTCATTGTTCGTGTTCCATTAAGCACATATTACAGGCAATGCAGTCAAGACTTAACTCTTCTGGTCCCTACTACACCTCCAAAGCCACAGAATTATCAACAAGCTTGCACACAGGTGACACCTCCAAGGTCCACAAGTCCACAGTAAGCCCTATTACAAGCTCAGAGACATCAAATTGGTTTCTGCTATTGACTTTCTTTCTTGTGACCCCTGCCCCAGCCCTCTAGGCCTCAATCCCAAATCCCTCCTTTCTTCCGCACTGAGGTCAGCATGAATGGCAACTGTGCTCGCCCAGAATCTACTCTAGCCTGTGCCGGATAGTGGCTGCTAATTACTATAGTCACACTTCTTAATTCAACAAGCACCAGGCGGCTGGCTGCCATCTCCCCAGTGAGAAGGGTCGCCAGCTCTCTCCTGCAGGTCACTAAGTCGGCATTTATTCCTGATAGGAGATGGCATTACAAGGTAGCTGTTCCAACATGAATGGTAATCAACCATAATTAAAAGTGATACACCCATTCTGATTCATGTGATAGTGATAAAAAAAAAATCCAAGAAGGCACTGAAAGGAAGTAAGAAAGAGAGAAAGAAACTGCTTGGCCACGGCTGACCAAGTCTTCATGTCCATTTAGAATTTCTGGAAAATGATGTGAAACTTTTGTTTTCTATTCATTTGCACAGAAGAAATTCATGTACATGGGTATCTCAGGAGAAAAGCAGCAAGCGTGGATTTTCCATGAAGGCATAAAGAGGGTCCTGTCCAAAGGTGAACCCTTTCATGTGGCACCAGGAATTGTGTTTCAAGGAGAGGACCATGTGAGGAATCCCTGGCCCAGAGTGCATGCTAATTTAGGCATGGTGCCAGCCTCCGGCCTTAGAAACTACAAAAAACCCATGTACCAACCCTGTCATCCAGGGACATTTTAACCTGTGCTACTTGGATTGATTCTGCCCCCCAGATTTTCAGCCTCAGCCCTGAGCAATCGTTGCCAGACTATGCCAGTGCCAGTTTCCCACTCTTGCTGGTGAGCAGACACTTCAGCCTCTGGCACCTCTGCACAGGCCATGTGTCCACAGTCAGGTCAGCTTTATGTCAGTCATTA
Organism: Rhabdomys pumilio; assembly: GCA_030674055.1. Classification (NCBI taxonomy): domain Eukaryota; kingdom Metazoa; phylum Chordata; class Mammalia; order Rodentia; family Muridae; genus Rhabdomys; species Rhabdomys pumilio. The sequence continues at coordinate 67,179,630 of JANHMN010000007.1, forward strand.
CTGGGATCACCTATGACCTATGACCTCCCGTTGTCACCATCCACTTCTGTTCCAGGTCTCCAGCCATGTTCTTCAGAATCAGGCCTTGGGACCACAGCCGACTCGCCAGGACCATACAGGCAAATGTTCCTGGGAAAAACTAGAGCAAGAGGGGGAAAGCCTAACTCAAGTACAACATGGGCCATCCTCCCTCCATCTGATTCTACAGTGACATCTGGAGCATATAGTGTCCACGGAGAGATCAGAGGCTGGTCTTTCTCAGTTCCACACAGCCAGTCACTTGCTAGCCACCTCAGGGCAGAAGGACTAGCCATGATCTTGGGACCCTCTGAAGAAGCCTGGGTGCTTGCCTGGAAGCAAGGGGAAGCTGAGGGATAGGTACACACAGCTGGTGGCTGACCTTAACCCCCCACAGGATGGGTGACACTCCCGGAGAAGTAAACAATGGCACTGTTTTAACCTAAATGTTTTGTAGCAATTGTCAATCTTCAAATTTCAGAGGACCAGAGGGGAGACATTCACAACACTCACGGTTCCTTCTAGAACATCACACTGTAAAGTCTACGTGACCAGAGGCACAGACATCTGCCCACCTATGAAACCTCAAAGTTCCATTTGATTCCCCTCGCTTTATGACCGCCATGCAACTCCTCTACTGTGGTAAAATTGCAAGGGACCATGTCCATGCCCAGGACGGGCCCCTGCACTCTGGACAGCTGCGCGCCAGCCTTGCTACTCCCGGTGACTCAGGGCAGACAGCAGAGGAGAGGGGGACTCACAAAGAGATCAACATGTACCTAGGAGAACTTTCAAGTCTGGGCCAGCCATAACAGCTCTCTGAGGGGTGTGATAGAAAGAGGGTGAAAAGAACATTCTTGAGGTATGGGGGGTTACCCCAAAACCTCCTCTCCCCTAGGGATCATGTCTTCCCTCCCATGGCCTGTAACTACTCACAAACAGGAATGAAAGGAAGGCAATAGTTTGGATTTCTTTTTTATTTTTGTCTTGTTTTGCTTTGCTTTGCTTTTAAGCAGCAGCTTTCAGTATAAAATCTGGAATAGAAAAGTGTGTAGCAAGTGGGGCATGGGGTTGTTCCAAAGAAGTCGGTCTTAAGAATATAAGCCGTGCAGACAGCGGGCAGTTCTTAAGATACACAAAGTAAACTGGCCAGACATCAATAACTCCCCAGTGTCCGTATATTTAGAGTTTCAGGTAACCAGAGGCTATTTCTGTGCTCCATGTATGCAAGGTTCTGGGTGCTCATGAAATAAAGTGCAGACCGTTCTAGAAGGATAGGAGGGGTGGGATTTGAAAGAGAGCCCTGTAGTGTGAGTGGATTTGAATAGAGGTGACAAAAGAGTAACAGGAACTCTGTGGAAAGGAGAGAGTTGCCTTCCATAGTCACTCAGCAATGCCCTAGAGGGTTCCAGAATCCATTATCTCTCCCATAAAACTGTCAGAAACAAAGCTATTTCCTTACTTGAACACATCTCCCTACAGCTGCCAGCAAGACCCTACCCATACAGGACTGTTTTCAAGGACCACAGGCTCCTTGAGCCACCCAGGGCCATGACACCACCAGCAGCTTAAACGGGAGCTCTGCCTCAAGCCTGCACTGAAGCTCTGCCTCCAGTTTGCCCTAGAGCTCAGGCCTCAATCATGTCAGGCCTCGATCATGAAAAGTGTGAAATTCCAGGAAGGTGGAACAGTGTGTAGTCTCTCCTACTTCAAAGGAGTATGGGAAGCAGCTACTTCTTTTATTGTTTGGTTGGGTTGATTTGTTTGTTTGTTTGTTTGTTTGTTTTTTGAGACAAAGTTTCTCTGTATAGCCTTGGCTATCCTAGAATTCACTCTGTAGACCAGGCTGGCCTCGAACTCAGAAATCCGCCTGCCTCTGCCTCCCAAGTGCTGGGATTAAAGGTGTGCTCCACCACTGCCCGGCTAAGCAGCTACTACTAAGGGCAGCACATCTCCTCAGCAGACACAGGCCAGCCCCCTTTGCAAAGTGTTTTCTGCAGCTGGCCCATACCTGATGTTGTGAAAATACTATGGCCCAGATATGGTGGGCCACGCCTTTAAGCCCAGCAGAGACAGGCAGATCTCTGTCTACACAGCAAGTTCCAGCCAGAACTACACAGCAGGGCCCTATCTTTCTGAAAAGAGAAAAAAAAACCCACAACACAGCAGAGCTAAGTAAGGCTTGCTCACCGTGAACCTTCTGCCTACATCCACCCTCAGTGCCAAGGACAAGTGCATAGCAGGGTGAAAACAGAAGCAAGCTGTGACCTCCCAACTCCTCCCAGCTTCCAGAGTTCTCACATACATTCCACATTGTCCCTGAAGTTCTTCCCCCTTCACATACCAAGTCACACCCCAGAAGCTTCAAAACTGACTCCAAGCTAAGACTTGTCATGAATTAATGGAGCAGGAGCCCAAAGACAAGGCTATATCATCCCCACCCCTCATCCACCAGTGGTCCTGCCCGGAGTGGGCCTTGGAGGGGGCCAAGCCATTAGAGGGGGTTCTAACTCTAAGAACAGCCTTTCCTTCTATTTCCTTAGTACACAACTGTGGGGACTTTGTTCCCTCAAAAACAAGGAACTCGTAGATGATGCTTCTTCCCAGATTGCCCCTGTCCCCTCAGAGGTGGAGCTGTTTACAAGACAAGAAGCTCTCTGACAGCTGTGGATTAAGGACTGTAACAGCCTGCGTCTGTGAGGAGCTTTTAACGTTCAGAGTCCTTCTCCATCCATCATTCCTTTATCCTCCAGACAACCTGATGATGCAGGTAGAGTATGGGAGGATTACCAGAGCCAACCTCTGGAGTGAGCAATGTGGATTAAGTACTTAGTGGATCTTCCTGGAGACCCAGAAAGGGACCAGGCTGCCTCAGAAAATCCCTCCCAAGAAATTGCACCTGAAAATTCCCTTAACAAAAACAGCCCTTCCATTTCACAAGTGAGGCAAGCAGCAAAAGCCTTTGAAAAACGCCAGCCCATCAGCCGATGGGCGCTATGGAGCAGAGCCTTTCCTGAGAGCCAGTCACGAGGAAAGGAAATGGGGCATCCAAGGGGAATATGAGAAATTCTTAAAAACTTAATTTGAGTGATAATTCAAGGTGCAATCACCCCTATAAACCACTGGCCCTATTTTACATGAAGGATGGCACAAGTCAAGCACCCCGTTCATTCATTTCCCCACTTTCTGTTTTAGGAGCCCCAATTGGGCATGTGATGCCCTGAGATTCAAGCCAAACACTTGGACCAACTCTGCATTTCCTGCTGAGGCTATGGGTGGCACACCAGGATACCTGATGGCCTCCCAGACATGTGCTCCTTGGCCCTTCATTGCCTCAGTTTGGACGTCAAGGATGGTTTTCTATAGACACTGGCCTGAGAGACTTCATGGCACAGACACAGAAAGGAAATTAACCTCAGAGATATGTTGCTTTGAAAGAGCAGTTTAGAAGTCGGGAATCTTGGTCTTCACATCGACAACTGACTTGTGGCGATCCTGAGGCATAAACAAGTGTTATAGATGACAGAAAAGCAGGCACGGGCTGAACGACAGTGAGTCTTCCTTCTCAGAACGGAGAGACCACCTCGCCAGCTGTTCAGGGCAACAATTAGTGGAAAAGGGGCCGTGAATTTAAAAGACAGCAAGGAGGGGTATATGGGAGAGTTTGTAGGGAGGGAAGCAAGAGGAAAATGTAATTATGTTGCAATCTAAAAAATAAAGAAAGAAAAAGTAAATGATTTTTAATTGCCATCTTATCCATTGTTTACAGTCTGGCTCAGTCGTGCTAAGTACACTCAAATTGTTATGAGAGAGGCTTCCAGAACATTTTCATCCTATCGATCAGACACTCTACCCTTTCAGTAACAGTTCTAACATTTCTCCTCTACCCATACCCCAGATCTTGGCAGCCACCTTCTAATGTCTCCACAGATGCAACTATTTTAGACAGCTTACGTAAGTAAGTATAGAATGCAGACAAGGGTAGGTTGGGTTGATCACACACGCACACGCACACGCACGCGCACGCGCACACGCACATGCACACGCACATGAGAGCAGGTGCTGGTGCATTCCCTTGTGTACACAGAGGCTAAAGGAGATCACCAGATATTTTCCTCTGTCCTTGAAAATCAAAGGCATCACACAGAATTCTCTTGTACTAAACACGTATGTTTTGATATTCAAATGCAAATGAAAAGGTACCAGACTTGCTGAGAGGCACAAAATGAGGGGCTAGGCACATAGAGACCCTTCAGAATGTTTCAAGGTATAAATTTTGCATTACTCCTGAAAGTTTCCCTACTTTGGCATCCTAAATACCCAATACAAAAGAGTGCCCACCTTGTTGCTATCGTTCTGACCCGGACTCTCTGAACCTTTCTGTTGAAAGCATCCCATCCCACATACAGGCAACTCAAGTACAGCTAGTGGGGACTTTCATGGGGTCTTATTACTAAATGCATTAAAATTCTAAATACTATGTCAATTATTTTTTGGTATGTGGAGTAATTAAAAACTTGTCAAAAACAATATAAACATGTCTTTGAAATCACGCTTTGCCTATACCATCCTACAAGAATTTGCCACGCAGAAACAAGTCCCAGTCCCTGCTAACTATTGCCGAATGTGAAGACAGGGCAAGTCTTAAGGCCTCATAAGTAAAGTTTCCTGACAGAGTCCCCCCCAGTATCCACAACCCAGCCTATGACAAGTCTAGCGACTCCTGTGGAGACTCCCAACTCTTTCAGACCTCCAGGGAGACATTTTGTGTAAACATCTGCGTCACTAAGCAACTCCCTGACTGCTACGTTGAGAAAGACACCGCCTGAGACAGTCTCTTGTCCCAGAGAGACTATCGCTGTTGTGTTTTCCAAAAATACAACCTGTTAATGACAAGCCATTAAGCTTCTCAGCAGCTAACAGGAAGCACAACTCTACACAGAAAGAAACACACATTTCTGCCCAGAAAGCCACATGTGCAGGTCAGCAGGGCAGGCCCCTTGAGAGCAGCTTGGCCCCACAGGGCTCCTGCTCCACAGCAGCACATGGCACACGGGCCCCCAGTGGCACGCGGCACACGGGCAGGCGACCTGTCTTCTGTCTCCACAGCTTGTGGCTTCCAGGATGCGGGCTCTGAAGCTGCATCCTTTGCCAATTCCCTTTGGCAGGAAAGGCGCCTTCTGGTACCCTCAGTGCCATCCCAGTCCTCCATGCCTGCCAACCTCCTCATGTTTTATCAATTTTTATTTAAATTGGTGATCAAGGAATTAACCCAGCTTATACAAATTCGATCTTCACAGAGCCATTCCGGTGGAGCGGCACTTGTGGTATTTCACTCTCCAAATGAATCGAATTGGATTTTAATGATAGTAGACCCCATTAAGCAACACCTGATTGGGTTATTTCCTGGAATTTCATCTTATTGTTTTCTTCATCCCTGTTATCCAAAAGATGCAACAGGGGAGCCGTCAGAAGCTGCGGCCAAGGGGAGCCGTCAGGAGCCGCCGCCAAGCTTTACTGGATTTTCCTTGAAATGATAATTATGTTTTCTTCTATTTCTTCTTGGAGGTCCACTCTTTCCTTTTTCTGATGTTTATTTTGGTTTTTTTTGTCTTTTAAAGTCTTACTGGACTATAGCTCAGGCTGGCCTGTGACTCACAATCTCCCTGCCTCTACTTCATTCCTTCTTTCCACAGACTGCCTCATTGTCATGGCAACTCATGTCTTAGTTATGGTTACGATTGCTGAGATGAAACCCCATGACCCCTACTTGGGGAGGACAGGGGTTTGTTAGTCTTACACTTTCACAGCACTGTTCATCATTTAAGGAAGTCAGGACAGGAACTCAAACACAACAGGAATCTAGAAGCAGGAGCTGATGCAAAGACCATGGAAGGGTGCTGCTTACTGGCTTGATCATCATGGTTTACTTTCTTATAGAACCCAGGACCAACAACCTAGGAATGAAACTCCCCACCAAGGGCTGGGCCCTCCTCCATTAATCACTAATTTAAAAAAACACTTTACAGGACTGGAGAGATGGTTCAGCAGTTAAGAGCACTGACTGCTTTTCTAGAGGTCCTGAGTTCAATTTCCAGCAACTCTCTGTAATAGAATATGACGCCCTTTTCTGGTGTGTCTGAAGAGAACAACAGTGGACAAAACATACATAAAATAAATAAATAAATCTTTTTCAAAAAAAGGCATATGAATAAAATGAAGAGAAACAACCAAAGCAAGACAAATAGACAGGGCAAGTTATGGGGAGGTGGGAAGAGCTAAGAGCTTGTCGCCTTAGAGTTTGTCACCAACAGAACTTTCACCAGAGAACCAGCAAGAATTCCAACAGGATTAGCATTTGCAGTTAAGGTTACTGACAAAGAGCTGATATTTTTATGTTACAGTACCAATGAACCAGGCTTAAGGTCTGAATGCTATGGCCATGGGTAGGGCTTAGTTTCCCTCCCACACGTTTTCTGAGAATCTCAAACAAGACTGGTAACTTTGTTTATAACGAAGCTATCCTGCCTTCCTACACCCCTGTGATTTAGACTTTTGCTTTGTCAATCATAATCCTGTCAGGCACGCCTCCAGAACCACCCTGTGATCTCATCTGAATTCCCAAACAATCTTTTAAAGATGATGACTTTAAAAACAACAAATCTTACCTATGTCTTCTGTAAAGACAATGTGGCTATTGTGTAAAGACTGACTCTCTCAGAGAGGCCCACGTTGGGCCTCTCCAGTCGTACTTTCTTCTCAAGTGCCTCTCTCTCCCCACCCTCATCTCTTAAATTCCAACCCTGCCTCACAATGGCTCATCCTCAAAGCCAAGGATCTGCTTTTCCCTAAGTAGAGGTCTCTAAAGGATTAAAAGAATCACTGAGACTGTCATGGTCAACAGACATGAAACAGTGTCCCTGCCCTTGCCACCACCGACACAATTACTCTGGGGGATCAGTCTAAAAACCCGGTTGTCCCTCTGACACCAGCAGATTTTCAGACTTGACAGTCCTCTACAGAGAAGGGCATGTTCATCTTGTCCCCACTGTAATTTCAGAGCTTGGGGACTCTATGTGTATGGGGGGGTGAGAAAGGCATCGTTGAAAGGAGGTACCTAATCTGTACCCCGATTTCGACCTGAATGCTCGGATTAGTTTCCAAAAGATGAAACTCCACAGATTAGCACATTCTTTGTTTCTTTGTTTTGAGACAAGGTCTCACTCTGGCACATGTAACAATATTCCTGCCTCAGCCTCCCATGTGCGGTGCCACATTTAACTTATTCTTTTTTTTTTTAAAGAAATAATCACTACTGTGTAACTGTAAGTGAAGTGTGACAGCCACCAGGCTCTTGCCACCGTGCCTTCCCCACCATAATGAACTGTGTCCCTTCTTTAGCCCTTAACCAAAATAAGCCCCTCCTTCTTTTACTGGCTTGGTCCAGTATTTTGTCACAATAGCAAGAAAAATGAGCACAGTGGGGCTATTGCTGTGGTAAAGCTGTACAGTCCTTAGACCTCTGTGACTGCTTTGTTGGGAGAATATGGGACAGTTTGAAGCGGTTTGGTTAGAGAAACTCTAGAAAGCCATAGATAGACCTTAACAGGCCACTCTGATAGGAGTTTTGGAAAAGCAGAATGTAAAGAAATGCACACAGAGTAGACCCAGATCATGAGACTTCAGAGAAGACCAAAAACTGTTGGAAACTAGACTAGATGCTATTCACAATACGTTCTGACAAATCATCATCATCATCATCATCATCATCTACCTGTGTTCTGCCCTTCAAGGCAATTGGTTACACTGTTTGGTAGAGGAAATTTCAGTACAAAATACCATCCAGTGTTATATTGTGATGTAGCTATTGCTTACTGCAGTAACTCTGACCAAGACTTCAGGGGACAACAGCAAATACAGCAGAAAGATTCAAAAATGTGCAGCTTGGCAAGAAACAGGGCAAGAGAAGGTTTAAAGCCATAGATAAGGAATGTGCTGAGAAGGCAACTATGGTTGTCAGACAGATTCACATTAATAAAGAGAACCCCTTGTTCTGCCCTAGGACACTGAGGACAAGACCCCACCAACCAAAGGCTCTAATTTGTTAAAATTTCAAATTATTTAAGCATGATGTGAGAATGCTCCTGACAGGTGTCCCTACTCAAAAACAACTGTTTAGGAGAGTGTTTTCCATGACTGAGCCAGGGGTCATCATAGCTGTGATAGAAGGAGCTAGTAGCAGAACTTGGCAGGGTTGTCAACATGGTTCTGGCTTTTCAGACATGTAAAATGTAGCGATGGACAGATAATGGACACCTGCATCAGGGTTCCATAAATCTGCTGATACCAAGCAATGTGTGGCAAGGTCAGATTTCCTGCAAGGAGGCCCTGAGAAGTCACTGAATGAAGATGGGAAGGGAACCCTAAATTGCAATAAAAATGCCAGGATGCTGGAGATGCCAAGACCATGGGACGCCCACCAGAGAAAGCCGTACGTATAGAGTGGAGCTGGCCCAAGAGCTCTGTTCACTATTGGCAGCAGAGCTGGAGGGGCAGGGCTCCCCAAAGCTGCCAGAGCCCAGGGGATCCCATCATCAGTCCTGGATGCCAGACATGGAGCTTTGGGATTTGGTGTGCCAGTCCTGCTTTGGTCCCATCTTTCCCATTATCCTCCTGTTCCTAATTTTTAGATTGGACATATTTATTCTATCATATATTTGGGGTCATCTAACTTGCTTTATAATTTTTACAAGACTTCACAGTCAAGAGTTTTCCTACAGAGTCTCAAAAGAGACTTTGGACTTTTTCAACATTTATTTCTCTATTTGTGTGTGTGTGTGTGTGTGTGTGTGTGTGTGTGTCTGTGTGTGTCTGTGTGTGTCTGTGTGTGTATGTGTGTATGTGTGTATGTGTGTGTGTCTGTGTGTGTCTGTCTGTGTGTGTCTGTGTGTGTGTGTATGTGTGTCTGTGTGTGTGTGTCTGTGTGTGTCTGTGTGTGTGTCTGTGTGTGTCTGTGTGTGTGTGTCTGTGTGTGTGTCTCTGTGTGTGTGTGTGTGTGTGTTTGTGTATGTGTGACGTGGCACGTGTGAACGTCAAAGGACAGCTTTTAGTAGGCAGTTCTTACCTTCTACCATGGGTTCCAGGAATCAAACTTGGCAGTAAATATCTTTATTCACTTAACCAGTGACTCACTGGCTCTAAGACTTTAAACTTTTAAAACAAGATTAAGATTGTTAATAGTGCTGTGGTTTGAATGTAAAAAGCCTATATTCAATTCTAATGCATGGATCTGAATACTTGGTCCCCAGCTGATGGTGATATTTGGTAGGGCACAGACCCCTTAAGAAGTAAAGCCTCAAATGAAGGAACGGCTCCTGGAAGAGTGGGTCTTGGGGTCTTATAGCCCAACTCTACTTCTGGCCTCTTCTTGTCTTAGGACCCAAAGTGTCCAGCACCGCATGCTACTGCTGCCATGGCTATCCCATAGTAATATAAACCCTTCCTCCAAAGAAAGAGAGGGAGGGAGAGAGAGAGGGGATAGAGAGAAAGAGAGAGAAGAAAGTCAAGTCAAATCACAATTCCTGGTAGAGATAGCAAAGATTTATACCACTGGCACGATCTCCTGAAAGTATCACTAAGACCAGTGCAGTAGATTGGAATTAATCTAATGTTTATATCTGCATGTCTAGCAAGGAAAGGTATTTACTTAACAACTTCTGAATGTAATGTTCCTGCAATGATACAGTACAGGAGCTGGAGAGATGGCTCAGGGTTCAGAAACTGCTCTTCCAAAGGTCCTGAGTTCAATTCCTAGCAACCACATGATGGCTCACAACCATCTGCAACTAGATCCAATGCCCTATTCTAATGTGTCCGAAGACAGCAACCGTGTACTCACATACATAAATTTTAAAAATTTAAATAAAATTATACAGTACAAGAAGACACAGGATTTAGACTTGTACTATTCAAGGAGCTTACAGTTTAGCAGCAGAATAAGACACGTGGAATAAAAAGCACAAGACACCACCGAGATTGATTCAGTGAGACAAATCATAAAATAGAGACATTAATGGGCAAAAAAAAAAAATAAGTGCTACACTTTAGGAAATTACATAATAAATCTCCTTGCTAAAGAGAACCAAACCAAAATGCAAAATAGTAGAAAGAGAAACTGAAATAATAAATTACATACTTTAATGGGCAGCTACAAAATTAGCTTATTATAAAAAAAAAAAAACCGCTAAATTATAGGTGCTAGCCATAAAAAGATAGATTCCCAAATTTCTCATAGAAGAAATTTTTACTTCATGCTGTAATGTATTTAAGCAAGTATTATTTGCACATTTTTACATTAAGCAACTGTGCGTGCATTATATCTATAACTTAAATAAACGTTTTTAAACTATTTAGGGGCAATGCCTAATGTAGGTGTCAGTCTCCTCTTGGGGTGTCTCCGTTATACTCTCTCAGCATTCCTTGTGCTGATAGAATATATTAAACTGAATCTGGGCAAGTGTTCAGAGTGGAACATTTGAACAGCAACCTTTCTGTGTTTTGATAAGTGCCCATTCACTTACTATTAGACAAAGCACAATAACTTGGAAAAGAAATGAATTCTGACACATCAAAAGCATTTTCCTTCCTCTGATATTTTATCTGTATGTGGTCTGGATTTTGAAATACTGGAGAATGTTATCGTGAATTCCAAATATAATTATGTGTTTCTAGAAAAGAGACATCATTATTTGATAGCATAAATGGCTTTGGTATAATATCCAATGTCACTTCCCCCACTTTGTTCCCGTAACTTATCCTAATTGAACACTTGGAGGAGACTCAGGCCCTGTCCACATAGGCAAAATCAGAAACGGCATTAAAGCTACAACAGAACACTCTACTAAAAGATTACTCCTACAGCTTAATTGAATCAAAAGCCAGACTCAGAGGTGGGGGACAAGCACTAATCTCACGGTCCTCTCCCATGAAGAAAATTACATCACCCCAAAACACAAGAGGCTTGTCTTTCACAAGGTACCAGAGGAGAAAAAGATCAGGCTCACATCCTAATCTTCTTGATTTCACTCCAAATGGAAAATGGACCTAGGGAATTCTGAGCATGGCACCAGATTAAGTTCATGCCAATTCACCCTTCCCAGTGAAAGATTAATACATGCACACTGGGCAAAATATGACATATACACAAATATCCCTGGGTACTGATTTTTGTTTAACATTTATTCTACTTGTCTGCTTACTAGCATCCTAAACAGAGTTTGTGGAATTTTTTTTATATTTATTCATGTGCACTCTGCCCTCCATGGGGGGTACAAACAGCTGGAAAGCAGGTGCCTCAGAAAATTGCCATCTGCCTGGCCTTGTCCCCAGCATACAAATGCTCCCTGCTCTAGCTGAAGGCTCCAAAACAGTAAAAGAAAATCTAGGCAAGTATATATCTGTCCCCAACCTCCCGAAGAGAAACCACCCCCTCCTTGGGGGCATAGCTGATGTCAGAGCTGATGGCAAAAGGCAGTACAGAAGGAAGTTAGCTGGGTTTGAGAGCTCACACCTGTAATTCCAGTACCTGGAAGGCTGAAGCAGGAGGATGGTCCTGAGTTCAAGGCCAGATGGGGCTACAGAATGAGACCCTTATTGAAAAGAAAATAGACAGGAGTTGGGGTGCAGTTAGACTTGAAATTGTTCCTTTGAGTTTGTGGTTGTTCCCACACTTCTCTCTGGGTCAGAGTTCATGGGTGCTCAGAATAAAGGGTGACACTAGTGGGAAGCAGCTTGCTTCCTGATACAGGCTCACTTCCTGAGTGGGATGCGTGCATATCCCACAGGGATTCTAAGACATCAGTGGAATGAAAACTCTACATTCTGGAGGAAAGTTCAGACCAAGTACACAAGTAGAGCAAGGGAAAGCAAAAGATAGATAGATAGATAGATAGATAGATAGATAGATAGATAGATAGATAGAGATAGACAGACAGATAGAGATAGAGATAGAGATAGCTAGAGATAGATATATATCTTTCATAAACAATGAGAAGGCTAAATGGGAAACAAAATCCTGCACAATACAATGCACAGAGCTACACAGAAGAGAAAGGATCACAGACATGGTGCTGGAGAAGGAACTGAGAGTTCTACACCTTGATTAAAAAAAAGCAGCCAGAAGACCCTTAAGAGAAGGGTCTCAAAGCCCACCTCCACAATGACACTTCCTCTAACAAGGCCACACCTACTCCAACAAGGCTACACTTCCTAACAGCACCATTCCCTGGGCCAAGCATATTTCAAACTATCACATTTATCTTCAGAAATACAGGGGTTTTTGAAAAGGTCTTGTGATATCCTCTTTATAAAGATCCTAAAACCTAAGTGATTTGAGGAAACGCTGTTAAACAATGAACCCAAGATGCTACACACACACACATACACACACACACTCAACACATGCACACACACATATACACACACACACTCAACACATGCACACACACATACACACACACACTCAACACATACACACACACACACTCAACACATACA
>JANHMN010000007.1:67195154-67216193 GCA_030674055.1 Rhabdomys pumilio
TGTGTGTGTGTGTGTGTGTGTGTGTGTGTGTGTGTGTGTGTGTGTGTCTGTGTGTGTGTCTGTGTGTGTCTGTGTGGGTATGTATGGGTATGTGTGGGTATGTGGTGTGGGTATGTGTGTCTGTGTGGGTATGTGTGTCTATGGTATGTACTATTGGTAAAAGTATACTTTTAACAGGTTTCTGCATAGCAATCTAGAAAAGATAGTCAAGAACCTAAATGCATTCTCTTGTGAGCCATAATCTCTTGAAACACTGCCTTACTTCCATGCCCATTGCAAAAAAAGCACAGAAGAATTCTGAGTGGTAGCATGGACAGCACTTGTAATGGTGGTCAGATGCACAGTGCTTTAGTGTTTGAAGCTAGGAGCCATTTGAAAAATCAAACAACAGAATACCACATAGCTACTTAGAGAACAAGTGGTGTGCATACTAATACAAAAAATATCCATGACCTGTTATTAGACGAGAAAACCGGATCCATGGTAGAAATTTATCTTTGTAAAACAAGTTAGATGAACAGGTGATAGAAGGCGAGAATTGTGAAGTGTTCTCTTCTGTTAAAACAGACTCCATCAAGCTGGAGCGATAGCTCAGCAGTTAAGAGCCCTGGCAGTTCTTCCAAAAGATCAGGATTAGATTCCCAGCACCTCCGTGGCAGTCAACTCTCTTTCTAACTCAAGATCCAGGGGATCTGGTGCCCTCTTCTGGCGTCTGTGGGCACTGCATGAAGGTAGTGCACAGACAAACATGCAGGCGAAACATGGTAAGTCTTATTTTTTAAACCTTTCAAAGACAGAGAATATGTGTTCACTTCTGCTTTTGTAGGACAGAGATACCTCTTAAAATCCCCTGATCTACCTTCACCCTCTAACTCCTTTTCTTTAACAGCTTCCTTGGAAGGAAGGTGACTTGCCTGGTTGGTAAATTTGAGAATCGCTAAGGTTATTCCTGGCTGGTTCCTCCCTCCACCTTTCAAGCCGTAGCAGTGTCAAGAACAGTCTGCACCATTCCTCCAGGTCAAGAGTCACCCAACCAATGCCAGCTACAACGATCTGTTGGTGTGGGCTCAGTTCTACGGTTCCATTTGCAGTCCCTGTGACTCTAACACTGGGTTACCCCTCCAGCTTTTCCTTTTCAGTATTCTTGACTGTGTACCTCCATTTGTCTGGGAACCCAGAGGGTGGTGGCAAGTAGGATAGAATTTATTGTTTCCTTAGAGGCCCTGACATGTATCAGGGAGGGTTCTTGGTGAAATGTGATTTTTTTTATCCTCACTCAAATGTGACTTAAAAAAAAATTTTTTTTTTAAATTACTTAGTGGCTGGGCAATGGTGGTGCATGCCTTTAATCCCAGCAACTCAGGAGGTAGAGGCAGGTGGATCTTTGTAAGTTCTAGGCCAGCCTGGTCTACAGAGTGCGTTCCAGGACAGTCAGAGCTACACAGAGAAACTGTCTCAGTTACTTAGTGAATTACTACGATGAGTTCATGAAAAACAGTACTGGAGGGAGCGAGCTGTTTGTAGACTGAACAAAAGACCAGAGCAGCAGGCAAAGGGAAGTCACAAACCATGGCGCTCAGTAATGGAGTTACAGCAGGGACTTTGGGTGATTATGCCACCCCCTCAGCCATTCCTCAGCCCACTCCTCCCATTCCTGCAGGGCTTTCTACCCACCACCCACTGTCCACGTTCCAAGCTGACCTCAGGTGAACTCCAGCCTCTTTATCCCCCGACCCCGTCCCCCATCTCAGCCACTGGTTCATGAATGAACAGGCCATCTGGATTGGGCCAATCAAGTGGTGACTTGGAATTGGGGTACAGAGCAAGAATTTCTATTATTTTTGTCCCCTGAGACACCCTGAAACATGACTCTGAAGGTTGTTAGTAGGCTTAAAACCAGGCAGCTGACACCATGCAAGGCTCAAGAACTAAACCAAAAGAAAGCCAAACTCTCAAAGCATCCTGAAGCAAGAATGAATGCTGGGCACACAGAGACGGTAAAACAATAAACTTGCACTAATAATAAATGAAGAAGGAAGATTTGGAGAGTTGGGGCTCGGGTGTCAGATCTTTGGGGCTAGACCATCTGAGCAAACAGCCTTTCTGAAGCTAACTTTCTCTACAGTGGAGTGTATAACAGAGGTTCCTCCTGAGTTACCAGGAACCAGATGAGAACAGTCTAACCACAGCATCTGGCTCAGAGTAACTGTGGGGCATGTGCTTGTCTGTACGCAGTCTCTGCCTCACATGTCTTGCATGGCCTTGCCTTGTCTCTTAGTTCACAAACCACAGCACCAGACAAAGGTCCACAGTAGCTGTTCTTCCCTCCCCCTCTGGGCTTATGCCTATGTGCCCCTGAAAAGCCATCCAGGTGCCCTCCCCAAAAGCCAACATTTCAGCAGTAGACAGAGAGCCTTAGATAGACATTTTCTCCTCTCCATTGAGAAGTCTCAATATGTATTTCACACAGAAGATCAACCCAAGTAGCAGTCACCTCCAGAACAACCTCCTCCCTGCCTCAGGCCACCTTCCCCTCTGCCTCTTCTCAGCCTTTTACTATGAGCTCAGAACGGGGCAATGTTATCTAACTTGTTCTAAGTTTTTCCCTTATTCCTGTTTTCTAATTATCCTTATTTCTGATTTCTAACTATTAAGTTATTCTCTGCCAGAGAAATGAGCCAATTCAAGCCAGATTAGAGTACATAAAGGTAGGTTTATTGGAAAGCTGCTCTGGTCCCAAGAATCAAGGCCAGGGGAGTCACCATGGGGAGAGAGACAGAGGGGAGTGGGGAGAGAAAGTGTGTGCATGCAGGGAGAGAGAAAATGCAGAGAGAGAGAGAGAGAGAGAGAGAGAGAGAGAGAGAGAGAGAGAGCAAAATGTCTGTATTACTTAGGGAAGAGCTTCTTCAGGAGAGGAAACCCAGCCCCTCAGCTGGAAAGTTCAGGTCCGAGGGCCAGGGAGGCCCAGCCTTCCCTGTGTCTGGTAGGGACTGAGGGATGCTAGGAGAAGCTGGAGGCCAGGTCTGCTTTGTTATGTTAAATAGACACCTCAGCCTCTTGTCCTGAGTCTGAATCCCAACACTAACACACCCAAGTCCTTTGATTTTTAAGCCTTTGTTTTCTCCAAGCCTTCAGGCCATCTCTTTAAGGATAATTTTTATCCCAGTTGTTTCTAGATGTTTCTAAATGTTTACAGCCAGTTTGGAGGACTTTCTCAGAACAGGGGAATCTTGTAGAGTTTCCCAACCCCCACCTCACCAGCATTCTGAGCAGACAAGACTCCAAGAGGTGGGAATGAGGAACTAGTCCCCTTCTGTTCAGCAGAAGTGCTAACTAGTTGGCAACCCAAGGTAAAAGCGAGGGAGTGGGGAGGGGAAGAGGAGGCAAGAGGATGACAAGCTAGGTGTGAGGCCCCCCTCTGAGCTGGAGAGCCTTAGCTTCGGGCTGTCTTTGCACCTGAAGAACCGATGTTGCCTCTGGGCCTCCACTGCTACAGTTGAAGGAAAACCTCATTGAAACTGCATCCCTCACTCACTGGGATGCCCTAGTGTCTGCCCACTGCTGAGGACCAAAGCGTACATCAAGGTCCTGGTACCTTTGCTTCTAGCTGTGACCAAGCAGCTGGGTGGCAGAGAGAGGCCCACACCACAGCCAGCAGAGGGGCAGGAGGGTAGGTAACATGGAGAAGGTGTGTGGTGCCCAGAGATGAGCAAATGACACTCAATCAGCAAGTGAGAAGACCATCAGAGCCAGATGATAAAGCAGGGCTTCATACCCCCATCCCTGCCTCCCTGCACAGCGGGGTCTCTCAAGAGAAACACACATAATTCAGTTCTGAATTCTCATTATCTTTTGTTCTTGTTGTTTTGTTTATTATTGTTGTTATAGCACAGGGCAGGGGATGTATCAGCACAGAGTGCTTACCTACTAGTAGTGCCCAAAACCTTCCTTTCTATTCCCAGCACTACAAAATAATTGTTTCTTTTTTGTTTTTGTTTTGAGACAGTTTCTCTGTGTAGCCCTGGCTGTTCTGGAATTCACTCTGCAGACCAGACCAGGCTGGCTTCTAATTCACAGAGATCCGCTTGACTCTTCCTCCCAAGCTCTGGGATTAAAGCTGTGTGCCACCATTACCTGGCAATTTTTATAATTATAGTATTGTAAAGCCCAAACAATTCCAGGAAGAAAATCAGAGTCCTCCTGAGCAAGCATCCTATGGCAACACACACACACACACACACACACACACACACACCTTAGCAACAGCCAGTCAGGCTATGATAGCAGGATCAAAGTACATATAGATTGTTGTATTTTATTTAAAAAGATAGAAAGAACCAGGATATGTCTGGTAGAAATTAGGTATGGTGAGGTGGAAGGGGATGCTTCTACAGGCCCATGCTGTGGCATCCTTTCTCCCTGAGAAAGGTGGGGGGAGAGGACACTGGGCAGAAACACATGGAGAGGGGAAGAGGAATGGGGAGAGAAGAGACTGAGAGGGTAAGAGAGTAAAAGAGAGAGGAGGGGGGCAAACACCCCCTTTTATAGTGAGTCTGTTGGATCCTAAGATCCAAACTGGGGGACACGCTCCCACAGAAACACTCACAGACAGGGTGTTCGATGCAAAAGCAAGAGGTTTATTGATACCAGTGCACTGGGGTCCCCCACCACCACCACACACAGGATAGGGGAACCCCGAGCTAAAGCTAAGAGCAGTTTTTATACCATTTTTACAGGGTTTACAAGGGCAGTTTTACCTTTTAGACAATGATAACCCCAAAGGCTGACCTCAAACGGCCGTTCCCATGCCGTTTCTTGGCAACATTATCTTATGACAATGAGTGTTATCCCATAGCTCCTGTTTAGCCAGGTGTATTGCTCTAAGGGCCAAGCTTCCTTATAACCTTTTAACTCCCTTATCTTGGGCCCTTCTCCTGGAATGTATGTGCTTGTCTTTGGAATGTGCTCCTCCCAGAACATGTCTCTGGAGAAGTTGATGTTTAGGCTGAGGCCTGAGATTCCTTCAAGTCAGGCATGCCTGGCTGTTGCCATGTAACTGTGGGGCAGAGCCTAGAAGGAATGCCAACATTCCCCCATTTTGGTTTAATTAACGAAAAGGAAAAACTTAAAAGAGGTGATGGTGAAGGAGGAATAGGGTCACCGTCGTGATCTTTACCTACTTCCTGCTGGCTTTGGGGTGATGTGTCTCTGAGAAACCTAAGAAAATGGGTATGGAATGCTGGGCCAGTCTTTGTTGGCTGTTGCCTTGCTTTCCAGGGCCTGCAGAATCATCTTTGGGTAGATAGGAGGGAGCAGGTCCAGTAGAAGCATCTGTGTCTGTGAGAGTAGATTGGAGCATCTGGGGGTTGCTTCTCTGGAGCTGTCCTAGATGTAGATTTTAAGTAAATACCTGGACTTGACATGACACTGAAACACACACACACACACACACACACACACACACACACACACACACACATATATAGGTAGATAATAAAGTTAAGTATGTTTGGGAGAAAAAGATTATTTCTTAGGTGTATATTTGAAAGTACATTTGAAACCCTTAGGTCTTGGTGGTTGGGGGTGAGGAGAGTCCCAATTCCAGGGCAGAAGAGAGGAACCCCATCCTCTGGGATAGATAACGAGTGGGAACTTAGGCTATTGATTGGTAGGTGTACTTATCTGGATGGAGTGTACTTGATTCTCGAGAGGTAGATCTGAATGGGTTTCCTGGTGCTTATAAGTTTACAATAAGGATAAACTTGTTAACAATGTGAACAGGCTTTAGGGAAGCTTAGGGAAGACAAAAACCTTTCATGGAGCAGAAGAAGCAAGAGGGCTTTTTTTTTCTTGCGTCTATGAGACTGAATGAATATTAATTTAGCATAATGAGAAACATTTTTAAGTTTATTATTAAAAAACAATTAAAGGAACCTCAAAACCTTGGCCCTGTGAATATGATAGTTGATCATACAGATTTAGCCTGAGAAACTCTTTAAGTCTATAGTTAAGAGAAAACCAAAGGAAACTGAACTCGTGATTATAAAAGTGAATCGTATAGTGGAATGTTTTATTAGAGCTGGGCTAATTTATAAGAACTCTATTGGTTAATGTTAGGACAGCGGCATAGCAAGGAGAGGAAATATGAAGCATTTAGTCACTGGAAACTGAGTTAAGATAAGGAAGTAACAGAAAGTCACATCTGGGAAAGTTACATCTGAACTTTATCCTGAAGTCTCTGAGCAAGGCAAACCTGTATGTCTTCTTGATAGGAGATCTGGTGGTCTAAACTAGTTAACAAATTGACTAGTGAGCTAATACACTGGTGGATTACCCTGGAGTAAGGAGCTAGGTCTGTCTTCTAGCTGTCAAGCTATAGTCACCTTAGCTGTCAATGTAGTTGGAAATCTGGGAAGAATAAACTATAGTCTAGGAGTCATGTGTTAATTAAAATGTCAGAGGTTGGTCTATAGTCCACTACCTAAACAGTTCCCGGTTTCCGGGTCCCTGTGGTCTCCATGGCAACTTAGGCAGAGGCAGTCTGGCCAGAAGACAAAAAGCTTTTGCCCGTGGAGTAGATACGTTAGAGAAATGACCCACCTTGACTTAGGCAATATGAGACATTTAACTCTCTGGGTGTCCTCTATTTGTCCAGTGTAGGCCGAGCCCTGGCAGCCGGCAAGGCGATGGAGCAGTGTTTCTCAGTGGTTATCATACCACAATCCAGGTAGAGTCTTGTTGCTGGGCCCATATCTTCTCAGGGACCTTTGTGGGGATCACTGTTAGGCTTGGGGAGTCTCTGTCTGTCATAAACTTAAACATTTAATGTTACATTTAGCAGATTTTTGACAAGATTGAGAGCTAGTATCTACTGAGCATATCTGAGCTAGACAACCTGTGTTTACTTGTTTTAGAATGTATCTAGCAAATAAAGGGAGCACACTGTGATTTAATGACAGTAACAAAAACAAGGCTAAACATATATTTAAGGCAGTGATCTTTAATGTCTAGAAAGCATTATTTAGTAAGGCGGGACAGACCAAGAACCTTATCTTAATTGCTAAGTGACTTTGACAAGCTGTACCTAAAGGCAGAGAACTATCCCATAACAAAGATGGCGCTGAAGCTTCAGCCAGCCACGTGACTGCCCTTAGCTAAGATGGCACTGAAGCTACAGCTCTGCCCGGAGGAAAGTCACCTGTTGTTCCTTAGAATGAAGCTGTAGAAGTGTGGCTGTGTATCTTAGAATGGAAAAACAAAGACATGATAGAGACAAACATAAAGAAGAGTCTAAGCGGTCTGAGGAGCGTGAGGCTTGGTTTACCAGTGGCCAGTGGCCACCGGGGTGTGCCTGCAGCTCGGCAGAGCAGAATGATGGTAAGTGGAATCGAGAGGAGCTCCTGAAGCAGCATTCTGCCTGTCTCTTAGCAACTCTGCTCAGGCTGAAAAGTGAGCATACTCAGGATGCTCAGGGCTGTGCAAGGCAAGAGAGTTGTGGCCACGAAGCAGAGCGCCAGATGTTAGGGCTGAGCGGGCAGGAATGTTGGCGGCAGCCAAGGCTCAGCAGAGCAGAGTACCCCGCAGTACAAGGCAAAGTGCAAGAGCATGCGGGGCAGATGGCCACAGGAATGCATCTGTGGCAGAATCAGAGGGCAGGAACCAGAGCAAGAGCAAAGAAACAAAGTGGGGAAAGAATGAGAGGGGTGGGGAAAGGCCTTCAGATTGCTGGATCGCTGGCAAATTATAAAAGTGCCTTTAAGTGGCCATGTAGAATTATTGGTTTGTGGATAATGGGGCCAAATTTAGCCTTAATTAGACCTGGAGGCATGGCAGTGAAGATATGCCCTCTGGGTGAGAGTAGGAGGAGCTAGCCATTTGTCCGTTTCTGTGTCAGGAGGACAGTAAAGGCAGCAGCCAGGCCAGATCACCAGGACATCACACTGTGAACTGGGGGCTGACCTCGGGGACAGCTGTGGGGCTCAGAGCCAGAGGAGAACGGTTTACCTAAGCTTAGGATTTTTCTTTCAGCAGGGAGAGAGAACCGCTTCCTGGAGAGAGAGAAAGAGAGAGGAGAGAGAGAGAGAAAGAGAGAGAGGTAGAGGTGTTGTCACCCAGGGGTAGAGGTGAGGTCCAAGAAAGACGGTTCAGTGAAAAGGCTGGTCATGACTGTGAGTTCCTCTGTCTTCAAGGACACCACAGGGTGACTGGAGCTCAGCATCCCTCCATTGGGACCAGGGGATGTTTACACTGACCAGTGTGGGGGAGGGAGCTTACAATTCGCCAGTGTTTGGGTAGATAGGTCTAGTGAGCGATCTGATGGCTGCCGAGTCCATGTGGCAGCAGGGATGTGAACTTTCGAGCTTCTAAATCCGAGTCACGGCATTGATGTTGTGTTTTATAAAAAAGAAAGAATATGTTTGGTAGAGGCGCAGTATGGTGAGGTAGAAGTGGGTGCCTCTGCAGGCCCATGCTGAGGTATCCCTTCCCCCTGAGGTTCCTGCCATACATACTACGGATATAGTATGGAATAGAGTTTACTTAGGCCATGAGAAGGGGAGTTGAGGAGGGAATACAGACAGAGAAAGGGAGAGAGAGAGAGAGAGAGAGAGAGAGAGAGAGAGAGAGAGAGAGAGAGAAGAGGCCAGCCAGGAACACATGGAAAGAGGAGGAGAGGGGAATGGGGAGAGAAGAGACGGAGAGGGTAAGAGAGTGAGGAGAGGGTAAGCAGCCCCTTTTATAGTAAGTCAGGCATACATGGCTGTTGCCAGGCAACTGTAGGGCAGAGCCTAGAAGGAATGCTAACATAGATACTGTAAGACATCCTGCATAGGATAGCTTAGCCATCCTGTTTGTCAGATGGGTTTGTCCCCGTGTTTGGTTCTTACAGATTATGCCAGAAATGCAGTTTTTAAAATATTAACTTGCTGACCCATATGGAAATTCCCCAAGTTTGCTGTAACCACAATGAAAACCCTGAGCCCTTAGACTGAGGGGCTCTCATTCTGACCCGCTGAGATGGTGAGAGTCTGAGAAACTTTGCTCACAAGCTCGGAATAAAGACCCTTATGTGTGTTACATCGGAATTGGCTCCTCAGTGGTCTCTGGGTATCTGCAACTTGGGTATAACAGTATAAAAACCCAGCACAGACTTATTCTAAACTCCTTTTAAATGCAAAGTCCAGCAACATAACTAAAGCTTGCAGAACAGGCCTCTAGAAGCCCTCCCTTCCTGCTGCAAGCCCTGCTCATTCAGTCATGGTTGCTTCCCTTCCCCTCAGCCCTGGCTGTCACCCGCCTACTTTCTAAGGGTTTCACTACTTCAGGAGACTCATGTAAGTTCAATCATGCAGAAAGGCTACATTTGCCTCTCTGTGATGGGTTTTCCAGTTCGCAGTGTCTTCCAGGTCTGTGCTGTAACCCACAATAGGACTTCCTTCCGGGCTTAGCGGTGCTCCAGTGAGCGGCTTCACTGCATAACTTTACTGACTGAGGAAGCATAACTGGGTTGATTCCACACCTTCTCATAGGGAAAAAGACAATGCCTCTGAGTAGTCAGACACCAGAGCTGTGAGCGTGTGTACCTCGGATTTAACTATGGTATCGAGTATGTATAGAAGTCTGCCGAGACTCACTGTGCCAGACAATGAGAAAAGGGAGAGACCTTGCCGTGAAGCACTGTAGTCCAGCACAAGCCAAACACACTCTGGTGAGCCTCAAATGTCTAAGCAAATGCAGAATGGGCATAACATTTGACTGTAAGTGCACACCTTTAATCCCAGCACTTGGGAGGCAGAGACAGTCAGATCCCTGTGAGTTTGAGCCCAGCCTGGTCTACAAATCAAGTCCCGGACAACCAGGGCTGGTTACGCTGATATACTCTGTCTCAAAAAAAAAAAAAAAAAAAAAAAAACAGAGAGAAAGAGGGGGGGGAGGGGAGAGAGAGAGAGAGAGAGAGAGAGAGAGAGAGAGAGAGAGAGCAACCAGCCTACAATCCTAGGCTCCAGGAGCAAATGCCACTCTTCCTAGAGCCACCTATTCCTCACAGAAAGCACTTTTTATTTTGGTTTAGCTGTATTAACTGAGCAAATAATCCAGGCTTATTTTAGCAAACAAAATTATTGCAGGTAAGAAAGCAAAAACAGAATGTGCTCTACTGAATAGAAGGACAGCAGAGAGAGACAAGTGGCCAGTGTCTTGTTCTTCTTTTTAATCTTTGAGACAGAATTCTAGCCTTGTAACCTAGACAACTCTCTGCTGGAATTGCAGGGGTACATCCCACACCAAGCTGGAGGTCTCCAGCCTGGTCCAGAAGGCAAATCCTGCCCACACCCCTGAAAGCAAAGTCAGGGGCTCCACACTGGAGCAAGGCTGTCCAAGAAATCTGTCCTGAGGTTTGTTCTCTTTAAGAGGTAGAGCTTTGCTGGAGGAAGTACATTCCCAGGGGTGGACTTTGAGAGGACCAAGCCTCACCCTGTCTGCTAACATAACTGTCCTCTGAGGAACTCCACTAAAACTGAAGCTGACTGGAACAGATGCAGAGACCCACAGCCAGTCAGACTGAGCTCAGGGAGTCCTGTGGAGAGTTGGGGAAAGGATCCAGGGACCCAGAAGGGACAGGAACTCCACAGGACGACCAACAGAGTCAACTAACCTGGGCCCTTGGAGGCTCCCAGAGACTGAGCCATCAACCAAAGAGCATACATGGGCTGGACCTATGTCACAGACACACATATGTAGCAGATGTGCAGCTTGGTCTTTGTGTAAATTCCCTAACAACTGGAGCTGGGGGCAGGGGGGAGGGTTAGGGGCCTGTCCCTGAATCTGTTCCCCTAACTGGGCTTCTTTGTCTGGCCTCAGTGGGAGAGGATGTGCCCAGTCCCTGAAGTGCCAGAGTGGGTTGGTACCCAAGGAGGCCTTACCCTATGTCCAGTTCTCTCCTCTCTCTCTCTCCCTCTCTCTCTCTCCCTCCTTCTCCCTCTCCCTCCCTCTCCTCCTTCTCCCTCTCCCTCTCCCTCTCCCTCTCCCTCTCTTTCACCTGCTCTGACATCCATTCCTGCTGCTTGATGTGATATATATATATATATATATATATATATATATATATATATATATCCTAGGCTGGCCTGGAACTCACAATCCTCCAGTTCCTGCCTCCCTGGTGCTTAGGATAGCAGACTCATGATGCCATCCTGGTCAGTTTGCCACTGAATATTTTAAAAGAAATCATTTCAAAACTGAGAAAGTGTCAAGTGGATACTTGGCTGATTTTGAAGTCTCCTGAAGGAGAACACCATGATGTGAAGGAAATAGAGGAAGGGCTCAGGGGCACACTGACCACTGGCCCACACTCTCAGGGACCTGCACTACTGACCCCAGATCAGAAACAGTGAAGATCCCCTCCCCAAGTAAACTGGCATGTCATGTGACAGACCAAGTCACCTTCAACTGAGCCTGACACAGTCTGAACAAGGTAGCAGTTGTATCCGCTGTGTGAAAGTCATATTCATAATTAAGCAGTATGGGAGAAGGCAGTGCCATTCACGGATTCAGATCACAGAAGCAAATATGAGCACAGACTGCCTCGCACTGTGCCAGAACCACTGGTACGTCAGACACACACACATACACACACACACACACACACACACACACACACACGCACTGTGCCAGGCTCCTGGGAGCCACTGGCACACCAGACCCCCCCACCCCGACACACACACCAGCCTCCAGTATATTTTTAAAATTACAGACACTGAGCAAGGTGTCCTGTACCTGTAATCCCAACACTAGGCAGTCAGACCTTGCCTCAACAAAAGCAAGGAAATATTACAAACAAAATGGCAAGCATGCTGTGCCATCTCTCCAGCCCAATATGGTCTGCAAAACAGAATCAGCTTTGCTATGCTATGTGCTATGATTCTCAACCCGGGTTGCGTTTTGGAATAATGCAGAAAGGTTTTGGGGTTTGGGTTTTGTTTTATGACAGTGTCTAACTCACACACCTAGGAAGTCTGACACTTGTCTGGGGTAAAAACTGAACATCAAAAAAGAAGAAAATGTTTTGTTCCTTTCAAACAACACTAATAACATAGGAGACTTACTTGTGGAGAACCACTGAAAGTGTATACAAACAAATAACCACTAGGTGTCGCTATTGCCAAAGTTTTGAAAAGAAATGGCTCTCAAGCAGTTAGGTAAATTCTCTTAATTCTTGGTTAGAGGAGGGAGCTCATGTCTGCTTCCTGCCCTCAGGACCCTGCCTTCCTGTGACCCTGTTCGTCCATGCCTCTTGCATTCTGCCACAGTTCCTATGAGTTTCTATCAGTGCTGGAGTGTATCGTTTGCTCCTGTGGAGTGTTACTGTGCATATTAACTGCGTTTCAGGGCAGGCTCCATGCCCAGGAATAGCTGGCCAACACAGAACAAACTGTAATAATTTTGTACACTTTTTTTTTTATCTCATTTTGCTTTTTTTTTCTTATTGATTTTTTTATTATTATTATTATTTATTTTGATTTCTGTTTTTGTGGTTTTGAGGGTGAATTGTGTTTCTTGGGGTTTTTCTGTTTTGTTCATGTGTCCTAAAGAAAGGAGGAGAGAAAAGGACCATAAAATGTCGTGATAACTAACTAGTCTTATATCAACTTGACACAAAAACTAGAGTTATCTGAAAGGAAGGAATCTCAATTAAGATAATGTCTCCATGAGATCCAGCTGTAAGGCATTTTCTTAATTAGTGATCAATAGCAGAGGGCCTAGCCCATTGTGGGTGGTGCCATCCCTGAACTGGTGGTCCTGGGTTCTATAAGAAAGCAGGCTGAGGAAGCCATGAGGAACAAGCCAGTAAGCAGCACCCTCCAGGGCCTCTGCATCAGCTCCTGCCTCCAGGCCCCTGACCTGCTTGAGTTCCAGTCCTGACTTCCTTTGGTGATGAACAGCAATGTGGAAGTATATACTGAATAAACCCTTTCCTCATCAAAGGCTTATTGGTCATGGAGTTTCATCACAGCAATATAAAGCCAAACTAAGACAATGAGAAACGAAGGATCTGGGAGGATTGGGGAGAGAAAAAAAACATAAAATATATTGTATAAAATTTTTCAATAAAAAATTCATAATTCTTCTAAATTTAGGATTGAAGGAAAGGCCCTTTTTTTTTTAAAGATGCCTTGTGCCAGCCAGATGGTTCAGCAGGTAAAGCGCTTGCAACCCGAGTTCAAGTCCCAGAACCACATAAAAGTAGGAGGAAAGACCTGACCTCCACACATGCACCATGATGTGTGTGAGCATGAGGGTGCACACACATGTGCACAGATGAGCACAAACACACATGCATGCACACGCACACATATATGTATGTGTGCACACTCACAGGCATGCACACCATTGTTTGTGCACATACATGCATGCACAGTGATATATATGCGCAAACATGTATACACATGCATGCATACACACATGTACACACTCACAAAGGTGTCATATATGCATGTATATTCATGTGATGCACATACAAATGCAGGAGCACACACATGCACACACTTATGTACATGCAGGCTCATGGGAGCACACACTCCCATACAAGCATGTGCACACTCAAGTGTGCAGTGCATGGAGACATACAGATGTACACACACACATGCACATGTGTGCACTCACAAATGCACGCTCTTGCCTGTACATACTTGCACATCTGCACACGTGCACACACAACATGTGCACATTTGAGCATGCATGCACACACACAAATGTACACATCCACATGCATGCACACACACAGGGACAGTGAGATTGCTCTGCTGGTAAAGAAAATTGCCAAAAATCCTGAGGAGCTGAATTCCATCCTAGGAACCCCTGTGGTAGAAACAGAACTGACTCCCTCAGGTTGTCCTCTGATTTCCACACGTGTACTATGTAGCATACAGGTGCCCACACAGGTACACACACACACGCACACACAAATAAGTATGATTTCTAAATTTAATAAATTAAGGTGTATTTTTAAATATTCCTCAAATTCTCTTAGACCTAAAGGAAGCAAAGTGACACAAAACAGAAGGCAAATCCTCGTTTTCTGGAGTTGCCATAACAATATGAAATCGGACCGCTGTGCTTAGCTTATGTGAATTGCTTGTTTTTTTGACAGTCGGGAGTTGAAGATCAAGATGAAGGTGTGACACATGGAGTTGGCTGAGGACTGTCCCTGCCCTGCAGATGGCCTCATCCTCACAGGTCTGCTGAGTGTTCCTGTCCTGACCTCTTCGATACGGAGGCCTGTGCCATCGGGTTAAGGCTTCGACCCCTCTCCACCTGAGCTAGCCCTGGCTCCAAACACAGTTCTCGGGCATCGGCTCCCAGCACAACCTTTCCTGAGGGAACACAATCAAGGACTTAAGAAAGGCGGTCCAGGCAGAGCCTCACAAAAGAACCCTCGCAGCCACAAGTGCATCAGTGTGGGGCTCACACCCCTCCCCCAAAAACTGATACTCAGTTTTAATTCCACGTCTTCTATGTGGCTCACGACAAGGCATTCACTTGGTTGTTTGGACCTATTTCTTGAGAAGGCACTTGAGATGCAAAAGAAGGCTTGAGAGAAAGGGGTAAAGCTGCATTGTACTGTGTGTGTGTGTGTGTGTGTGTGTGTGTGTGTGTGTGTGTGTGCGCGCGCGCGCGCCTGTCTATCTGTCTGTCTGTCTACCTCCCTGTCTGTTGCTCTTGCTCTCTTTCTTTCTCTCTCCTTCCTCTTCTCTCCTCTCCCCTCCCCTCCCCTTCTGCCCTCCCCTCCTGCCCTCTACTCTCCAGGCTCTCATGATGTGGCCCAAGCAGAACTTGAGCTCACCATCCTCCTCAGCCTCCTGACTGCTGGGATTCTGGCTGCCTGTGGAGCTGCAATGCTATCTCAGAGGTCTGCTCGCCCTGGCACACCAGCATGAAATAAATTCCTACCCTCTGGCCACCACCTAAGATAGAAGCCTCTAGAACTAAAGCTTGAAGCCTGAAGCTCCCCTGTCCCTGGTCACTAATCCCTGCTCTATGAAAGTTGGCTGTCCTACCTACCAAGGCACCAGAGCCAGCACCATCTCCAGGCCTCTCCTGGCTCCCCACCACATCCTGGTTGACATTTTTGTTGAAAATGAGGCAACAAGGACTTGTTGAGTCCTGACTGGTGTGAGCGTCAGCAAGCCCAGTGGGAAAGCAGCCCTGGGAGGAAGAGCCTACCTGCAGAGCCCACACCTACCCTTGAGGAAGAGCACCTACCTGTAATCCCTTAACCTCCCTTCTCTCCATTCTGAGGCACAAAGAGTTTGCTGGGGCTGAGCCACAAATCACCAGGGATTTTGTTCAAGTAAGAAATCAGGGCTAAGAAAGTCTCTGTTGCACACCATGTCTGGAGTAATGTGTCCAGACCAGCACCAAAGACACCTGGCTTTGTTAGAACCAAAGGACACCTCCCTAGGGCAAGTGTCCCTCTGGCCTGCTAGCCAGGGAAGGAGCTAGCACCAGAAAGGCAGCCTGGGCTTAATACCCAAGGTTTTCACCAGAATGTTGGTACATCGGCCTCCTGCCTGATAAACCAAGGCAAGGCCCCAGTGAGCCTGTAGATGGCCGATAAAGTACACTAAAGCATAGGACATAATAAGTCAATGTTTCCACTGTAGGGGATCAATATGTTTACTTGTGAAACTTTCATCAAGTATCTGAGAAAAACATCAAGTGGACCTGAGTTTAATCCGTAGCACCTTCATGGAGAGGCGGCATGAGCCTGTAATCCCAGCGCTGGGGAAGCAGAGATGGGGGGCCAGTTCTCGGGGCTCGACGTCCAGCCATCTTAGCCAACGCCCTGAGTTCCAGGTGCCATGAGAACAACCCCCCCCCCCCCCCGTCTCAAAAATGAGGCAAATATCACTTGAGGAAGCCCTCTAGCCTCCACGTACATGTACGTGAACACACACAAGAACACCACACACGTACACACGAATACAGGAACACACACATGAACACACCCACTCGACATCCAATGGAGTTCGCTCTTGCTGCATTCTGGCTTGTGATACTCCTGGCTCTCTGAATGCTGTC
The DNA here is from genome assembly GCA_030674055.1 of Rhabdomys pumilio. Classification (NCBI taxonomy): domain Eukaryota; kingdom Metazoa; phylum Chordata; class Mammalia; order Rodentia; family Muridae; genus Rhabdomys; species Rhabdomys pumilio. Next base: position 67,211,232 of record JANHMN010000007.1, read on the forward strand.
ATTCCAGCTTCACTCGCAACTTGTTAGCAGTGGCTTCAGTGGGGCTGGGTGTTCAAGAGCAAGCCAGAAGAATCTCTTCTGGAAGGGACTTAAGTACTCCCAGGGAGAAGCTATAATGGCCCACAGATTTGGGGTTGTCATTATGATACCTGGCCAGCTTATCTCCTCAGACCCTGCCTAGACTTAGCTGGGAATTCAACCAAATTCCCAACAAAACTCAAGCCGGTGAAGCCAGGAACATGAAGGTCAGTCCTGCCAGCCAGGTTCCTCCACTCCTATCTCTTTTATGCACCGCCCCCCCCCCCGCGCCCCCCCCCCCCCCCCCCAGCGTCTCTCCCCGCCCATCAACTACTCCCCCAGTCTCAGCTGATCCCCCACCCCCAGCAGCTCACCCAACCCCCCATGTACTCCTCCCACCCCAGCCGCTATCCCCACCCCCAGCCGCCCCCCACCCCAAGCCACACCCATCATCCCACTGTCTTCTCCTTTCCCCACCCAGAACATTCTGAAGACCTTGTTCCCATGAAGACAAGCTCCCTCTCACACCCACCCTCCGTTTCCCAAGGGGGAGGCTGCTCACTCTCCCACAGTCCTGGGGCCCAGGGCAGGAAATAGCAGCGGTGTGCTTCCTGTTCCCGGCTACTGCTCCGAGGACATCAATCTTCCTTTCTCAGCACTGTCTGACCCCTGACAGCTCCGTGACCAAAGTTCCTTTTGAACTTCACACTGACCGGCATCGCCAGACTTCCATATATGGAGAAGGCCGCGTGAAGCCTCGGGCTCACAGTTCCTTCCCACCAGGGCTTTCTACCACCGGTCCCAACCCACCCCCTAGTCCCCATGTTCCCGGCCTCACCCAGACCGGTACCACCTAGCCAACTTCTCCGTCACTGGCATCATGACCTGGTGGGGCCTCCTGCCCACTGACCTCTCTCCTTCCTTATTTCCACCAGTCCCAGCAGGAGATGTACAGGGAGCCCACCTGCCTTGTGGCACCATGTCCCCTCTGTCCCTAGGACAGTGGCTCTCTGTGACTCCCGGTTGGCCCTCTTCCTGACTTCCTGCTTTGCTCTAAAGTTTGGTTTTCATCCACGGTACTGTGCTTACTGTATCATTTGCTTTCTTTAAACATAAACACATATACTCCATAACTCCATTAAACACACCAGAGAACTGACAACGGATCAGCCCCTTCTGCCTCTCCCCTGTGAAGCAGTCTCTCCTCTCTCCACCAGGTTTTTTTGTTTGTTTGTTTGGTTGGTTGGTTGGTTTCTGGTTTTTTGCTTTGTTTTGTTTCCTTTTAGCCTGTTGTTGGGAGTTGATCTCGTCTTGGAGTCTTTGCTCTCTGCTTCCTGCTTTTGATCTCTCACTCTCTCCCCCACTGACACCCGGAGGCCTGCCTTACTACACACTAAAATTGCTGACACAGATGACCCTTATAATGTTAGGAGCTGCAGGGCTCTGGACACTCCGGGTCTCTTTGATGACCACCTGACATTTGTGACTGTTGTCCTTCCTCCTCACTGGGCTCAGTACAGGTGCCAACCCTCAACTCCCGAGGTTCACTAACACTGTGGGCGGACAGATGCAGAGCCCAGCTGGGATGCACCAGCTCGCTTGCTGCTCTGCAGACCTCACATCCAAGAGGGGCAGAATGCCCTCCGAGGAGTAACACACAGGCAGGGTCCTTCCTGCTCACATCTAAGTACGGTACTCTGTTTCCCTGGAACGTCCTTTCTCATTCTTGAAACTCAGCCCAGAATTTCATCATATGGGAACCTTTCCCAGAAGCCCTGGGGTCAAGCAGCGGATTGAAGACACAGCTGCTGCCTGGAGGCCGGAGTTCAAATGAGCCAAAGAAATGGTAAAATAAAAACGGACTTCAGGTGGCTGCAGGCCAGAGGCTTCTGAGTTGACCTCCAGGTATCAGCTTCTTCAGAGCCCCAGCAGGGCCTCTCCTTCCACCTGCTCAAACCTGCCTGAGGGTCATCTGGCCTCTTTGCTCCTCCCCCATTCCCCATTCCCCTGCCCACTGAGTTTATCAGCTAAACACCTCCTTTTCAGTCGCCTTCTCTCCTACATTCATGGGCCACTCACTCGGCCTGCGTGCACATGATCCAGCACTGGCATCCACCCACCCCAAAGGAGCACTCTCCTCTGCCTGGAGGCTTGCAGGCCAGCACTGCAGTGGCATTTGAGCAGGGAGAAGCTGGGGAAGGCCCCTACAGCCTCTGGAAGAAGGCATTCTGGGCTGACATGCCCAAAGCAGCACAGGTAGGCACAGGTCCCCCCATAAGAGCAGTGAGCCGGGGAAGGACAGCTCATCTTCCAAGGTGTAGCACACAGGCAGGGTTCACCCCTGCCCACAGCTAACCAGAGTGTTGTGCATGCTCACATGGTCACTTCCTCTAGAATGCCTCCTCTCCCACAGAGCGTTAGCAGAATCCCGGTTACCTCATAGTGCCTGGGGGACTCAAGGCAACCTTTCTGGAGAAAGTGACCCCCACACTAAGACAGGAGGCAGTTGGATCTAGGGGACTCATGACTGCTACTATCATGAGCTGTCCTAGTACTTAGAAATGTTTCTGCCTCTTACCATCAAAACAAAGGAGCACAAACACCTGCCGGAAGATCAGGTCAAGGTCATCTTCAACTACCTACCCATCCTGGACTACAAGAGACCAGGTATTGAAAAGAAAACTAAAACAACCTAGAGACCACAAAAGAGGATGTCAGATGGATGAGCAAGCAAAAAGAGGAAGAGGAAGAAGAAGAAGAAGAAGAAGAAGAGGAAGAGGAAGAGGAAGAGGAAGAGGAAGAAGAAGAAGAAGAAGAAGAAGAAGAAGAAGAAGAAGAAGAAGAAAAAGACCCATGCTGCGCCTCACTGGTGACGTCATTATCAGTCCTGCAAAGCACAACTCCTTGGGCCTCAAGCTTTTGAGGGAAAAAGCCTGAGGCCTCAACCAATCTCCTTGAACACACAGTCACTTCGATTTGGCAGAGATGCCTGTAAACCCTCTGGGGCTGGTGGATGGCTTAAGAGAAACACCTGACAAGAAATGAGCCAGAGATGGGGGAGGGGACGTTGGGGGGGGGTCTCGTGCCTCTGCCCAGACAGCCCCAGGATTCTAAGGTGGGGGCCAGGCAATACTGGGGATCCCCGGTCGGGGGAACTCTAGCTGTGCCTTTTGCATCTCCCAATTGTGAGGAGACAGAGGGGGGAAGAAAAATCCCTTTGGTGTTTGGGTTTCGGAATTTCCCCTCACAGGAACATTTACTGAGGTTGAGCTGAACAGGCGGTTGTTGCTTGTTGATCCACTACCTGCACATTCTGTTGTTTATAAATCTTACGACCGCCCTCCAATGGGCAATCTTTTTTACCTTATCCGGCAAAATGCAACTCTTCCTCAGACTCTGGTTTACAGACCACATTGCTTGGATCTATTTCGGTGAAATACTGCTTCGGGATTCTACACCCTTTTCTTCTCGTGTCTTCTCCCTGCTGTCCACGAGAGGGAGCCAGCGCGCCTGTTCATGCCTCTGCTTGTGGAGCTGGCGCCAAACTAATAACCCAGTAAAACTCTAGTGAACAAAAATTCTGGAGAACCCTGAGACTTTCGGCAACTTGTTTTAACACAATAGAAATTTAGCAAATATGAAAATACTTTCAGATCTTTGCTGTCTTGGTTTTCTGTTGGGAGAGGGTGGAGCATTGGTGGCGGTGGTAATGCTTGGTTTATTTTTAGTTTTTTGTCTTTTTAAATTTTTTGTTTACCTTTATTTTATGTGTATTGGTGTTTCCCCTCTATGTATGTCTATGTGAGAGTGGCAGATCTTGGAGTTACAAACAGTTATGAGCTACCATGGGGGTGGTAGAATTGGAACCTGAGTCCTCTGGAAAATGTCAGTGTCCTTAACCACTGAGTCATCTCTTCAGCTCTTGTTTTTAGCTTTTGAGACAGAGTCTTTTTTTTTTTTTTTTTTTGAGACAGGGTTTCTCTGTGTATCCCTGGCTGTCCTGGAACTCACTCTGTAGACCAGACTGGCCTCGAACTCAGAAATCCGCCTGCCTCTGCCTCCCAAGTGCTGGGATTAAAGGTAGACAGAGTCTTAAATAGCTCAGGTTGACCTCGAACTCATTATGTATCAGAGCCTGGAACTCCTGATCCTCCTGCCTCTACCCTCTAAACCCTGGAATAACAAACATGCAATACAAGGCCTACCTGTATGTATGTGTGTTTATTGGCCTCGTTTATTCTAAAGAGTGTGAGAAGAATAACAGAATACTTCTGTAGGGGAACTAATAGATGATTGGTATGTAAGTGAAACATTTTAAATTATTTCTCAAATATTAGAATATAGAAATTATGGTTCTCATCTTTATAAGGTTTTGTTTGGGAGTTTTGCTGTTAGTGCTATGGCTAGCTGGCTTTTCTGTTGTTCAAAACAAGATCTCATGTAGCCCAGGCTGGCTTTGAACTGGCTATGTAACCAAAGATGATCTGTATTCTAGGATGCGCCACCATGCCTAGTGAAAACAGTTCTTTTTATTATATATTTTACATTCCTGGGGGGGGGGTGTACATGCACATGTATGTGCCAAGGCTCTTCTGTGGAGGTCAGAGGACAACTTGCTGGAGTCCATCCTTGTGGATCCTGGGGAATCCAACAACCTGTGTCACCAACTGACAAGTCCCCACTGAGTCACCTCAGGCTGGGGGCTGATTCAACACTGGCTGGAGCTTGGGGCAGGAGGAAGAGGAGACCTATAATTGGCCGCTGCATCTTTATCCTGTGTTTTTAATTACATGAGTATGTGTGCATCTCTGTGTGTGTGTGTGCATGTATGTGTAAGTGAATGTGTATCTGTGTGTGAGTATGTGCACATGAGTGTGTGTGTTTATGTCTGTGTGTGTGCAGGTATATGTCTGTGTGTGTATATGTGCATGTGAGTGTGTGTGT
>JANHMN010000007.1:67216203-67240382 GCA_030674055.1 Rhabdomys pumilio
TATGTGCATGTGAGTGTGTGTGTATGTGTGAATATGTATCTGTGTGTATGTGTAAGTGTGTGTATGTCTGTGTGTGTGTACATGAGTATGTGTATGTGCATGTGTGTGTGCATAAGTGTGTGTGTGTGTGTGTGTGTGTGTGCACGCATACACACTTGCAAGTGAGGGCAGGTGCCCTGATACTGCATTTGACTCCCTCAGAGCTGGAGTTTAAAGCGCTTGTGATCTACCTTGTGTGGCTGCTGAGAACTGAACCCATTCTTCTGTAAGAGCAGTGAGCACTCGTAACTAGTGAGCCATATCTGTAGCCCCTCGATGCCTGTATTTTAATTATATTATTATTTATAGAATAATAGAACACACATGGCTTACTTAACCTGGGGCTTGTTACCCAGGCCACAAACCCCTGTCAATCACTTGAACACTTTCCATGCCCAGCCAGGAAATGTGCGACAGAAAAGAGACACTTAGGCTATAGCTCCATCAGCAGTGGAAGAGCCTGAATCCCCTTACAGTGAGTAGACTTGCAGACACATGCTTTGACAGCCTAGGGTGGCCTTGGGTTTGCTCAGACAGCCTTCAAGACACATGCCTTGGGTAGACTTATCCCTCCTGGCTTTTCCATCTCTCCTAAGCCAGAGTTCCTTCTGTGAACAGATGTTTCTTGGTCTATGATCTCTATTGCCCAATGCACAATAGAGTACTGAGTTTATCAGTCAGGGTTCTCTAGAGGAACAGAAGAGATGGAATGAATCTATATAAGTAAAAAGATTTCTTGGAATGGCTCACAGGCTGAGGTCCAGCTAGACCAACCATGGCTGTTTACCAACAGAAGGCCCATGAATCCAGTAGCTGTTCAGTCCACACGGCCAGATGTCTCTCATCTGGATCACCAGAATCCTGAAGGAGGCCGGCTCTAACACTGGAAGGAATGGACTTGCCAGAGAGAACAAACACAAGCCAGCAAAGAGAAGTTTCCTTCTTCATGTCCTTCATATAGGCTATCACCAGAAGGTGTCATTCAGATAGTTCCATCTCAAAAGGTCTGGATCAAAAGTGGGTCTTCCTACTTCAATTATTTTAATTAGAAAAAAAAAAAACCTGCCAGGCAGTGGTAGCTCATGTCTTTAACCTCAGCACTCAGGAGGCAGAGGCAGGCAGATCTCTGAGTTCTAGGCCAGCTGGTATACAGAGTAAGTTCCAGAACAGCCAAGATGACACAGAGAAACTTGGTCTTGAAAAAGCAAAAACAAACAAACAAAATCCCTCTCAAGTGTACCCAACCACTTGGGCTTTAGTTAATTCCAGATGTAATCAAGGTGACATTCAAGAATAGCCATCACAGAAGGATTACACTGTGAGACACTGTGCCTGGCACACACAAAGCTCTCAGCAGGGCTGGTGGGGATCACGCAGGTAATGTCAAAGGCAGGCTGCAGAAGGAAGAGAACGTATGCACGAATGCTACGCTTTGTACCCTTTGTTGACCAAAGTGGCCCTGTCAGTGTCAGGGCTACAGGACTCTTCCCTGACTTCTGCATTGTGGGGTCTTTAACTAGCACCTCAGGTTCTACCCATTTAATAACAGTGAAGTCCTGTGAGCTATGACAAATGTGTCCGCAGCCATTAACAAGTCTGTATGGGGGAGGAATGGTGGCAATATCGCCCCAGCTGGCTTTAGCTGGATTATGGTGTTTACAGTGTCCAGTAGCCTCGGTGTCCTCCCATGGCTTCAGACCCTGCACTCTGAGATTTCCCTATTCTCATTCTCAAAAAGTTTTATGCCACTAAAACCTGTGCCCTCTGGACCTGCTTCCCTGTTCTTTCAAAATATGAGTGAATTCAATTCAATTATTAATGGAAAAAAATCTCACCTGTTTACCTCTACACTTCCATCATTGTTACTAGAGCTCTTAGAAGCAATCCTGTGAAACAAAGGCTGTGTCACAAAGACTCAAGACAACACCATCAGGGAGGTGGGCAGTGACAACATTTTATATGACACACGCTGCAACAAGCAGCTGAGCACTTGGGCCTCAGCTCAGCAAGCCTGTGGGCTCCCTCCTGCTAGGGGCACGGAGGCCTGCACAGGTGCCCATGCCGGAGGCAGAGGCCTGCACAGAGGCCTGCACAGGTGCCCATGCCGGAGGCAGAGGCCTGCACAGGTGCCCATGCCGGAGGCAGAGGCCTACACAGAGGCCTGTACAGGTGCCCATGATGCCCTTGGAAGGTGACTCAAAAACCATAAATAAGAATGCTGAAGGCTTCGGTCAGGAATGTGCATGGCTGTAATCCCAGAAAGCTGGAACAGGAGGATCATAAATCCCACGCTAACCTGTGCGACATGGTGAACCAGTCCCCCCTGCCCCCACCCGTGTGTGTGTGTGTGTGTGTGTGTGTGTGTGTGTGTGTGTGTGTCCCTCTGTTCTCAAAAAAGAAGGAGTGTGTCCCTCTGTTCCCCTCAAAAAAGGAAGGAAGGAAGAGAAAAAAGAAAAATAAAGAAAAGGTGAGGGTTCTAAGCAGTATCCAATCCGAGTCTCACCCTGAAACCAGTGTGCACAGTCCCCACCTCCGCCTTTTCTCAGAGACCCCTGGCTGGCACCACAAAGATGAGGAAATGAGGGGTGAGAACCCATGGCTCAGGTCAGCGGCACACTCAGGAGATCCCTGCTGGCTTCCTGGCCTCCACGAGCTGGAGCAGCCTGTGACCTGAAGCCATTCCTCAGGAACAGTCACCAGCAGTGAGTCAGCTCAGCCTGGAGGCTCTAATGCAATTGCTTATTCACAACTACAGTTTTAGCACAATGGAGCGCAGCTAAGAGCTCTGAGAAACCCACCCACCTATGACATGCCGCGAGCTGCTCAGCCCCCTCTGGTGGATGTCCTGTTAGTCATAGACAGCATCTGGCCCAGATCCCCTCTTTCCCCCTTTTGTATCTCCAGACATTCTACTAAACAGACACTGAGTCAGAATAAGCCGGTTTAGCAATTAAAATCTGTGTGGGGGCTGCCTCGGGGAGCATGTGGCGGTTCTGGAAATAAATATCCCTCCAGTATGGATCGTGCACGCACTGCAGAAGCCTAAATGTAATATGCATGAAGCTGACCAGGGACTGAGCCTGTGGTGTGACTCCTCCTTCAGCAGTGACAGGAGGAGGTGCCATCCGTTTGTAGGGTAATCGTGTGGTATAGAATGAACTGTCCTTAGGCGAAAAGAGCACTGTGATTCTGTCAAAGCAAACATGTACTTGGCTCTGAAAGAAGTTCCATGAGGAGCCTTGTTCAGGCAAGTCAGACCCTCAGACAACACCCATTACACTGAACCCAGGATGTTCAAAGAAGCAGTCAGGTAGCCTGCACACACATCCCCAGCCCATTCTCTGAGAAGTCAGGGTCTGGATATTTTTTTAATAATTCTGGTAGGGGCCACAGTGACCACCTACAGCCCCAGATGGGAGAAAAGGCTGCCAATAACGGTGCCTCTGGCTGCAAGCCTGTTACCAGGCCAGTCAAATGGCTCTTCAGATTGGGTCACTTTTATCCATTGCAGGTAAGAGCAGAGCCACCTGGGAAACTGGAGGACTGCCTTTGCATTGTTAGTGTTCCCACTTAAGAAGGCTTACCTTCCAGTTCCACAAGGACCACCCACTGTGCTACAAAGTTCATGGATTACAGGCTGCACCACCGCCCTGGGCAGCTGGTACAAACATCTGACACCTGGGATGCAAGCAGATTCTCAGAGATGCACACTCTTTCGATCACCTGCCACCCCCACCCCAGCTCCAACTCCCTGAGTCCCTTCCTCAGTCACCTCCTCTTAGCAGCAGCAGAGACCTGCAATGCCAAAGGCAGAGAGGCCAGGCGAGACAGCAGCCTTCTACACACAACCTGTTCTGCACACTCTTGTAAGCCAAGGAGGCACAGCACACAGCCAAATGTCCCTGTCGTAAGATTCCACACCAGTGGTTCTTAACATTCTTAAGTCGCAGACTCTTCTGAGAAGATAGTGAAAGCCAAAGATTCTTTGCCCAAGGGGTGTAGGGAATGCATTTTCTCTTGGGACTGGAGAGGTGGCTCAGCAGTTAAGAGTTCTTGCTGCTCTTTCAGAGGACCCACGTTCACAACTGCCTATGACATACACACCTATATAAATAATTAAAGCTTTTAAAGAATGCAACCACCTATGAGCCTCTAGAAACCTCTCCTGCTGCACTGGCATGGGCCTCTAGAAACTTCTGCTACACTGGCATGAACAAACAACAGCCACGTCCCTCCCTAGTCCTTGAAGCTCAAAGATGACACATTCTACCACATTAACCACCTCTCACCTCTCTGACCTCCGGTGGCCTCAGCTTTAGCACAGACGTGCAGATGAACACACACACACACACACACACACACACATGCACAAACATGCACACAGGGCATGGGCAAACTGGCACGCAGGTCCACACACATTCACATGCACACTTGCATACAGACATGTGCGCATGGAGACACATGCACACTCCCACATGCATGCACACAGACACATGTGCATGCACACTTGTGCCTGAGCAAGCATTCTGGTTTGCACCTGCACAAACGTGTTCACGAAACAGTCATGTACGCATGTGCACATATGTTCACGTATACCCATGTGTGCATTCGCACACGCAGACACACATGCACGCACATGTGCACATACACACATGGATGCACCTAACAACCCTAGTAACTTTTCTCAGCCAATGGAATCAAAAGAATCAAGGACACAGATATAAGTCCACATACTAATAGCCACCTGATTTTGTCAGAGGCCAAAAGTACACATCGGAGAAAAGGAAGGTTTGTTTTGTGTTTGTTTGTTTGTTTGTTTGTTTTTTAGTTTTTTGAGACAGGGTTTCTCTGTGTAGTCCTGGCTGCCCTGGAACTCACTCTGTAGACCAGGCTGGCCTCGAACTCTGTGCCTCCCAAGTGCTGGGATTAAAGGCGTGCGCCACAACTGCCCAGCTTGAAAATGAAGTATTTTTGACAAATAGTGCTGAAAACCCTAGATAATTAACACAGAGCTGAATGAAACTTGACTCTTGTCTCTCACCCTGCACTTGGGTGATTTTTATCAATTTTAAATGGATCAAAGGTCTCGATTTTAGACCTGAAGCAGTGAAATTTGTAGAGGGAAGAGCAGGGACAGCACATGAGCAGGTTCAGGAAAGGATTCTCTGAGCAGGATATGGATCGTCCAGAAAACCGCCAACAAAATAGTGGGACCTCGTGAAACTTGAAAGTTTCTCTATTCTCAAGGAAAATTCCAATCGGCTGAAGAAGCAGCCTGAAAAACTGAAAAACAATCTTTGCAAGCTATACAACTAATGTATCAGTGTCTGAAATATACAAAGAATAAACAAAAAAGTGGGCTGTGGGACTGTACAGAGAGCTCTCAGAGGATATACAAATGGCCGAGCAATATTTTTTAAGGGTTCACCATGCTTAGCCATTAGGGAAAAGCAAATACAAAGAAACTACTTTGAGATTTCATCTTGCTCCAGTCAAGGTAGCTGAGATTAAGAAAGCAATTAATTAATTAATTAATTAATAATAAAACAAATAAAAGCATGTAATGATAAATCTGACGAGGATATAGGAAATGAGCCATCCTCACCCCCTGTTGAGAGGAGGAGTGCAAGCTGGTGCAACCACTGTGGAAATCACTATGGAGGGTCCTCCAAAGGCTAGAAATAGATGTACCACGTGACCTATCCACGCCACTCCTGGGCACCCACCCAGTGGACCCTATTCCTATGAGAGATGTGTCCTCATCCAGATCCATTCCTGTTCTGTTCACACGTAGAGCATGCAGACCGCTTATATGACCAACCGATGAGTGGATAATGAACATGTACACAATGGAATTTGCAGGCAGGCGTATTAAACTAGAAAAAAAAATTATACTGAGTGAGGTAATTCAGACCCAGAAAGACAAATGGCAAGTTCCAGAGTCAACTCTTTAGGTTTGTGGGTCTAACTTGGGGCACACATAGAATCTTGGAAACTCGAAAAGGGCCACTGGGGAGGGGGGTCGGAAGATCTTAAGGGGGGGTGGGATAGTAGAGTGTCAGTCACAGGAAAAGAGAAATGGGGGAGGATGGGGGAAAGGTTAAAAGAAGAAGAAATGGGGACAATTAACAATAATGACATCTGAAGACACCATATGGAAACCTGCTGGTTTATAAGCTGTGTCTGCCTGTCTGTGAGAGTTAATTAGAGCTACCCTACAAGTCTGACATGGCTCCTCCCAGAAGCCACAGGTTGACAAATGAAAAGCCCTTGCCAGATGTGAGATACCTCTCTTCGAGCTGTTGATAAGGGGTGTCCCATACCCCCGCCGCTGCTCTCGGTTGCCTCCTAGAACTTGATGGTAAGACTCCGTTGCTGAAGACACCATGCACTTTGGTCATGGGATGCAAAGAAATGAAGCTTCTTCCCTGCAGGCTGGCTCTCATAGTACTGAAAGGTGCTGTGTGGAGTCCTGAGGAAGAGAGGTCCCCAAGGTTTACACAGCTGTGAACCCTGAGACCTGCGATAATTACCAGCCTGGCACGATACGCCTATGGTGTAATGGCAGCATGAATGTTGTGGGGATAGCCAACTGATTTCTGATTGGATTTAAAGCCCACTCCATAGGATAAAGTACATACCTAGTATTGTCAATCTCACCAAGAACCCAAGGCAGGGGAGCCCACAGACCCAAGGATTGACCTACTACTATTATATGCATAGCTTCCAAGTGTCCTCTAGAGACCTGTGTGCCCTCTAGAGACCTGTGTGCCCTCTAGAGACCTGGGTCTTTACTCATAGGTTAGTGCAGCTCTCAGTCCTCACCAAGAAAGCCTTTGTGGCCACTAGATGAATAGGAACAGAAGAACTCACAACTAGTCACAGCAAGCATTAAGAGTCTGAGGAGTGAGCGCTTGCCCTACACCTGACATCTATACCACATATCAAACCCCCAAGGCTCAGGGGACATCACGGAATTGGTGGCAGAAAGAGACAGAGATGGGAAGGATGGGGCACTTCTCCTTTGTCCCTTAGACATGACAGAACCAGTGTACCTACAAACTCACAGCAGCATGGTTGCCTGCATAAGACCTGCCCAAGATCAAGCCAGTCAGCCCAGCAACATGGAGCAGGGAGGGGATTACAAACCAAACCTTCATTCCCAGCTGGGGAACTACTGACAACTGATGGCTAGCAGGAAGTTTTCTCTAGGGCTGTGGTCTATGTAGACTGGCAGGCTCTGGTAGGTGTCCTCACACTCATGCATACACAGGTAGCACACAGTGGATTTAGTGGGGTATTAAAAATATAAAAGGACTTGAAGAGGAGAGGGGGGACAAGAAAGGGGATGGATACAAGAAGATTTATGGGAAGGACCAGGTAGTAACTATGATTGTTTTGTATCTATGGAATTCTCAAAGAATAAAAACATTATTATATTTTTGTAAAATTAAAAAGTGCCAGCTTGGAGTCAGAGGCAGGTGGATTTCTGAGTTCGAGGCCAGCCTGGTCTACAAAGTGAGTTCCAGGACAGCCAGGACTACACAGAGAAACCCTGTCTCAAAAAACCAAAAAAAAAAAAAAAAAAAAGTGCCAGCTTACTGAGCTTGCTTGCTCTGTTTCTGTCTCATGCTGAAATCAGTTCTGTCCATGCTCCCAGTGAGCTTCTGGTGGTACTTTTTTCCATTTAATGTTGATAACGACAACACTACTTTGCACAGGGCTCCCCCACCCTCACACCACTTCCACATAGCAAATGTTCCTGCTCTGTCAAGGCTGCCTGGATAAATGCCTCACAATGACCTGCTGGGCCACTTACTGAGAGCCCAAGAAGTGCCACACATGGTGGCAGGGAGATCACAGCAGAAATTTCAGACCAGCTTGCGCTACATACCCATCCTCATGTCAAAAGAAGGAAAAGGAGAAAGAAGGAGGAAGGAAGAAAACATAGGGGAGGGGAAAAGGTAGAGAGTAGGAGAAGGAAGAGGAGGGGAGGGATCAGGGAGGGGAGGGGAGGGGAGGGGAGGGGAAGGGAAAGAATGGTCTGATTTCAGGTTGGGCCGCTAAGAGACCACTAGCAGTCTGTTCCAGTCCAAAACGAGGGCCTCAGTTTCATAGGGCCGGACTATTATTGGAGCAGTGTTGTGGATAGCCCCGGACTTGTATTTTGATACTAATTCTCCTTTCCTGTGAGGGCTGCAGAGGAGGTGTGAGTCATTACACAGGTGAATTCTAGTGAACCTTCTGTCCATCTTAATTTGTAAAATAAAGACTAGAGCCAGTGATTGGGCAAAAGAAGAAGTGGGGAAATAAAGGTTGGTGGAAGAGAGCAGAGGGGAGGACTAGAGGAGGACAATGGAGGAGGAAGATGGTGACGGAGAGGATGACTGGGAAGCAGGAGGTAGAAGGGTCTGGAAAATTCTCAAGTTATAAGGGTCTCATAGCTGGGGAACAGAGAGGTGTAGGGGTACACCTCTCTGCCCAATCTAGGCTTGCAAATTATATTCATAATTACTGAGTTGTGTTTTCATTGACTGGTCCTATTTGGGTTGGAGATTCAAATATTCTCCCACTACAGAGCAGGAGATAAGAAAATCAGGACACAGAAGACCATTACCTCCTCCTCTTTCATTCACTGTAGTTAAGTTTTGCAACTGACCAAATCTCAAAAGCAGAGCAAACCCTGGGGTATGTAGCCCAACACTGCTCTTCCACCACTCCACTGGGAAGGGCACAAGGACCCTGGCTTCCGGATTTAGGCTAGATTTCCGTGAGGCATTTGGTGTTAACTGAGAGAGTTACCACATGCGGGTCCCAAAAGCAGTGTACCAGAGGTGCCCAGAAAGAGGCACAAGGCTGGTCAGCAAAATGGCTGCACATGGTAAAGCATGCACCCCCAGCCAGTAGGACATGCAGACCCAGACAACAATTTCCAGTTGCACACATATTGAAAGGAGCTAAAGGCAGTCATGCTTCCCGGGCACCACTGTAGTCCAGCCTGGCCAAGATTCCACCTAAAACAGGAATTACTACTCACAGCCAGTCGGGGCCAACATAGGCAGAAACTGAGACAGAAGACATCAGAGAACACTGGCTCCCGTGAGCCCATTCCAAGACACTCCACAAAAGCAAAAAGCCACTTTCATCAGCGTTGCTGACGGTAGCCCTCAACATTTCTTCCTCCTAACGGAGGAGGGAACTACAGTCTAAGTTGTTGGCTGATCTGAGTCCTAGGGATTGTATGAGTTCCCCTTCAAGGTCATCCTGACTTCCATCAAGACCCCAGAACTCAGACTCAGCTAAGCAGTGAACTTCAATGAGGATCCAGGAAAATGTGACCTGGAAGCCTCTGGCCTGCATTGAAAAAGTCACACTCTGTGGATGGCCATGAGCGACTCTGGCCTCTTGTTCCCACATCCTTCCTCATAGCTATGCTTCCACAGCTGCTCGGGTTAGTGTGCGTTGCATATATTGAAGCTGATGATTCCTAACTATTTAATAAGATGCTCTTTAATGTCATCAGTAGACAGGACTGGAGAAGATTAACAGCTAGGACATTTGATGTAAGCATCCTCCCCCCTCACAATCTGCTGAAGTTTGGGGGTTTCTTAGCTCAACAACTATTAAGTCCTTTTGCTCCTTCTATAACACTAGGTATGGTGGATACACATATGAATAGCATGTTACTGCAGGCTCCTAAAGTAGGGGCTTTTGGTCTAAGGAAGGAGCCAATATACAAACAGATTATACAGATGCAACTGGAGAGGCAGAAGGATCGTGAGTCTGAGAACAGCTTGGGCTGTATAGCGTGACCCTGTCTACAACCCTAAAAAAAAAAAAGAAAAGAAAAGAAAGAAAAAAGAAAGAGCAAAAGAAAAGAAACATTTTGGGGAGAGTAATGGGGTCTGTTCAAAGTACCACACATTCAGAGAGCTTCAAAAGATGCCACCAGAGGCATGAGTAAGACCTGAGTCACAGGAAATGCAGCCGGGTGGGAGCCGGGTGGGAACTGTTGAGTTCACCAGCTCTCAGACCCACACTTTTCTCTAAATCAGTATGTGTCACACGGTTGCTGCCAGATAGGTGGGTAATCACAGCCAGTCACCACTGCCTGACATCACTAGGCGGGTGTCAGCATCCAGATACACAGGTGGGTGTTTAGGGGCTGGGGAGAAAATGCCAAAAACTGCAGTGGGGACCCTTTCTTCATGAGGCTGGGGAGATGGCTCAGTGGATAAAATAAGCCCGAAGATCAGAGTGTGGGTCCAGGAACCCACATAAAAGCCCAGTGGGCATAGTGGCCCTCCCATAATCCCAGTATACAGGAGACAGAGACAAGGACTCACCAGAGCAAGCTGACTACCCAGATTAGCAGAAATGGGGAACCCTGGGGTAAGCAAGAGACCTTACTTCAACATATAAGGTAGAGGTGATCAAGGAAGCCACCAGCATCAGCTGTGGGTCTTCACACACATGTGTACACACACATGTACACTCGACACATTCAAACTCACACACACACACTTGCAATAAGAAAAGAAAAAAGCTGTATTGTGGATATATCTGTTAGCAGAGAAGGTGAGAACGTGTGGAAAACCAGACAGAAAACTGATGTGAGTCAGACTTAGTGGTACAGCCTGCATCCCTAGCCCTTGGTGGCAAGGGCAGGAGGAACTTGTCTCAAACAGAACAAAAGATGTAGGCTATCTGTGGTGATTTGAATAAGAATGTCCCCCACAGGCTCAGCTGTTTGAATATTTTGTCCCCAGTGGTGGCATTGTTTGCGAAGGTTTAGGAGGTCTGGCCTTGCTACAAGAAGTATGTCACTTTGAGATTTCTAACCACACACCATTCCCAGTTCACTCTCTGCTTCCTGCTTGTGTGTTCAAGCATCGAGCTCTCGGTTTCCAGCTCCTGCCACTATGCCTGCCGGTTCTCACCCTCTTCCACCTACCATGATGGGTCATGGAACCTCACCTTCTGGAACTGTAAACCTAAGTAAATTCCTTCTTCTCCAAGTTGTCATGGTATTTCATCACAGCAAAGTGACTTACATATGCATTAGTGGTGATAATGCATAACCTTCAAGTAAACTAAAAACCTGGAGCTACACACTGTAAAAGGACCCATCTTATCCCATCATTATAACCTAAAAGATTAGAAATGTTCTGAAAATAAATAGTGCTGCTGGCTGCACAACAATTTGGATGTCACTAATGTGTATACATTTTTTTTTTTTGAGACAGGTTTTCTCTGTGTAGTCCTGGCTGTCCTGGAATTCACTCTGTAGACCAGACTGGCCTCGAACTCAGGAATCCGCCTGCCTCTGCCTCCCAAGTGCTGGAATTAAAGGCACTGCCCGGCCATGTGTATACATTTTAAATGGTTAAAATTAAAGTTTGTATTCTTCATGTTATATGTTACAGTAAAAATGCAGGGAAGCGATGCTGCCACAGGGCTCCCCCATTCACTTGCAAAGCCATGTGCTGACTCAGTCTCTGTTTCAAGACTCCTGTGGAAGTGACATGTATTTCTAAGGCTCCTCATGTGCCTCACCACAGGGGACCTGAGAGGTGAAGTGCATCAGGTCTAACTTCTCAAGGCCGCAACAGGAGAGATAAACACAGACATTTGCCAGTACAAACTTCGGAAGTTCGGGATTGGCCACCATTGCACAGACCAAACAAACCCATATCTGACAAAGGACTCTTCAATAGGTGTTGAAGACAAAACATCTAGGCCTCAGAAGACACCTGTCTCATCTCACATGACAGCAGATCACTGACCCAGTGGTTAGGAGCATCGGCTGGTCTTCCAGGGGATCCATGAGTTGGTTTACAACCATCTGTAACTCCAGTCCCAGAGGACTGGGTGGCCTTTTCTGGACTCCTCAGAGACCAGACATGCTTGCAGTTCACAAACATACATGTAAACAAAACATTCATAGACATAAAATAAATTTTAAAAAAAAGTTTTAAAAATAGATTAAAAACCTGATGCAGATACAAGACCAACAACAGCATCCAAGTACAGGGTGCCCCGACTGGGTCCACCTCTTCTATCTGGAAGAGAAATACCTCCTGCTGGCCGTTCCTCCTCAGGAGGCCATGTACAGAACCCACCTAGTGGACATTCTTAGATCTGAGCAGAAATGGTTTGTTTTGCTGAGACTATGTCGAATGTAGCCCCATTTGGTCGAGAACTCAATACATACATGAAGTTGACCCGGATCTCCTGATTTTCTCGCCTCCACTTCCCAAGTGCTGGGATTCCAGGTATCCAAGTAGATTTCTGTCATCTACCAACATGAAAACCACTGATCTTTCTATCCAACTTGCACAACCACATACTACTGGGAGCAATCTACCAACGTAAGTCCAAGCAAAAACACACAATACTCAAGGAGAATAAACTACTTGTTTCCCAAAGTGTGAAGATGAAAACTAATCTTAGAAGGTAGGATTCTTATTAAGTACCCCAGGCTAGCCTGGAACTAGTGATCTTCCTGACTCTGCCAAGTGCTGGGATAATCAGCATGTACTTCCATACCTGGCTAAGGATGAAGACTTTTTTCAGTGGTCCTGGGATGGACCCTAGCATGCTAGCTAGCACTCCGCTATGACTTTAGCCAATGATAACTCTTTAAACAAATAGGCTCATTAGATCAGAGTTCTCTGGTGAAGTCATCTTTGGAAATAGGTCAGAACAAAGAATGGAGAACGGAGACTTCACTTACTTTGGACCCTAAATTCTAAGATCACACAGGGCAGGGGCCACCGCGATAGACCTCAGGAAAGTCACTGAACAGCCATTCACACTCTAGAAATTGCCCAGGTGCAAGCAAGGCTGTGAGCTTCGTGCTACTACGCTTTGAATGCAGCACTCTGGGCTCTGGTGAAAACTGTATGTAGGTCAGTTCAATCTGGTCAAGTTGGGATCTGAGGACAACGTTTTCATGATCACATGTTACCTTTTAGTCATACATCCCTAAAAAGTATCTTTCAGTAAACATTTTCACACTTCAAGATGAGTCCCATCTTTATTCTGAGACCAAAAATAGCCACCTAACACATGCAGGCTGCCCCCAGACATTGGGCCCCAAGCAGGCACAGCGCACATCCCACCTTTAGGGGGAAGAGGTTCGTGACGCTTTCCAAGCAAGAAACATCAAGTGCAGAAGGTCTGAGGGCACTGGGGGCAGAATGTGTAATAGATAATTAAGAGCTGAGGTTTTGGCCTCTCCGGGACCCAGTTTCAGCCCTGTCATTCCGAGGGACTTTGTTGGCAGTGTGTGGAGAACAGACACCACTCACAATTGGACTACCTTTAAAATTGTTTTCATTTTCATTTGTTGTCATTGTGTGTACGTGTGTGAGTGGAGACTGGAGGACAACTTGGAGGAATTGGCACTTTCCTTCCATCTTATTTTGAGAGCATAGGCATGGTAATGAGAAGAGAACCCCACATCTGGCTTTGTAAGTGGATTCTGGGAACTGATGTCCGGTCATCAGGCATGTATGGGTGGGTTGTCTTTGTTGGTTTTACCCACTGAGCCATCTCACCAGCCCCTACCATTTGGAGCATAAATAAGATAAACTGCCTAAGCACACCGTACAGCACTGCAAACAGAGTAAGAGCATCGCGGATGGTTCAAACTGGGTGGAATTCAAACAGGCTTCTCTCTATCTCCAACTGCTAGTGAAGCTAGGGTACAGATTAAGCAATATTTTTCAACGTTTTGAGAACAATCTCCATCAAAAAATAATTTTATGTTGCAGTCAAGTATCAATAAACAGATATGCATGTACCTTAGGACTAGAGAGATGGCACCCCAGTCACCAGGACATACTGTTCTTGCAGAGGGACTATGTTTGAATCTCAGCACCCAAATGGCAGTTCACAACCACTTAAACTTTGTTTCTACATATACACAATTAAAAATAAAAATAAATCTTAAAAACGGGTATGTACCAAAAGAAAAAGTAGCTTTACCAAATAATTATTGTTACTATATCTTTGTTTCATTTATTTATTTACTTATTCTTGAAAGTTCCCTAACCTACAAAACACTTATAGGAATACAAAGTACCATTCACCTAGCAAGGCAGCGCAGCGGCAGTCACTGTTATTCTACACTGCTTAATTCTGGTGGAGGGTCATTCTGCACATTACAAACTATTCAGAAGTTGTCCTGGCCTCTATCCAAAGACACAGCTGGTAACCTTACACAATACCAATTGTTACAAGCAAAACTGTCTCCAGATGTTACCAAGTATCCCTGGTAGGTAAAATCAACCCGTGTTGAGAAGCAAGGACCCAAACCTACTGATAGGCACTGTCTTAGTCACTGGTTTATTGCTGTGAAGAGACACCATGACCAAGTCAACTCTTATAAAGGAAAGAATGTAACTGGGGCTTGCTTACGGTTTCAGAGGTTTAGTCCATTACTATCATGGCGGGAACATAGCAGCAGGTATGGCAGCCATGATGCTAGGGAAACAGCTGAGAGCTCCATGGAAATCTGCAGATAGAGGAACAGAGACTGAGCCAGGCATGAGCCTTTGAAAACCCAGCCCCAGAGACACATATCCTCCAGCAAAGCCAAGTCTCCTAATTCTTCCAATCCTATCAAAAAGTCCCACTCCCTGGTGACTGAGCACTCAGACATAGAAACCCATTGGAGGCCATTGTTATTTAAAACAACACACCACCTGACCAGCCAGGCTACTTCGCTGCCTTCAGTAAACAGTAAACTGCACAAGCAGAAACCGTGTTTGAACTGAAAAAAACAAGTTACTGACCCACACTTGCCACTAAAATAGTTAACCATGCATTCTCCAGATAAGGACGATGCCTCCAGACATGGTGGTTACCCCTCTATAACCCTGCACTTGGGAAACTAAGACAGAAGAATCACCGCTAGTTCAAGACCATCCTATAGTACACAGGGAGTTCCAGGGCAGCTTGAGTTACAATGGGAGAACCTCCTGTCTTTGAAAAAAAAAAACAAAAATCAAAAAACAAACAAACAAACAAAACCTAACTCTTATAAAACTATAATGCCATTACCATACCTAAGATTTAACATTGGTTCAGTAATCTTTTTTCCTCTGTTGTTTGCAACCCACTAAATTTCGGGTCCCACTTACATATCCTGGCCTGTAGACTCTCATTAGAGAATCGGGGTTACTGAAGGCCAGCTCTCCTCCCCTGGAGATATTTAAAAGCTGAAGGGTCACCCATCCCTGAAGCCGGAGCACACACAGGAAATCACCGAGCCTAATGGACATTTACAAGAGACTACCCAACACACCCTGCTCTTTTTTCCTCCTGTTCTCCCCACCACACAGAGCCCCCACCCCTGGATGGCATTGGGAACGTACAAGCCAGCTTGCCCCACCCTTCAAGGGACCTAGCAGTTCCAGGCGCCAGCAATCCCCTCTCCGTGTGTGCCCTGGCCTGTCTGTGCGGAGCTGGTGGGGCCTACAGACAGCTGGGTGCACAGTGGCCTGACCACATCACAAGCCCAGGCCTGGGTGCAGGCTGTGGCAGGCTGCCCACCCTTCCCTGTTTTTCTTTCCTTACCTACACTGGCCCCAGCAAAGCAGTTACAAGTTGGTCCAGAAACTGCCAACAGACTGGGGCCGAGAAACATGAAAGTCTGTGAGTCAGCGGGTGCTTTGATTCCCCTGGCCTTATAAACCTGGCCTTTGAATCTAGCATCAGGATCCAAAAAGCATCAGGATCCAAAAAGCAGAGAAAGCTGAAACCAGAGCTACCAAAAATGAGTAGGGAAGTTGCTGACAGAGCCCCATAGCCAACCCCACCTCACGCCAGGTGCCCTAGAAAGGGCAGCGAAGGCCAGCTAGGACCAGTGAGGGCCAGCGAGGCATGGGAGGGCCTTCAGGCTACCCCCACCCAGGAAGATGTCCCTTGCCTCTGTTCTTGACTTTTTCTTCTTATAATGGCTTAAAACCAGCATAGACCAGGCTTTCCAGAAGTCAGGAGTTTTTCCAACGGGAAGGCCAGAAACAGGAAGGAAAACTTGATGGACTCCATGTTTGAGGAGCAGATATAGAAAAGCCCTGGAGAGACCTCCATGGAGTAGATTCTGTTTGGGAAGCAAGCTCTGTAACAAAGGCCATGAACCCTAGAGCCCAGAATCCTGCTGGTCTGTGCGCAGCCCAAAGGAGTGAGGACAAAGGAGAGAAAGACATTTCCAAAGGTGTGACTGTGAAGGGAAGCAGCTGGTGGGAGTGACTGGAACTGCTTCCCCTGCTGTTATTTCCAGGATAACTTCAAGGCTGTTGCCTCCTCTAAGTTTTCTGTCTTCTGCACTGAGCAGCCGGGAGGTGCGAGCCTTGACTATATTACTTGTTGTGCCCTGACTTCTGAGGGCAATACCAACCACAGTTGAGGAGGGCTCACAATCTGGTCCATGAGCAAAGAAACACAATGTCTCAGTCTGCTCAAGCTGCGTAACAAAGTATCATATACTGGGGAGGAACCACTGTTGAGTTTGTTCTGTTGCTATGGATTGTAATGCTGAATACTGGCCCCCAAGGTCTGGTTTCCCCCGGGGAGGAGAAAATCCGCAAGCACATCAAATGATGCTATGTTACCTTAAACTCCAAGTTAGCCTGCTTGGTCAATAAAGATGCTATATCCTGCAGCTGGGCAGAAAAGAGGTAGGCAGGGGAGAAGAGGGAACACCATGTGGTAGGTGAATTATGAAAACTGGCCAGTTGGAAGAAGAGTGGCCCAGACAGAACATAGCAAGTTCTATCATGGGATTACTGACAGGGACGTAGACAAAACAGCATAGAGGGTAGACATCTGTCCAGCTCTACTGCTTTTAAGGCTTATTATAAATATAAAGGTTTTGTGTCTTTTATTTGGGAACTGAATGATCCGAGGTGGGGTAGAAACCCTCAATTAATGATTACCACAAGCGACAGTCCACAGCACATGACTTTTCTTCAACTACAGTCTGCTGACTTAATAGAGGGAGAAAACCAAGCTCATAACTGTAGTTTATTCTTAAGTGGCTCCCAGAGGCTCATGTGACAAAGGGTAGTGTTCACAGGGTTCTCTTAAGAGAGGGAGACTTTGGAAGGCAGGGCCTAGTGGGAGAGTTGGGGTCACTGGAGGTGTACCCTTGAAGGGGATTGTGGGACTCTGGTCCTTTCCCTTTGGCGTCTCAGGTATTCTGTGAGTGGTTTTACAATTCCAGGGTTCCCAACACGATGCTGCTGCCTAACCAACTGCCTAAAAGCTACAGGGCCAGGCAGGGATGAACCAGAACCTCTGAGACTGGCAAAGCAAAGCTCTCTCCAGGCTGGTTATCTGGAGACTTGTCTCTGAAGCAGGAACGTGGCTTTGCTTGCATTGGCTTAATTCAACAAAGTCAACAGAAACTTTCTCAGTCTTTCTTAGGATTCTTCTCTTTCTATCCCTGCTCCCAATTTGTTTGCTCTGATGGGGTTTTGCTATGTAGCCCAGGATGGTTTTATTTAAACTCTGATCCTCCTGCCTTAGCTTCCTGAGGTCTAAAATTATAGTTGTGCACCTCCATAAGAAGCTGCACCTCCCTTTTGACTCTTTTTTATTTTTTAAAGACAGTTTCTCTGTGTAGCCCTGGATGTCTTGAAACTTGCTCTGTAGACAAAGCTACTCAGAGATCCACCTGCCTCTGCCTCCCAAGTGCCTGGACCAAAGGCATGTGCCACCACACCTGGCTGTTTTGTTTGTTTGCTTGCTTGCTTGTTTTGGGGTTTTTTCTGCTTTGGAAGTTTTTCTTTCTTGTTGTTTTTTAAAAGTAAAATATAATTACATCATTTATCCTTCATTTTCTTTCCTCATTCTAACCCCTCTCATATACTCCTCCTTGCTCTCATTCAAACTCATGACCTCTTTATTCATTAAGTGTGTGTGTGTGTGTGTGTGTGTGTGTGTGTGTGTTCCTAAATATAACCTGTTTTGTCTGTATAATGTTATTTGTGTTTATATTTTCAGGGCTGACTGTTTGGTGCTGGATAACCAGCTCCTCTGCTCTTCCCTGGGGAAGACTGTTTCTCCCACTCTCAGTTTTCCTTAGTTGCCTTGCTCTTTCTTTTAAAAGCACCTCAAACTGAGCCCCAGCCTATTCAGAAGAGATTCTCATGTGTCTTCAGCATCCATACAATCCTTCCTCACGCACAGAGATGAGCCCTAAGCACCTAGGGAGACTGCCGGTACTTCTCCAGAAGCAAAAGGACATTGATACCAACCCTTTACATTTAGAATGTCAAGCTGCAGTTTAAAGAGATTAATTAAGTACTTAATTTCAGGACACAGAAAGATGAAATAACTCAAATAGGGTCATGAGGAACTTGGCCATATCCAAACTGATACCAGACATAGGCATTGCTTCTAGAGAAACTGCCTGGATATGTTAAAAATGAACATAAAAGGAAAGAACACATGTCCAAAAGAGAGCCACAGACCTCAGAGTGCTCCCTGAGAAAGCCATAGATCTGAGAATGCTCCCTGAGAGAGCCAGAGACCTCATAGTGCTCCCTGAGTCATAAATCTCATAGTGCTCCCTGAGAGAGCCAGAGACCCCCACAGTGCTCCCAGAGAGAGAGCACCAGAGACCCCTGAGTACTTCACAAGAGAGTTTCAGACCCCAAAATGATCCAAGAGAGAGCTGCAGAGCTCAGAGTGCTCCACAAGAAAGGCAGAGCCCAGGATGCTCCAGGTACTCTTGATATGTGAGAGTGGAAGCATTTGGGGTGCTTGGGAGCAGACACCTTGCCAGTCTCATTCTCATGGCCCCTCTGAGCTGTGGTTCCTCGGCTTGGACTCACTCTCCATCCTGTAAGTGTACAAGTGCTGATGTATCACCAAGACCCCAAATTCAGAAGTGAAAGGAAGGTGATCACCGCGGGAACCTGGGCCATCCGGAAAGGTAAGCTATGTTAATGACAATGGGGCAAGAAATAAGTCAGCCTGAACTCAACTCTCTGTTTTTATTTTGTTGTTTACTGCTCACGTGTGTTAATTGTCTGCTTTTGTTTCGTTGTTTGAATGCTGTCTTTCATGTTCAACATAAAAAGAAACGTATTTATCCGAAATTAGAATCTAAAATACAACCAAAGGTTGATGACGACTTGTCAGAGCCAGATTGTGCTGACTTAGAGGAAGAAGCAGCCGAACATTACAACCCTGAATGGCCCTCTTCCCGAAGGACCCCTCCCTACGCACCTCCACCTCCAAGTGCTCCTGAAATGGAGATGGTGGTTATAGATCCCATAAGGGAGTTACAGGAAAAAGTATCTGTTCTTAAACAACAAATAGAGTTAGAAAAAGAATATCAGGACTGAATTAATCAGCTACGAAAATTAAAGACAGGGAAGATGTCTCGAGATGTAAACTGGGAAAATCCCCCGGCTCCTTGCATTCCTCAACCTGGAATCCCAAGGCAATCCCTATTGCCTAGCTTAAGATCAGCCACAGGTCATCCAGAGAAGGGAGACGCTGAGGCTTTCCCTGTATCAGAGACCAGAGACAATCAAGGGGTTGCTTGGAGACATCACACAGGGCTTAATTTCCAGATTATTAAAGAATTAAAAAATTCAGTATCACAATACGGTGCCACTGCTCCCTTTACTCTTGCAATTTTAGAGTCTGCTGCAGAGGAGTGGCTGACTCCTAGTGATTGGAATACGTTAGTGAGAGCAGTTCTTAGCGATGGTGACTATCTTATTTGGAAATCAGAGTATCATGAGAATTGTAAAGAGACAGCTAGGAGAAACATTCAGGCAGGCAATGGTTGGTTCTTTGATGCCTTAGTAGGAGAAGGGCAATTTGCTTCTAGTGCTAACCAGATGCAATATGACCCAGGCTTATTCGCTCAAATTCAAAACACAGCAATGAAGGCTTGGCATAAACTCCCGGCAAAAGGGGACCCTAGTGCGCCCTTAACAGCAATCAGACAAGGACCTGATGAACGATTTTCTGACTTTGTTCATCGATTAATGACAACAGCAGGGAGGATTTTTGGTAATGCAGAGGCAGGTGTAGAAACAAGTTGTGAAACAACTTGCATATGAAAATGCCAATCCTGCCGGGCGTTGGTGGCGCACGCCTTTAGTCCCAGCACTTGGGAGGCAGAGGCAGGCGGATTTCTGAGTTCAAGGCCAGCCTGGTCTACCAAGTGAGTTCCAGGACAGCCAGGGCTACACAGAGAAACCCTATCTCGAAAAACAAAAACAAAAACAAACAAAAACAATGCCAATCCTGCCTGCCAAGCGGCCATTAGACCCTACAAGAAAAAGACAGACCTTATGGGGTATATCAGACCCTGTTCTGACATAGGTCCCTCCTACCAACAGGGCTTAGCTATGGCAGCTGCCATGCAAGGACAATCAGTAAGAGATTTTTTGGCAAGTAGAAACCAAAAGGCCTGTTTTAAATGTGGCAAGCCTAGACACTTTGCAAGAGATTGCAAGGCAGAAAATGAGTTAACCCAGAAAAAGTCCAGAAAACAGCCTGGGCTCTGCCCACTTTGCAAATGTGGAAAGCATTGGGCTAGTGAATGTAGGTCCAAAAGAGACACACAAGGAAACACCCTTTCCCATAATCAGGGAAACAGGAACAGGGGCCAGCTCCAGGCCCCTAACCAACCCAAGCCAAAACAGGCTTATGGAGCAGTCAGTTTCTTACCAGCAAACACCAATCCCTTTCTGAACTTAGTCGAGCAACACTAGGAAGCGCAGGACTAGACATCAGTTCTGCCACCCACATAGTATTAACCCCAGAAATGGGACCTCAGGCCTTACCCACTGGAGTGTTTGGACCACTCTATCCAAATGTGTTTGGCCTGATAGTGGGAAGAAACAGTACTCCTATGCAGGGACTACAGATTTTTCCTGGAGTTGTTGACAATGATTACCAAGATGAGATTAAGGTAATGGCACAGGCTATTCAGAATATAGTCAGCATTCCTACAGGAAGGAGGATAGCTCAACTATTGTTACTTCCATTATACCCTACTAATCACAAATATAAGAATCCTAAGAGAGGGGATCAAGGCTTTGGTTCCTCTGATGCATACTGGGTACAGCCTATAGTTAAACAAAAACCTATGATGACTCTATGGCTGGATGGAAAGGCATTCCAAGGCTTGGTTGACACAGGAGCTGATGTGACTATCCTAAAACAAAGTGATTGGCCTGCCACCTGGCCTCTGACCCCAACCTTAACCAATCTAAGGGGTATTGGCCAAAGTCAAAATCCACAATAAAGCTCTAAGGTGCTGACGTGGAAAGATAAAGAAGGTAATACAGGGAATATACAACCCTATGTCATCCCGGGCCTCCCCATTAATCTCTGGGGCAGAGATCTGTTATCCCAGTTGGGATTGATTATGTGCAGCCCTAATGAAGTAATCATGGCTCAAATGATAAACTCTGGATTTTCCCCCAGGGAAAGGATTAGGAAACAGTGAAGAAGGAATTATCTAACTTGGATCAGGCCATAAAGGCTCATGAGTTACATCACCTTAATTCTAAAACTTTAGAAATTATGTTTAAAATTACCAGATAACAAGCTAGACAAATTGTTAAACAATGTCAATCATGTGTTAACCTTTTACCAGTTCCTCGTTTGGGCATAAATCCAAAGAGACTGATACCAAACATTATCTGGCAAATGGATGTTACTCATAATGAATTTGGCAATCAGAAATATATACATGTATGTGTAGATACATACAATGATTTCATTTACATGACATTACAATCTAGAGAAACAAGCAAGCATGTGATCACTCATATGCTTCTTACAATCGCTGTATTGGGTATGCCTAAACAAATAAAGACTGACAATGGCCCAGGTTATACAAGCTCCAGTTTCCTCCAATTCTGTGAAAAATTGGGAATACTACATAAAACGGGTATTCCATATAATCCACAGGGCCAAGGTATGGTAGAAAGGGCACATCGAACCATTAAATGTCAACTTAAAAAAATTAAAAAGGGAGAATGGTACCCTACCAAGGGATCCCCCAGAAATATCCTTCATCACACCCTCTTTATTTTAAATTTTTTAACTTTGGATTCTGAAGGAAAATCCGCTGCAGACAGATTCTGGCATCCTGATACCAAAAAGAATTTTGCAACAGTCCTCTGGAAAGACCCATTAACTGGAACCTGGAATGGGCCAGATCCAGTGCTTATCTGGGGAAGAGGTTCTGTCTGCATATATTCCCAAACTGCAGATGCTGCATGCTGGCTGCCAGAGAGACTGATTAAACAGATAGACAACAATAACAAATCCAGGGAGGAGAAACCCCCTGAGAAGCATATTTTTTTTTTTTTGCAGGAAACATGAAAATGCTTCTCAATTGCCTTCAAACTGGAATGATCAACCAACAAACCTGACTTGGGAAGTCCTCAATGTGGAAGGAGACATCACCACCCATACCTCCAGGGTGGCTCTATTGGACTCTTGGTTCCTGAACTTATGATTTAGTGGTGAACATTGTTTAGACCCAGGAGAAAACCCACTACCACAGTTAGTATAATTGTTTTTTGGTTTGAGATTGACTAGAGCAGGAACGGGGATTTCCTTACTTGTTTTGTTAAGATCAAAGCTATGATCAGTTCTATATTTCTATAGATTTAGATTCTGCTATAACACATTTGTAAACAGAATAGAAAAGGCTTAAACTTTTTACTCCTCAGACAGAAGGAGTTATGTGTTGCCCTTAAAAGAGAGTGTTGCTGTCATACTAACTATTCAAGCATTATTAAGTCTCTTGTCTCTCGGATCCATGCTGTTCAACAAACTGATGGTTTTTGTATGACTACAGATAGACACTATTCAAATGAAACCCACACAGGTCTATTATTACAGGCTGGAAGTAGGGGATTGTAAAACCTCTGTCATCAAGACTAACGAGGATTATCCCCTAACTTACGCACTAAGCTGGATAGTCAAAGATGGGTAAAAGAACACTTTAAGACCCTTGCCCCTAAAAAGAGAGGCCTCACCATCCTAAGACAGGAGCTCAACCAATGGCTGTTGAGTATCCAAAGATGGGAAAGGGAGGCTGGGGTCCTTTGTTCCAACCTAAGATAGGCACAGTTTTCATAAGTTTTCCCAGCCTTCCCTTTTGAAAAAAATTTAAAAGGGGGACCTGTGGGGAGCTGACAGAAGGTTACAATCATCCTTGCAGCCATCTTGAGCCATATACCCTGACAAGAGATTTGATTACAATAGCCTACAACAGCTGAGCACACTCTGATAACATCTTGTTGTAGATACTCAGGATCTTCCCTTGGGTTTGTGAGACTTAAAGGTGTGTGACTTAAGGGCATGACTTAAGAGATCAGATTTAGAGACAAGACCTAAGGGCATGACATAAAGGAGTGATTTAAAGGCGTGGCTTAGAAGTGAGACATATAAGAGGCAGACAGAAGAAGTTAGTTAGTTATTAGGCATTAGGTTAGGCACTTAGCACTTGGAGAAAGAACTTGGAGGCACTAGGGACTAGGAACTCAAGACTTGAGACTTGGACTAGGAAGAGAGACTAAAGAGTAAACGGGATTGAATCACACTCTATCTGGTCTCCATTCCTCATGTCTGTCCTCACTCTCTCTCTCTTGCTGAACCCTGACCCGTGGACCAGAGCTGCTTGGGGCAGTGTGGGACAATTTAGCCCCCAAGGCTTTTGGCAGTGCAGGTTCCAACTAGAGTGGTCCACAACATTTTGGCCCCCAAACGTGGGCTGGTGCCCAACCTGGGGCAGCTCGGGCCGCAACAGTCTCCAATGTCACAGGAAACTGTATAGGCTTCCTCCTCCTGAAGTTTGCAAACATCAGGAAAGCAAGCATGGCACAAGCACGTGCATGTATGTACACACATTTTGCTCCCTCATCTCCATACCTGCCCCCACCCCCAGCAGCTCCCCAAACTCAGCTTTAGAAAGATGATGGCTGTGATGTCACTTCCAAACAGGGCCTCTCTGAAGGTTTAGAGACACCCCCTAAGCATCTTACCCTGCTAGATATGGTGGACAAGGGCACCCTATGTTATGTCTAGCTAGATGATAGATAGATAGATAGATAGATAGATAGATAGATAGATAGATAGAT
>JANHMN010000007.1:67257596-67293820 GCA_030674055.1 Rhabdomys pumilio
GAGGGAGAGGGAGAGGGAGAGGGAGAGGGAGAGGGAGAGGGAGAGGGAGAGGGAGAGGGAGAGGGAGAGGGAGAGGGAGAGGGAGAGGGAGAGGGAGAGGGAGAGGGAGAGGGAGAGGGAGAGGGAGAGGGAGAGGGAGAGGGAGAGGGAGAGGGAGAGGGACTGCATACCTATGTGCTTTGCCTTGAACTTCCCACATTCTTTTACAGAGAATGAAGGTGAACAGTGAGCTTTTTACCCCAGTTGTGTCACCTCACACTGTTACTCTTCCTCTCTGCACTGGTGAGACATTATTCCTAGCGTCCAGCTGGAAAAACCCAGTCAGGACCCCGGATTCTTGAGAATTTGCTTCACTCCTAGGAAAATCTTCTGAGTCTGGCTGAACCTGGTTGGAGTGAAGGGCTCTGGAAACCAGGCCTGTCCTATCTAAAATGGGGGAAGAGACTAAGCCAAATGTATCCTTTGAGATCCACAGGTGAGTCCCCTCCTCGGCACCACTTTGTCCTCTAGAGGCAGCTGTCCCATGCCCTGGCATCCTTGACAGTTCCAATGCCCTAATATCCAGCACGACAGTGGCCAGGATGGACAAAGCACGCTTCGAAGTGATACAGATTCTGAGGTGCTCCTTCATCAACTTTCATCAGCCAACAGGATTTGAACAAAAGTCTGCAGACAAAGCATGCAGCACCCAGCCCTGCTGTCAAGCCATTCTTCATGCCCTAGAGCTATTGAAAAGAAATGCTGCCACTGAAGCTTGAAAAACAGAAACCCAGGAGTCAGTGGGATGACTCAGCGGGTAGACAGACTTGCCACTGAGCCAGGGTGATCCAGGCTTGTTGATCTCTGGGAAGGAGAGGATAGACGCACCCAAGTTGTCCTCTAACCTTGGCACAAACAGTCATGGCACTGAACAGCCAAACACAGTCATTCAATAAATCATTTTTTTGTTTTGTTTTGCTTTCTTTTCTTTTAAAATAGAAACTCAGGGCCAGTGAGATACTCTTTGGGTAACAGAGCTTGCTGCCAAGCTCAGCAATCTTTGTTTGACCCCAGGACCCACACAATGAAAGGAGAGAACCAGATCCTAAAAGCTGTCTTCTAACCACCACACGCATGTGCTGGCACATGAGCAAGCCAGGGTGTGCACACATGCGCATTCTCACATACTGCTGCTGCTGCTGCTGCTGCTGCTGCTGCTGCTGCTGATGATGATGATGATGATGATGATGATGATGATGATGATGTTAAAAAAAGGAGAAATTCACTGCCCACATTTTGGAGACTCCACTCCAAAAGGCAAGGTGTTGGTGTGTGGGGAAGAAAAAAAACTCACCCGGGGCGGGAGAGAGTCCAGCGGTGGGTCCCATAAGGGCCTGCGGCGGGGTTCCACCGCTCTTCCCACACCGCCAGCAGAAGGGTCCCACAAGCATGCAGCTGCCGCAGGCTGGCGGCTGCAGTTCAAGGTTCCAGAGTTCCAAAGGCTGGCAATCTGGAGGCAGCGCAGGCCCAGGCGACACGTTTTTCCAAAGCTTTTATTGTTGATGGTGTGGTGAATAGGTGTAGATGGTATGCGCTTTCCCCACCAAAAGCCAGGCTCCACTGACTTTTTATAGGGAGGGGTAAAAGGGGAGGGGATAACTTAATTAGCTACGCCCCCCACCTTTAGATAACTCATTAATATTTAAATCTCTGGAAGTGGAGACCTCTACCTGTGGGCGCAGGTTAAATGGAGTTACCTCATCCAAGGCCCAACATTGGTGGGCCCTACATCCTTGGAATCTTCTAGAAAGGCATCTTTCTTGCTTCTTCCTAGAATCTAATGGTACATGCTGCTGCACTAACCCTCTGCTTCTGTCCTCACCTTCTCCATGTGTCTGTGCCATTGTTTCCAAGTCTCCACTACAACCTCTTCCTCCCTCATCTTCCTCCTCATCCTGCTTCTCTTCCTCTTCCTCCTTTTCTCCTCCTCCTGTTGTTTATTTGGGAGATCTCATTCTGTAGCCCAGACTGGCCTGGAGCTCACTGTAAAGCCCAGGCTAGACCTAAATTTCAGATGAACCTCCTATCTCAACCTCCTAAGTACTAAGACAGAATGCCACCACATTCCCCAGCCTGCATGTGTACTGCAGGATCACTGGCTTCTGCTACTTCAAGTTTAAAGAAGTGATGAAGAGATGCTGTAGAGATGGCTCAGTGGTTAAGACCACGGGCTGCTTTTTCAGAGGACCCAAGTTCGCTTCCCAGGAACCATGCGGTAGCTCACGACCATCTGTGACTTCAGTTCCAAGGGATTTAACACTCTCTTCTGGCCTCTGTAGGCACCAGGCACACACATGGTACACATACAGACATGCAAGGAAAACATTCACACACATAGAATTAAAAGAATAAAATAAAATACTTTTAAAAAGTGGGAAAGATGCAAGCAGAAGCACTGTCTATTTTGAATCTTACTGCAAGGTAGCAGGCACGGAACCCCCCGTGAGGTGACTCGGAAGGAGTCCTTCTCCCTGGAGCTCTGGCTGCAGTCCATAAGGGACGAGCTGACCTTCAGAGAGCTTGACCCAGAACAGGCAATTCTTTAAGGTAGCAGCATCGTTTTGAGAAGCACGTACCCCCTTGCTGGACTCTCCCTGAAACAACCTCAAGAGAGTTTGGTTTGTTTTCTTCCATTACAAACAGTAGAGACAACTTCTAACAAGCACCTTCCTTGTGGTGTCCCCTACAGATCCTCAGGGAACCCGGAAGTCTGCGACCCTGAACCCACGTTTCTTTCTGCAAGAGTCTTTGTCTCTTGGCCTAGGCCCTTCCTTTGACTGCCTGTGGACAGCAGGCTGAAAGCTCATGGGGAGAAGCCTTCAGAGAAGCCCTCAAGCAGTAGCAGGAAACTGGGGGAAATACCCCAGTTTTATCCTCAGGGAAGGGTGAAACCACGGCAATCTCATCACTAGTTAATAGATGCCGATTTTGTAGAGTACCGCTGGACCTAAGCTTCCTAGAGTCACCTTTTGACTAAACTACTTGTATGTAGCTAGATCTGAGTCTTCAGGAGAGCTTCCAGAGCGACCCAAGTTAAAGCACAGTTTTGTTGAAACACAAGCTGGTTGTGAGGTCCCCATGAAGAAGCAGAAGTCACAGTCTTCGGATCATTCGTTCATCCGTTGATCCTCAGCCAGGCCTTTCTATTTGCCTTTCTTCATCTCAGCCACTCTGTTGTCCTAGGAGGCCACAACTACCATCACACCCCAATTTACAAATGAGAAGGAAGAGCCAGACATGGTAGCTTATACCTGTAATCCCAGCATCAAGGAGACTCAGGTAAGCTTAGGCCACCTTGTACTCCACAGAGAATTCCAGGACAGCCTAAGCTACAGAGCAAAACGCTCTCAAAAGTACAAGGAAAGAGGCTGAGAGACCAGTGAGTGAGGTGGATCAGCAGATAAAGCACGGTACCACAAAGCGAACCTCTTGACTTTAAGGCCCTGAAACCTGATTTAAAAAAGTTCCAGCATATCTATGGCAAGACAGGGTACAGAGACAGAATTGCCCAGAAGAATGTAGGGCAGAGAAGCCTTGCCTCAATAAGATGGAAGGAGAAACATCACACACACACACACACACACACACACACACACTCACACACACATATACATATGTGGACACACACACATGCACGGACACACACACACACACACACACACACATATACATGCATACCTGTACACAAACACACACTAACTTTTTTTTTTTTAAGGAAAGGAAGCAAGCAAGGAAGGAGAAACAGAGGCAAGAAGGAGATAGCCAGGTTGTAAGCCACAGTGGCCTCTCTGGATCTACACTCTTAGTGATTACAAATAGCAATAATATTCAATAATAACTCTCTGGGAGCAAGCATTGGTACAGGCTCTCCTTACTTGGATGTGGGAGTTAGAGCCCCGCACTGTCCCCACCTCCACATGAGTCTCTGATTTATATTCACTTACTTAAAGTTCCAAGAAACGTGTTTTTACCTTGCTATGTCTAAAATGCTAGATTAGGCCCTGAGGAAATGAGAAAGACAGCTAAATCCGTTCTGGGTTGGAGGTGGGGTGACATGAACAGAGGAACCAAGGTAAGGCAGGAGAATCTGAAAATGTAAGTACAAAGTCAGAGCCATCTTCATCTGGCCAGATGATCTAACAGAGAGGAGACAACTCCAGGGGACCAGAGTGGACAGCTGCCCAGAGCAACTGGAGCTCAGAGAATCAGGAGTAAAACCTGACATAATGACACTTCTAATCCCAACACTGGAGAGGCTGAGGCAGGGGGATCTCTACAAGTCCAAGGCCAATCTAAGCTACATACAACTATCCTAGCTCACAAAAAGCAAACCACAAAGCCACCTGGCTGCCTTTTCCTTTCTTCTAGTCAAAAGAGATCAAGAGGGAAAGGGGTGTGTGGCAGGATGGACTGACCTGAGGCTTACGGCGAGGATTATAGACTGGTGACTCAAGACTGTGTTCAAGCTGGGACACGCACAGAGCACACAAGCTGTAAGCTAAGCAGTCACCTCTCCCCCAGGTCTAGGAAAACTGATTGAGTCAGATGACATTCGTGACCACAGTGGCTCCTGGCTCTGCAAGCCCAGCCCTGTAGACACTTGTATCTCTGCCAGTCACTGCCAGTCCTCATGGATGTGCTAGGATCACACTGCCTGGACCCAGGAGACCTGAATGGCAGACCTGAAGGCTTGGTAGCTGAGGCCTCATCTTCAGCTCCTGTACTGGGAGAGCTGCCTTGTTATTTCCCTTCTCCTTGGGAAGGGAGTAAGCAGGCCAGACTGGCACAGTGAAGGATGAGAGGAACCAGGCTGGCTGAACACTTCATAGAGCCTAGGCCTATATAAGCAAGATCTCTCTTGGTGGCAGTGTCAGAGCTAACAGCATCTTGTTCCCCCTCCTTCCCCTCCTCCCCCTCCTCCTCCTCCTCTTCTTCTTCTTTTTTTTCGAGACAGGGTTTCTCTGTGTAGTCCTGGCTGTCCTGGAACTCACTATGTAGACCAGGCTGGCCTCGAACTCAGAAATCCGCCTGCCTCTGCCTCCCAAGTGCTGGGATTAAAGGCGTACGCCACCACCGCCCGGCTCCTCCTCCTCCTCTTCTTCTTCTTCTTCTTCTTCCTCCTCCTCCTCCTCTTCTTCCTTCTCCTCTTCTTCTTCTCCTTCTTCTTTTCTTCTTCTTCTCCTCCTCCTCCTCCTCCTCCCCCCTCCTCCTTCTTCTTTTTCTTTTTCTTCTTCTTTTAATCTTACTGGAGAGCTGGTCTTGAACCCATTATGGAGCATGGGCTGGTCTCAAAGTCACAGATGTCCTCCTGCCTCTACAGGTTCTCCAGTCCTGAGGTTTTAACAATGCACCATTGAGCTGGGCGGTGGTGACACACGCCTTTAATCCCAGCACTTGGGAGGCAGAGGCAGGCGGATTTCTGAGTTCGAGGCCAGCCTGGTCTACAGAGTGAGTTCCAGGACAGCCAGGGCTACACAGAGAAACCCTGTCTCAAAAAACAAACAAACAAACAAAAAACCAATACACCATTGAGCCTGGTTCAGCACTCTCAGCAGCTGTGTTGAGCGCAAATGTGAGAGGCCTCAGCCTCTCTAGTGTTGGAATTAGAAGTATGGGACACTATATCTGGCCTCACTCCCAATTCTCTAAGCTCCAATTCCTCTGGGGCAGTGTCCATTCTGGTTCCCTGAAGTCACTTCTAAAAACACGTCTCCTCTCTGTCAGTTTAACTGGCCGACTGAAGACAACTCTGACGTTGTGCTCTAGGAGGATGGGGCAGGAGCCACATCCTGGAAAGTTCCAAACAGTTTTGCCATTTGCTCAGTAAGATACCACCATATGTTGTTGAGGTGACATACTATGCTGGTAGGCCTCATTCTGTAAGGGTTGCCCCAATGGTCTTCTCCATACTCAGCCATGGAGTGGGTGTAGGTGCACTGATGCCAGGGGACATCTTTACCCATTCAGGGGTGGAGCAAAAGAGTAAATGATATCTCATTCCCCTCCCTCAACTTAGGGCTGAGCCTGAGGTGCACTTCCCAAATTTTCTCAGAAGATCCTGCATAGTCTCAACCAAGACTGTCGTTCATCCTTCCATTGTATCTGATAGAGATCAGGATGGAGACTTCCAAAGTATGGCACCTAGCATCTAAGAAAACAGCAGGAGCAGGGAGACTCTTGACACTCTCTTGTTCCTTCCCTTAAAACAGGCCATGAAGAAGGCTCTGATTTCCCCTGGAAGTCATAGTGCTAAGTGTTCTTCAACAGCAAATGAGATCGGGTGCTCAGCAGACACCAAAGCCTGAGTGTGGTGTCCTGGGAAATGTCCCCCATAGGCTCAGCCCCCAGTCGGGGGAGCTGTTCTGGGAGGATTAGGAGGTGTGTCCTGACTGGAGGTAACATCACGGAAGGGCTTTGAGAGTTTGTAGCCTTGCTCCATTTCCAACTGTCTTGTCTGCTTTATACTTATGATCAAAGATGTGATCATACAGCTTTCTGCTCCTGCTGCCATGCCTGACACTTGTTGCCATGTTCCTGTCCTGTTACAATGGACTCATATCCCTCTGGATAATAGCCATAGGCAAATAAACTCCCAGAAGTTGCCTTTGCTGTTGTATCACAGCAATGGAAAAGAAGCCAGCCCACTGAGTCGGGGATTTCAAATCCATCTTAT
This sequence comes from Rhabdomys pumilio, assembly GCA_030674055.1. Lineage (NCBI taxonomy): Eukaryota > Metazoa > Chordata > Mammalia > Rodentia > Muridae > Rhabdomys > Rhabdomys pumilio. The sequence continues at coordinate 67,264,309 of JANHMN010000007.1, forward strand.
GCCCAAGTATTATAAGGAAAGATAAGACAAAGAGTGAGCAGAGCTGATATGTGTTGTCAAGGAGTGTGAGAAAGAACTCCTGTGCACAGGGAGTCCCAGGGGAGGAGTAGTGTGCTGCTCTGAGCACTGGCCTTTTACAGGTCATATGGTGGGAGATGGACGACCACCACACAGCCTCCTTTTGAGCGGTTGGTTTGGAACACCTCACTAGGTGAGCCAGTAAGGACTTCACACACCTTCATCCTTTGACCTTCACACTAGTGATATGGCACACATACACCTGCCTACATACACTAAATATATACATACATACACATACCTATGTATATATATGTACACATACATATATTAACACATACATGCATACATATGTAGATATACATATGCATATATATGCATATATACACATACATACAGATACATATATATATACACACACATACATATGTACTTATATGCACACACGTATACATGTGCACACATGTGCACATATACACACGCATGTATATGTGCGCATGTGCTTATGCATACATATGTGTATGCATATATACATACACGCACATGTGCATGTGTGCATTTACACATACGTATGTACATATACACATACATAAGTGTATACATGCATGCACGTATGCATGCATATGCATAAACATATGTACACATATGCACATATACATATATACTTATATGTACATACACACAATACATATTTACATATATACATGCATACATACTTATACATACATGCATACATACATAAATACAAAAATAAATAAACAGAAATGCATCACTGGATATCTAGGGCTGAGAATAAACAAAAGGAAGGCATTAATTACAAAAGGCTCTGAGGGAAGATTTAGGCTAACGGACCTGCTCTGCAACTGGACAGTGGTGGAAGCTATTCAACTGTACACATTTTTGATATCCATAGAGTTGTATACCACTGAGAGGGGTGGGTTTTACTCTAAGAAAAGACATGTGCTGCAGAATCGGCAACCTAGAACAGAACCACACTCCACTTTCTTAGCTGCGCAGCCTGGAGTAGGCTGAAGCTTTCTGAGCTTTCTTTTCCTCCTCTGCAAATGGAGCAGAACAACTTCATAGGTTTATCACAGATCCGGTGGGGGCACCTGCAGCCCAGTGCCTGGCACCCATTCTATACTCGAGGTCTGGTTATGACCGTCCAGCAATGAGTCCTTCCCAGACGTCCTCAGGTCTGTCTGCCCTGTCCTCCACCATCCCAGGACCCCTCCGCCAGCCCTGCACCAACGTTGGATTCCCGGGGAGAAAATGAAGCTGTTCCTTAAAGATGCCAGGAGCCAGTTTGACCCTGGCCTGGGTGTTGCTAAAACATGGCTTAGGGTCCAACTGCCAGTGGGGGGTGGGAAGGGTTACATCTATTCTCTGCCACTGGCTGTGCCCTCCAGCTGAGCCAATAAACTCATAAATGTGTCATGAGGTAAGAGAAACATTCTCCTTCATTTCTGTCTCCTTTGTTTCTCTCACGGTGAGCAGAGTAGACATTCAGTATATGACTAGGATGTCCCACCTCAGAGCAAATAGCTTTTTGGCATATTATGGGACATGCTAAACCTTGTTTGATTGCCCAATACTTTGCTAGTTGTAGCTAGCAGAAATAGGTCATACCTCCTAGCAACCTTCTCTTGAAAACCCTCCTCCCCACCTGAAGTGTCGTAACCGTCCTAAGGAACACTGCTCTACATTGAGGAATTCGTGTAAAGCGGTCCAGTAATCATAGAGAACAAGACAAAGCCTCCCCAAGAGATTTGCTCTGAGTAAGATGAAAGTTCAGGGGGAGAAAAAAAAAGGAAGAATAAAGAAAGTTCAGGACTGGTGTGCTGGCCCATCCTTGTAATTCCAGCACTCAGAGGCTGCCTCAGGAGGATCATGAATTGGAGAGCAGCTTATGCTACAAAGTGAGACCTTGTCTCAACAAACAAACAGGGGGAGGGGGGTTGGAGGGCACTGACCAGCTGCACACAGTGGTCAGCTTTCATATGTGATCATGTATCATCACATATGATATATATATATATATATTCACACACACACATATAAATATATATAATATATATATATTCATATATCATCACAGAGCTAGCTGTGCAGTGAGCACTGCAGAGAAGAGTCTGCTACTTCTTAACCCTAAGCTTGAGTACACACAGTCTGACCCCAGAGACTGTCGCCTGGGGCCTCTACTTTTCAACAGATGCAGACCCGTGTCAGGACTTAAACTCCACTGTAGCTTGTCAGATCTCAGTGCATTTCCGGGGACCTACTCATGGTGAGGCAGGGATGATCCACAGAAGAGGAAGAAGAGAACGTGTTGTTTTGTCATGTTAAAACAGGGTTCCACACTGACCGTGATGCTGGATTCAAATTGGTGTGATCCTCCTGCCTCGGTTCTGGAATACAGGTGTGAGCCAGCACACCCAGCTATAGGAGTATTTTTGATGGAAATAGCTTGTTTACAAATATCATTCCCACTTCTTTTGCTGCTTTGAGACTACTTATGAGGGATTACAAAGACAAACGACTCCTGAGAGTCGGGGGTGGGGGGAGAGAACAAAAGACCAAGAGTTTACCCACTGTGTGTCATGCAACTCCTAATAAAATAAATAAAACCACTGTAACAGGACCGCAGACCTCAGCATTACTGATATGATAGTATCACGTAGTTTTATCATGTAATAGCATGTAGTACATATAGTACCATGTAGTAGCATGTGTATCATGATAAAACTCAACAGGTAGACAGTATCACTTGCCAAAACAAAAGCAAAGATCTAATCTGTCGAAGTCCATATAGTTCTGGGAGAGTCTCTAAATGTACTAACCTTTGCTTTTTTGGCTTCTGTAATTCTGCTTCTGGCTAACTGTTCTTGCTAACTGAGGTGTGTCAACCCAGGATGTGGTTTTTGTTCTTTAAAAACCCTGAGAAAGGCTTGGGGCTACACCGGCATCCCAAACAGCCAATGTCGTCACTAGTCAGCTAATAAAGACTTTCTATCAGTTTAAACCCACATCCAAGCAGTTGTCTGGTGTATACTGAAGTGAAAACTTACAGTTTCTTTGGAAAGTCAGTTGTGTCAGATGGTGTTCTGCTAAGGCAGACACATGAAGGAGTGTTTAAAGGACACACAGGTGAAAGGATGTTTTGCTCAAGCATGTGAAAGGATGTATGTATGACAAAGGATTCTTCACTAATGACAAGCATCTGTTGATCCACCTTACACTGCATAGCTGAACTCCATTTGTCATGACTCCATAGAGAGAAATGCACCAAAAACTTCTGGTGGTATTCTGGCGGCTTCTTGCCGCTTCCTCTGACTTGGGCCAATTGGCAGAGTGATGTCAGCTGATAGAGTCTCACGTGGAGCTTTGTTAAGATGGAGTCTCGTGACGAGGCAAGACCCGTGGTAAGGCAAGACCCATGGAGGACACGTGATATCTATACAAATAGGACTCAATGGACAGTGACGAGGCTTGCATAGCTGGCTTTGCAGTACTTCTTGGTCGTGCATCGCTGATGATCTTTACTTTGCTGAGAGAGGCACAACTGAGAACTTCTGGTGTCACTGCTGGTCCTAACTGTTCCCCCGTTTACTTGTAGCGATTTGTCGGAAGCCTGGTTGTCTCTGCTAGGTCATGCCGCCTACCGCTGCTGATTTGTGTTTGCTATCCCGACACTTCTGAACTGGACTGCTGGTACACTCCTGAAGTGTCTGCGAGTGGACTGAGCTACCTCTGCTGAGTTCCGAAAACTGAGCTGCTGATTTCCTGACAAAGCAGATGGGATTTGCTCCAAAGAACAATTTCTAAACAGGTCCATTTCCCCCGTATCCTAATAACCTTTCGTAGGCTAGAAGGGAGGTTAAAGCATTTAGGAACCATTATTAAAAGTAGGTTTTGAGAAATATCAAAGCTACAGTATACCACACAGCACCATAGAAAGGAGGAGTGATAGGCATGATGCCACATGCTTGAGTTCCTGGGGAGGCTGTAATGGTTCCAATATGTTTGGCCTAAGGAGTGGCACTATTAGAAGGTATGGCTTTGTTGGAGTAGGTGTGTTATTGTGGGTGTGGGCTTTAAGACTCTAATTCTAGGTGCCTGGAGGCCAGTATTCTTTTAGTCATGGTGTCTGTTTATGGCAGTAAAACCCTAACTAAAACAGAGGCTGAGACAGGAAGATTACTGTAATGGCTAATCTTGATGGTCAGCTTGATCGAATCTGGGGCATCTAAGAGATAAACCCCTAGGCAGCTCTGGGAAGATATTCCCTGCAAGGACTGATTGAGGGGAAAACACTGGGCAACAGGCCAGATAGAGAGGGGCTATAGGAGAAATGATACTACTTTTTACCTGCCCACCTCCATCCTTGTAGGCACACACATCTACTCTGTTGCTGCAGCTGCCATCCTTTACCAACAACAGAACCCAGCTTCCTAAGCTTTCCAACATGGACTGAACCCAGTGACTCTAGAAATGCCCCAGGCCTTAAGCACCAGATCAGAGACTGCTAGAGAGAGCATCTCACTTGATAGGGTAAGGAGCACTTCCATGTCCTCAGCCTAGTGTGTAAAGCAATCTAACAAGTTCTTTCTGTAATATAAATGCACTCTATTAGTTCTGTTCCTCTGGAGAACACACAAATTTGAAACCAGTGTAGGCTACATGAAGTCCTGGGTTTTTTTTTCATGTGGGGGAGGGGGGAATGAAGCCATTGAAATAACTTGGGGGTACAAGGGCTTCTTGTGCAAACCTTATGGCATGAGTTTGATCCCCAGAAGTCATGGAGGAAAGAAAGAAGTGACTCATCCTCTGACCTCCACACATGCGCCAAGGTGTGTGCAGACCCTCACACACACAATAATAATAATAAGTTGGACTAAATTTCAAAAAAATATACCAGCTAGTCTAGTCTGAGCTATATTTAGCAAGCTAGAGGCCAATCTGGGCCTCAAACCTGCTCCTACCACCCCCCCCCCAGCCCCCTGTCCCAAAAAAATAGAGAGAAAAGAAAAAATTGAGAGGAACAGATAGTCTGACAAAGTGGGGGGTAGGGGGGGGGAATGCCATTTCTGAGACAGAGGAGAAAATTTCTAGGAATTTAGAAACCACATAACGTCTTTCCTTTCTGCTTATTAAATTTTTATTTATTTTTTATTTATTATTAGTGCATATATGTGTGGAGGTCAGAGAATAACTTCTGGGAGTCTTTTCTCTCCTTCCACCTTTGTGTCCTGGAACTAGAACTCAGGTAGTTAGATTTGGCAGCAAGCACCCTTACTGGCGGAGCCATCTTGCTCGCCCCTAGTCTTTAGTTCTTTTTGATCATTACCTGGTGCTGGTGGGAGTGTCAGCATGCCAGGGGGGATGCGGTGATGTTGGAGGTAGTCAGGGGGTCACTCTGACATCCTGCCCATTTGGGCCAGCTCACCTGAGGAAATTCTAGCTTTCTGGCATGGTACTCTCAAAGATAAGACTAGGGTGGGGCAGGTGTTTGCGAGGCCACCTAGGTAGCTGGTACTCAGGGTAAAAGCGAAGTGAAACCAGTGAGAGAGCCTTGTTCATGAAATTGTCAGTTGTTTTGGTTTCCCTTTTTGTTTGTAGTTTGAGTTTTGGTTTTGGTTTTGGGTTTTTTTGTTTGTTTTTTGGTTCGTAGACAGGTTCTCTTTATGAAGCTCTGGCTATCCTGAAACTCAACTTTGTAGACCAAGCTGGCCTTAGATTTGTCTGTTGCTTTGTTTTAAGAATCTGTTGTAACAGACTGTCTAGGATAGCTTTGAACTCCGGATCCTCCTGCTTCAGCCTCCCAAATGTTGTAATCACAGGCCTGAGCCACTACGGCCATTTTATGGCCATTTGGTCTTTCTTTTCTTCTTCTTCTTCTTCTTCTTCTTCTTCTTCTTCTTCTTCTTCTTCTTTTTTTTTTTTTTTTTTTTTTTGAGATGCTCTTCTCTTTAGGTAACTAATGCTGTGGAATGGGGCATTGTGTCTTTTGTTTACCTGAGTACCTTCCTCGGAAAGAGCACCGCACAGTGTCCTTTGCACAGGCTGCAGAAGTATCCGATGCTTGGATGAAACGACTAACAGTTAAATCCGAAAAGCCCCAAACTCCACGCTCAAGATCCTTCAGACTTCCTACCGCCAGGTCAGCCCCGCCCCTGAGCGCCAGCCCAGACAGCCTGCTGGCTTGTGAGGCAGCCTAGCAAGCCCGAGGACCGCTCCTACGGGAATTCAAGGGCCAGGCTGAGGAATGAAAAGGACAGGGTGGGAGGTGGGAGGCAGGGGGCGGAGGGGGGGTGATGTTGAATCAGCCCGGCCGCTAAGGCTAAAAATACACAGCTTTGTAGACTCCTTCCTCCAACCAGTCTAGGCCGGAAAAGGGGAGGGGGTGGAAGATGATCTGCACCAATCCGGAGGAAGCTGCGCTGGTGATGACAATTAAAGGGAGCATCTACCCCAGGTCTCCCAAGTCAACTTACAGATGGAACTCTGTTCCCATCTCTTTTAAAATAAATGCAACCGAGGAGACTTGGTGGGTACCCTTTTTCTGCTCCACAGTTTAGAGGAGACCCTGGGCACACGGCTCAGCTTTCTGAGCCTGTATCACTGCAGTGCTGCTCCAGTATGGCCGCTCTGTGTACAGTCCCGTCTACACTAAGGCTGTGGTTCCTGGTGAGCCACACGCCCAGCTGGTTTTATGATAAAGGAGACCACGACAGGAGGTGCTTTCAATTTAGGGGAATACCAAGTAGTGCTGCAGTCTGGGGGTGTTCAGAGACAAGCTTTGCAGATTCTCTCCGGAAGACAAGGAGTAGACCAATGGCTACACTTAGTGTCGCGGGTCATAGTGGTGCAAATCTATTATCCCAATACGTGTGATGTTGAGGCAGGAGGATCACCTAAGCTCAAAAGTTCAAGACCATTCCAGGAAACGTGGTAAATCCAGTCTTAAAATTGTCTGGTGTTTAGCACATTCCAGTAATCTCAGGTATGTCTTAGTGCTTACTATATTTGGGGTTTTTATTTGTTTTGAGACAAGGTCTCACTATGTAACCCAGGCTGTCCTCAAACTCACAGAAATACACATTCCTCTTCCTCCTAGTGCTGGGATTAAGAATGTTCACCACCATACCCAGTGTGTGTGTGTGTGTGTGTGTGTGTGTGTGTGTGTGTGACTGTTTGTATATGCTTGGCACAGAGAGTGGCACTATTAAAAGGTGTCACCTGAGGGCTGGTGAGATGGCTCAGCGGTTAAGAGCAATGACTACTCTTCCAGAGGTCATGAGTTCAAATCCCAGCAGCCACATGGTGGCTCACTACCATCCATGATGAGATCTGATGCCCTCTTATGGGGTGACTGAAGATAGCTACAGTGTACTTACATATAATAAATAAATAAAAAATCATTGGGCTGGAGTGAGAGGAGCCGGAGGGAGGGAGAAGGGAAGGGAGGATGAAGGTGTGACTCTGTTGGAGTAGGTGTGTCACTGTGGGTGTGGGCTTTAAGACCCTCATTCTAGCTGCCTGGAAGCCAGTATTCTACTAGCATTCTAGATGTAGAACTCTCAGCTCCTCCTGTACCATGCCTGCCTGGATGCTGCCATGTTCCTGTCTTGATGATAATGGATTGAACTTTTAAGCCAGCCCCAATTAAATGTTGTCCTTTATAAAAGCTGGCTTGGTCATGATGTCTCTTCACAGCAGTAAAACCCTAAGACAATGTCTAAATATCTATATAAGACTTTGGAAGCTTTTGCAATACTCTGTGGGATAGATGATTTTGACTGTCAAACTTGGTGGCATTTAGAATCACCATGGCTACAAATCTTTGGGAATCTGTGTGAGAGAGTATCTAGTGTTAATTGATGTCGGAAGACCCACTCTAAACCCTGGTGGTATTATTCCATGGATGAAGTCACACACTAAGTTAGGGATGGGGGATGAGTACAAGTATTCATTTCCCCCTGCTTCTTAACTGTAGACTCTGTGACCAGCTGCCTCGAGCTTCTGATGCCATTCTTTCCCATGATGCATTGTGCCTTAGAACTGTGAGCCAAGATAAACCCTCCCTTCCATTGCTTTTATCAGGGTATTTGTGTTACAGCGACAAGATGGTAACTGATACATACTGCTTAATGACTTTCTAAGGGACCCTGGCCACTTCTATCCTTTTCCCCTTTTCACAAAATCATTCTGTGGCTCTGCAGGTGCCTTGGACTTGGTGAATGTTATTAATTGTATTGAAATTCATTTGTTTGTTTGGTTGGTTGGTTGGGTTTTGTTTTTTCCAAGACAGTTTCTCTGTATAGTCTTGGCTGTCCTGGAACCCACTCTGTAGCCCAGGCTGGCCTCAAACCCACAGAGATCCCCCTGCCTCTGCCTCCCTCACTCGGATTAAAGGCATGTGCTACCACTGCCTGGCTTGTATTGGAATTCTTTTTTTGTTGTTTTTGGTTTTTTGAGACAGGATTTCTCTGTGTAGTCTTGGCTGTCCTGGAACTCACTCTGTAGACCAGGCTGGCCTCAAACCCACAGAGATCCCCCTGCCTCTGTCTCCCTCACTCGGATTAAAGGCATGTGCTACCACTGCCTGGCTTGTATTGGAATTCTTTTTTTGTTGTTTTTGGTTTTTTGAGACAGGGTTTCTCTGTGTAGTCCTGGCTGTCCTGGAACTCACTCTGTAGACCAGGCTGGCCTTGAACTCAGAAATCCGCCTGCTTCTGCCTCCCAAGTGCTGGGACTAAAGGCATGCGCCACCACTGCCCGGTTCATTGTATTGGAATTCTTGATTCTCAGTTGGGAAGAGGCTTCAGCCAGACTCTGGGGAAAGGGAGTCCTCTCCCTTCTCATGACCCCTTCTCTCCTTGCCTTTTATCCTGCTCCAAGTAGGAATGCTAGGCAGGGAAAGGGGGAATACAATTGGGCACGTGCAGGAAGCTGCTTTCTGAGTACCGTTCGGGAGACACCGCACATCTGCACCAGCTTCCTCTGGTGGAAATGTCATGGTCCGTGGCTGCAGGTCCTGAGACCCAAGTAGCAGGCTGATATGCAGTCACCCCATTGCTGGCCTGTCACCGGGAAGCTGAACTCTGTTTCCTCCTCTATCTCCCCCTGTGGCTATGGTGATCTCCAGCAGGCCACCTTGTTGTTTTCTATCTCCCAAACTCCATTAAAATTGTCTCTGGATTTCCTTCTCAGTCTATTTTTAAGTTCTTTTTATCGTCGAGGGCTCAGAAAAGAACAGTTAGGCTGTTACTTTGGGCTTTGACTCCTGCTGCCTCCTGACTCTCCTCCATGTGAGTGTAGATCTGGGCCTCACATTTAGAGACAGGCTGGGATCCCACACTTGGAAGGCTGAGGCAGGAGGTTTACCAGAAGTTCAAGGCCAACTCGGGCTACATTGTGAGACAATCTAACAGATAAAAACAATTTTGTGGGTCAATCAGTCAGAATCCCCTCCTTGGTCTCTCTCTTACTACTTCCTGATTCCAGCCCTATTTGTTCCTTGGCTAAAAAAATCCCCATTTGTCCATACTGTGTTCTGGTTTGAACTCAGTTTAGTGACTCCTGAATAGAATATTAAATATTTTTTAATACTTTACTGTCCAGCTCTGGATTGCCTTCTCTTGCCCCCCCACCTCCCAGTCTTATATAACCCAGGCTGATTTCAAACTTACCATGACTAAGAATGAACTCTTTTGTTTGTTTGTTTGTTTGGTTTTTGGTGTTTGGTTTTGTTTTTTTTGTTTTTCTTGTTTTTCGAGACAGGGTTTCTCTGTGTAGTCCTGGCTGTCCTGGAACTCACTCTGTAGACCAGGCTGGCCTCGAACTCAGAAATGCGCCTGCCTCTACCTCCCAAGTGAAGAATGAACTCTTAATCCTCCTGTTCACACACACAAGCACACAAACACATGAACATGCACACACACATGCACACACACATGCACACACACATGCACATGTGCACAGACAAGTGCACATTCTCTCTCCTATCTTTTGTGAAGGTAAGTCCTCACTGTATAACCCAGGCTGGCCTCAGACCCACAGCACTTCTCTTGCCTCAGCTCTGAGTACTGGGTTATGGATGAGTGGCTGCTGTGTGCGACACTCGGTTCACTTATGAAGGTGGTATCAACCTAGAGCAGTGGCTCTCAACCTTCCTAATGCTGCGACCCTGGAACATACTTCCTCACGTTGTGGTGACCCCCCCCCCAACCATCACATTATTTTCATTGCTACTTCATAACTGTGATCTGCTACTGTTATGAATCATAATGTAAATATCTGTGCTTTGGAAGATCTTAGGCGACTCCTGCAGAAAAGTCACAACCGACAAGGTGAGAACCACCAATCTAGACTATCCTTATACTCTCTGAAGCACTAAAGCCTAGAAAAGCAAGACTCGAGCAACAAGAATGAATAGTTCCTTGGAAATTGCCTTTTCTCCTCCCCAAGTAAATTGGCTCTGAAAACATGGTCACGTAGGAGAAAGAAATGGCCAGCAGGACACAATCCCACCAAGCTGACATCTTTTAGCTACATACATCATGGTTAGACTGAATCTCTCCCAGAACTGTGTGGAAACATGAGAATTCCAACCCCAGCCTCCCATGAGACTGAGTATAAGCATATGCTGTCCTCGGGCCACACTAAAAATCTAGACACCTCCAATACATTAGCCATGTACTAATCCTGAGGACCTTGTGGACAGCAGACTATGTCAACAGTTACCTAAAGAGGTACCGGTGTACCCCATCATCCTAGGTTATTTGAATTATTTTAATCCATGAATGCAATTAAAAAGAAAAAAATCAATGTTCTCAACAACTAAAAAGCAATCAGGTTACTTAAGCTCTCTTCCAACAAATGCAGCAGCCATGGTTTCTGGAAGGCTGTCTATAGCATTTGGGCACTGTTCAGACAACCAGATCACTTAGCCAGCAGACAGAAAAGTAGAGAGCTCCAGTCACCCAATCGAGAAGCTATTAAAATATAAGTCATAAATCTCCAGTCAGTTCTGCCACAGTTCATGGAGGACATGCTGGCAGCCTTTCATCCTTGCTGGGACGCAGATCTGAGGTGCTGAGGTGTCTCTGCATTGTTTGCTTCTCCTCTTAGCTGCAGCCTGAGATGGCCATACACATGCACCAGCAGAGGCCTTTTATTTTCTTATGCAAAAGAAACTTATCTGCCCCCAAAGTACCAGGAGTGTTAACCTTCAGTCTTAGCCTTAACCCTGCATACTCTCCACTTCCAAGATCTCTGTGCTTCAGTCAGCGAGAGAGCAACCAACCTCTCAGTGAACTGTCCTATTTGCATCCTCCAGAACCGAGCATCCGAGGACAGAAAAGTGTCTGACCTTGAATCTAAGCTCACTGAAGATCTGTGCTCTAGCCAGAGTACCTGGAGGTAAGGAGCTGATTGGCACAGAGTTTGAAGCACCCTGGGTCCCTTCCCAGAAACACTGATGGTGGTTGGTTTCGATGAGAACTGTCTCCCATAGTCTCCAGCATTTGAATGTTTGGTCCCCAGTTGCTGACGTTGTTTGGGGGAGGCTTAGGAGATGTGGCCTCGTTGGAGGAGGTGTGACACTGGAGGTGGGCTTTGAAAGGCTAAAGATTGAAGCTATTTCTAGTTACTCTCCAAGCTCTGTGCTTGCAGGTCAAGATGTGAGCCTTCAGCTTCCTTCTTTGCTCCACCATCATGGACTCTAACCCTCTGAAACCATAAGCCCGAATAACCTTTTTCTTTTGTACGCTTCCTTGGTCCTGGTGTTTTATCGCAGCAGTAGAAACGTAACTGATACACTAATGCTGAGCGCCCACATTCACACGCTAGCCGGAAACTTCTGCCTGGGCTCTGCCGTCTAAGCAGCAGTCGTGACTGCCTCACTTGCACAGAGGGAGAATATAGCAATACCACCACAGTGGCAGACAGTCTAACCCAGTTGGCAATGTTGGGGTTCAGGGATTGCCACACAAACCATAGGAACATCAACCTCAGTTATGATGAATAGTTATGAGAATAGTTATGAGGTTATTCTCATAACCTCAGTTATGAGAATAGTTCATTGAACGCACACCCTGACATTGATCAGATTAGAACTGTAGCTCAGAATCTGGAGGCTGAGCCATGGTATTGAACATCGTTTTCTTGTCAGCTTGTAAAGGAAAAAAAAATCACAATGAGCTCATAACACAGGTGCAGGAAGTGCTGCCCAGTGGTCAGCTCTGACTTGTTTTATATCTAACGGTTCATATTGACCTTTAACTTGATGGGTCCTACATAAAACTTGGTAGAATTTCCTAAGATTAACAAACATATTACAGAACATATAGAATGTAACAGAAGACACGATCAGCATGACCCTGCTCTGAGTTAAGTTATTTTTCTGTGTCAATGACTGGCAGGCATGTTACAGCAACAATATGAAATTTGTTCCATGGTGGGCATGGGACAAAATGGCTACAGCTATGCTGTGAGGCCCGGACCTCAACAGGCAACAAAACCTTCACCTGAGAAAACTGGTAAATTATTTCCCCAGCAGTGAAATGAGCCAATTCAAGCCAGATTAGATTATTGAAAGATTAGATTAAAGGAAGGTTTATTGGGAAGCTGCTCTCAGGTGGGTGCACTGGTCCCAAGGAACAAAAAAGTCACCAAGGGGAGGGAGAGAGGGAAGTGGGAAGAGAAAGAGAGAGAGAACATGTATATACAGAGATAAAATAAATGGAGATGAGGGAGGGAGAGAAGATGAGAAGAGAGATCAAAATGTCTGAATTACATAAGAAAAAGCCTCTGGGGGAGAGGAAGCTGAGCCCCTGGGCTGGAAAGTTCAGGATAGAAGGTGAAGTAAGCCAGGTAGGGACTGAAGAATGTTAGGCCAGGTCCTCTTCAGTGTGTTAAATACACCCTCAGCTGTTTGTCCCAGGTCTGAGTCCCCACCGAAATAATTCTAACATCTATTTAGAAGGCAGGGAGAAGCAAATCTTTCTACCTTTAAACTTTTCAAGTTTACCTTTTTATCCATCAGCTTGGTTTAGATGTTTCTTTACTACATGGTTTACTTGTCTGTTGTCAGCACTTTTTTAAAAAAAATATATCTGGCTTTTAAATTTTTAAAAAGAACAAAAGTTATCCAATTCAAAAGGCAGAGAAGAGCCGGGCAGTGGTGGCACATGCCTTTAATCCCAGCATTTGGGAGGCAGAGGCAGGCAGATTTCTGAGTTTGAGGCCAGCCTGGTCTACAGAGTGAGTTACAGGACAGCCAGGGCTACTCAGAGAAACCCTGTCTAGAAAACAAACAAACCAAAAAAAAAAAAAAAAAACCAAAACCAAAAGGCAGAGAAGGAGGTGGGAAGCTGGACATGGTGGCACGAACTCATAATCCCAGCATTAGAAGAACGTAGAGGCAGGATGATGAACGTTATCCTTGTCTACAAGAAGAGTTGAAGGTAACCTGGACCTTGTTTCAAACAAAACAAAACACCAAAATGGGGGCTTGAGGTGGGTGTCCTTGGTCTACATCTACGAAGTCAACCAGTCACGGATCCAGAACAGGTGGTCCGGGTGTCATAGCCCAGTTGGTAGAGTATTTGCCTAGCATACTCAAGGCTCTAGGGTGGGTCACCAACCCCACATAAAACTGAGCATAGCAATATAGGTCTGCAATCCCAGTCCTAATGAGGTGGAGGCAGAAGGGTCAAAATTTTAAGTCATTTCCACCTATATAGTGGGCTTAAGGTCAGCCTCCCAAGTGCTAGAACTATAGACATGTACCAAAATGGAACTACAGACATAAACTTGACTTAAAAATTAATTTTATAAATACTTGACTTAAAAACTGGAAACAGCGGTACATAGTTATAATTTCAGTGCTCAGAATAAAGCAATATCAGGAGTTCAAAGCCATTCCTGGCTACTGAATTGAAGCTAGCCTGGGCTACGTGAGCTCCCATCTCAAAAAACAACAACAAACTGCTTGAATTACATTTTAAACATAGGTTTGAAACTAACAGTGCTTCATTTTCTTTGTTGTTACTGTTTTTTTTTTTTTGATTGTTTGTTTTGTCTTTTTTGTTTTTGTTTTTTAATGTGTGTCTATCCAGTGGAGGCTGGGAATGACCTTGGCTCTCAGACTCAGGAACACAGTCCACCTCCTTTGGGACAGGGTCTCTCTCTCTCGCACTGATCTGAACTCACCAGAGGCTAGTTTTCTTGTATCATCTCTGTTCCTGTGATAAAACACTCTAACTAAAAGCAGTTTAGGGGATTAAGAGTTTTAATTTGGCTCAGAGGTTATATCCATCGGTGTAGTCCAACACTGAAGGAAGTCAGGGCAGAAAGTCAAGCAGTACTGGAAGCTTAAAGGAGCACTGTTTGCTTGCTTGCTTGCTTGCTTGCTTGCTTGATTGATTGATTGATTGATTGATTAGTCTTTTGCTTGCTCACTAAGGCTCATTCATGCTTTTCATTTATTTTCTCCTCTCAACACGCCCCCACACCCACCCCCTCACTCCCCCCCACACCCACCCCTTGACACAGGGTTTCTCTGTGTAGCTTTGGCTGCCCTGGAACTCACTCTGTTAGACCAGGCTAACCTGGAACTCACAGATAGCCTCCTGCCTCTACCTTTCAAGTACTGGGATTAAAGGCATGCGTCGCCACTGCTAGGCTCAGCTAGCTTTCTAAAATGACCCAGGAAAGGCACTGTTGCACCGATTCACAGTGAAGGCAACTCCTTACGTCCCTGTGCAGGCGTGGCCACAGGCCAGTCTGATCTGAGTAACCCCTTCCTTGAGAGCCTTTCTCAGGTGACACTAGGCTACTCAAGTTGACAATTAAGGCTAACCAGGACAGCAAGCCCAGTGGTCTCCCTGTCTCTACCTGGGATTATGAACACATACTACCATGCCATAAATATCCATGGTGGGTTTGGGGATTGAATTGAGGTCCTCATTCTTGTAAGGCACTGGCTGAGTTTTCCCTGCCCCAGCCCTGTTTTTGTTTTTTTGAGACAGGGTCTCTCGTTCTATGTGGCCCAATACAATGTTATATACTATATAGGTTGGGTTTACCTGGAACTTGCAGTAGTTCCCCTGCCTCTGGCTCCTGAAATTGGAATTACAGGTTTACCACCACAACCTGCCTTCCTTCCTGCTTCCTTCCTGTCTTCCTCCTTCCCCTTCCTTCTCCATCCCTTCCTTGCTTTCTTCCCTCCCTACCTCCTTTTCATTCTTGACAGGGTTTCATGGCCTTGAACTTGCTATGTAGCCAGAAATGACCTTGAATTCCTAATCCACCTGCCTTCATCTCTTGAGTATATCACCACATTTGATTTAGAATATTTTTCTAGGGCCCAGCAAGATGGCTCAATGGACAAAGCACTTGCCTCAAGAACCTAACCACTTGAGTTTGAGTTTTGGAACTCACAGAAGGGTAGAAGGGCAGAACCAACTTCTGAAAGTTGTCCTCGGACCTCCACATGCACCTGATGGCACATGAGGTATCCCACATATACATCGTATACCTGTGATAATAATAGATATGAAAACATTTATAGACTGACAATGTCATACATGTAAACAATGCACTGTAATCATACCTACCCAAATACATCTCCCACCCACCTTCACGGTCTCTCTCTTTTTATCTATTTTCTCATAACCCACTGTGTCCAGTTATTGCTGCCAGTTGGAATGCTGAGTGACCTTATGTAGATCTTATGCCGATGACCTTATCTGCAGTGAGTTCAGGAGTTCATGACCGGAAGACAGCGTCTCTCAGTATTTCTTCCTATCTTCCCTGGGTCTTGGGCAAGGTGTGTGTGTGTGTGTGTGTGTGTGTGTGTGTAGGGTTATGGATGATTTTGTACAGGAGAATGCAGTTCCCACAGAGGCCAGAGCCTGCATCGGATCCATTGGAGCTGGAGTTTACAGGCAGTTGTGAGCCACCTGACGTGGGATCTGGGAGCTGAACTTGAGTCCTTTGGACGATCAGAAAGTGTCCTTAGCCACTGAGCTGTCTCTGTGGCCTCTGTTTTTGTCTTTTACAGAGACAGCACAGGCTGGCGTGGAATTTTACCATAGAGCCCAGGATGGGCTCACACCCATGGCACTCCTCCGATGCTCTGAGCCATACCATGCCCACACAGTAAGCCTTGCATGTGTTCTGTTACTATTTCTAACTATTTAAATATCCTCTTACGCTGCAAGGATGTTTCGTTCATCCCAGCATGGAGAGAGTATGGAGAGGGGAAGGAAGTTGCTCAGTTTATCTCCCTGGAGGAGACACTGACACGCTGAGGGCTCCTATGGGACTGGTGTTTTTGTTTGTTTGGGGGTTTTGTTTGTTTGTTTGTTTGTTTGTTTTTATAGAGTTTTGCTATGTAGGTAGCTCAGGTTGGCCTTAAACTCAAAATCCTCCCACCTCATGCTGACGTCACAGACTGTGCCACATGCCCAAATAGAGCACTTTATTAGTGATTCAGCAGGCTGCATTCTGGTGTGGCACCTACACACGCGCGTGTGCACACACACACTCACTCTCAAATCAGACCTACAAATACAGCTTTGAACCTTGAGTTCCATGGCTTGAAGCCATCAGCTCATCCTTCAGGACATTTTGTCACCTTTGGGTCTTTTTTTTCCCCATTTATTTATTTATTTATTTATTTATTTATTTATTTATGTTATATCCCAATATCTGCCCCCCCACTCCTAGCATCCCCCCTCCTACATTTCCTTCCCATCCCCCTTCCCTTCTCTGAGAAGGGGAAGTCCCACCCCTATCACCCACTCACATCATTTACATCTATTGTCACATCAAGTCTCAGCAGGACTAGGCACATCCTCTCCCACTGAGAGCAGACAAGGCAGCCCAGTTAGGGGAAAGGGATCCACAGACAGGCAACAGATTCAGGGACAGCTCCTGCTCCAGTTGATGGGGGACCCCTTTACATCTGCTGCATATGTGGGGGGGTAGGTACCTTCAGGTCTTTAAAGATGAATGTTCATCATCCCAATGGAGGAGCTGGGTTACACAGTCCAGGACATAGTGACTTCTCTTCTTAGCGCTGAGGTTGTTTCAAAAAGCTATTCAAGGAAGTCACTTAAGCACTGTTTCCTTATACGTGGGAAGGAGACAATCATCTGATGCCCTCTGCTCCTCATCTGCTAAGAGCTTTGAGCTGTCTGTGTGACTACTACCAGATGTGAAGAGCTGCATTCGAAGCATCCAGTACCATGGAGACTAGCAAATGCCAGGGGAGCTTGCCTTGACTTCACTGATGTTTCAGAGACATAGACCACTGAGTGGTGTGAAGGCAGATATTAGGTCTAGCACTTCCTGCACTTCCTGTCACTGGGTGTCTGGGAGTTTAAAAAGGAGAGAAGCTGCTGGCACAGGAAACTAAAGAGGAGCAAGTTCAAAGCTAACCTAGGCAGCCCAGTGAGTTCAAACCCAGTCTGGACAATTTAGAGAGGAGAAGACAGAGAATCCTGGACTCATTTTCTCCGTGTGGTGGTTCCTTGGAGTTTGTTTTGGGATTTGTTATTACTGTTGAGGTACAGAAGACCAAACTCAGAGCCTTGAGTATGTTAGGCAAGTGAGCAAATTGATGGTGATCTCCTGACTCAACCCTTCAAATGCTGGGCTTGTACTAGTGAGCCAACGCGGTCTTTCTAAATGACACTTCTCTTAGTTATTACCATCTTTTTATTCAGGTGTATTAGCATACGCCTATAACTAGGGAGCTCGAGGCAGGGGATTTGCAAACTTGAGGCAATCTTGAGTTATACAGTTTAGCTCTAGGCCAGCCTAAGCTATATAGTGAGATCCTATCTCAAAACACCAGCCATTAAACCATTCAAATACAGACTGTTTCTGGATGTGCCTGGCTTCCAGGTATGTATGGAATCCTCGTGATGGCTAATACATTGAATGAATTTTATTAAGTTGTTTGTTTAGATATTTATATCTTTATGTCACATCTACTTTCTGTATGGCTCAGGCTGACCTCAAACTTGCAGCGATCCTCCTGCTTCAGTCTCCTCAGTGCTGTGATTACAGGCATGTGTCCCCATGCCTAGGCTCATCTTAGTAATTATGGGCATATTTGCAAGCATCTTAGGAACACAAAATGTCCATCTGAATGACTGTCATCTTATCTATAAATGACTTCTTAATGGTGTCCCGTAGTTATCAGAATAAGTACAAAATAAGTATCTGCTGGTTGTTCTCAACACTAACCTGCGTGTGTATGCGTGTGCAGCATAGTTGCACATGTAACCTGATACTATATAGCCCAAGATATCTTTGAACTTAAAAACAGTTCCTGTCTCAGTTTCCCAACTTCTGAAATACAGGCGTGAGCCTCTATTTCTGTTTCTGTCTGGTGGAGCTTCTTATGAGATTTGTTGTTTTCTGCTTAGTGTGTGTTTTCCCTATCTACAGTGAAAGGACTGAGAAGAGGCTTTAACACTTAGATTAAATGTGGGAAGTGAATAGCAAGATGGAAGATGATCTGACATTTTATGTCATGGAGTTTTTTGTTGTTGTTTTTTGAGACAGGGTCTTGCTACATACCCCATGCTGGCCTGAAGCTGAAGCTTCTCCTGCCTTGACCTTCCGGATACTGGAATTACATGTGTGTAATTATACCATGCCTGGCTGTATCATATGTTTTAGATTTTTAAATTTTTATTTTATGTTTATGAGTACAATGTCACTGTCTTCAGACACACTAGAATGTAACGGGCATTGGACCCCATTACAGATGGTTGTGAGCCACCATGTGGTTGCTGGAAATTGAACTCCAGACCTCTGGAAGATCAGTCAGTGCTCTTAACTGCTGGGCCATCTTTCCAACCCCCATATCATATGTTTTAAAAGATCGAAGGCTATTGTTTCAAAGATGAAAGCACGTCACCCAAGTGCTATCACAAAATATCAAATCCCATTTAATCTTAGCGATAGCTCCCCACAGCCTAGCTTCAAGGTCAACCATCATCTAGAAAAGAATTACAGAACTAATATAGTGAGCAAAATCTTGCTAAGAGATATTTGGAGAGGTGCCTTCAAGAACGTCTCACTGTAAGGACCAGAATCCACAGATTCTTTATGAAAGAAAAGTTAAGGGGCAACTACATAGCAGAGTCTGGTTCTGTTGTCATCTGCTCCCACACGGGCCTCTCGGACGGTTAATCCACACGCACCATGACTTTGGCTCATACATTTGTAGTTGTGTACATTAGAGAGCTGGTCTCAGTCACCACAAGTCTTCCCTGGACCTCTGACAAAAGCCAAAGCTGGTGATCCTGACCAAAGAGGTTTCGAGGCTAGAGTGAGGAACTAAAGAGATAGCCCAATGGTTAGTAGCATTGGGTACTCTCACTGAAGATCCGGATTTAATGCCCAGCACACACACACTGCAGGTCACAACCTGTCTGTAATTCCAGTTCCACTGGATCAGATGCTCTCTTCTGACTTCATGGTACTGAATGCAGGTCAACATGCATACCCATAAATCAAAATAGATCAATCTTTAAAAAATAGACTAAAGTGAAATGCGCTGCAGGTAACTGAATCCAGGAAACAGAGACTAGTCTGATGGTGTGTGGCAAGCCTTTGGTTTGAGATGGAAGAAAACAAACTGTCATTCAGAGTACTTGCTGCAGTGCTCTGTTTAAGGCAAACATCTTAAAGTTCTAACTTGGCTCAAATGAGCTGTCTTCATTTGCCATAATACCCAGCATGGGAGGTAGAAGGTTCCAATGACCTAAGGACTCATTGTATTTCACATCTGAGAGTGTGGGACACATCTGTAATTCCAGCATTTAAGAGGCAGAGCAGAAGGATAAATAATTCAAATTCATCTCTAACTATCCAGCAAGTTTAAGAGGTCAGCCTCAGCACCCTGAGACCCTGTCTCAGAAATAGAAATAAACAGCAATTCCAGGGCACAAAATTAAGCACCCATCTTCCTCTTTTCAGTGCACAAAAGCTCCTTTGAGGGAGGTCAGTCCCAGTGATTGTTTATTACTGAATTAGCCAAACATATGTCTAGACCTAGGGCTGTATGAAACCATGGAACCTAACTTTTTTTATTTTTTAAAGATTTATTTATTTATTATGTATACAGTGTTCTGCCTGCATGTATCCTGCAGGCCAGAAGAAGGCACCAGATCTCATTATAGATGGTTGTGAGCCACCATGTGGTTGCTGGGAATTGAACTCAGGACCTCTGGAAGAGCAGACAGTGCTCTTAACCACTGAGCCATCTCTCCAAGCCCCCTAAGGTGTGTGTGTGTGTGTTTGTTTGTTTGTTTGTTTGTTTGTTTGTTTTTCTCGAGACAGGGTTTCTCTGTGTAGCCCTGGCTGTCCTGGAACTCATTCTGTAGACCAGGCTGGCCTCGAACTCAGAAATCCTCCTGCCTCTGCCTCCCAAGTGCTGGGATTAAAGGCGTGAGCCACCACTGCCCAGCCTAAGTTTTTTTGTTTGTTTGTTTGTTTGTGTTTGTTTTTGTTTTTTTACATTGCACTTATTTTACTTTATGTATGTCTATGCACCATGTGTGTGCAGTACTAACAGAAGCCAGCAGCAGGCACCATAATACTGGAACTGGAGTTATAGGCAGTTGTGGGTGCTGAGAATTGAACCCAGATCCTCAGGAAGAGCAGCCAGTACAGTGTACAGCCAGTACAGAACACCCACAAGTGTTTCAAGTCTCCTACAAAGACCAAATGTGGGCTCTGGGTGCCACACTTTCTCCATATGTAAAAGACTACCATGTGATGAATACTATTCCTGGTGATGAGAAGTAACTTCTACTTACTCAAAACAGGAAATCACAACAGACCAAAGTACAGACACCACCAAAGTCCAAGTTAGTGAACCAATGAGTTTTATTGGGGTTACTTACAGGAAAATGGGTGAAGGGTTACTTACAAGAGCAGAAATGACTCAAAGACAGCTGTATCATCAAAGTCCAGCATGGGTGACGCTAACAAAAGCTGGAAACCTCGGGGGCACATTTACACAACTTTCAGGCAGCTTGATGGTTTGGAAAATACCCTTCTCAGGCAGCTTGGCTGGTATCTGCTTCTTTCATGCAGCTCAACTTGTTTAAGAGTGTCTCTCAGCAATCCTTACCCATTATACATGCTTGGGGAGCCAGGCGGTGGTGGCGCACGCCTTTAATCCCAGCACTTGGGAGGCAGAGGCAGGCAAATTTCTGAGTTGGAGGCCAGCCTGGTCTACAGAGTGAGTTCCAGGACAGCCAGGACTACACAGAAAAACCCTGTCTCAAAAAAACAAAACAAAACAAACAAACAAAAAAAAAAAACATGCTTGGGGAGGGAGAAACCTAGTGAATCTGGTCAGTTTCAGGGACTTTCTGAAGCCAGTAGGTTATTTAATTCCTGAGACACCCAACAGAATGGAATGTTTCACTTGCCTTAGATTATCCTGTTCTTTTACCTAACCCTTTAATATCCTGTGTCTCAAGGAGTTTTCCTCCAAGATAGAAGGTTTTAATCTTGGAGAAAACCACTACACAACAGAGGTAGAGGATAATTCTTACTGTGAGGAGCCCTGAAGACTGCTCTATAAAACAACATAGACAAGCCTCTGAAAGAGACATGGCACGGAAGCTGATCTATCAGTGGGAATGAAGAGGAAGTGACTGGTGAAGGTGCTGTTTCTGGAGGCTCTGCTAGGGAGGAGAATTAGTTGTACGATTTCTGGTCAGGAAGGTGATTAACAAGTCAAAGCCCCAGTCACCCTGTGATTGTCAGCCAGACCACTTGTATTTCAGAGCAGCAAGAGATGAACCCTTCACATGAATAGCCTATTCCAGGAAGGGCAACTGATGAAGCCAGAGAAGCTCTGATAAGCGTGGTGGAACTCTGAAAGCTGCATGCTGCTCTTTTACTAATACAGTTCGTCTGAATGTGACCCTGCACACCTGTGAGCTCAGTTGACGAGTAAAGGGGGGGTTCAAGGCCAGCTGGCTACATGAGATCCTTCCTCAAAGAAACGGATTTTGCGGGTTGATGTGAATGACTTCAAGACTGTCCATGAAACCTGCAGTATTTCAAGAGTGATGGTTTCTTGCCAATGCTACTTCCAGGCCACTGATTCGCCCACAGAAGGTTGGGCCTAAACCTCTTCCAACAGCTTCCCAACACAAGACTTACGATTTTACAGTGAACTTAGGTTATCTTGAAAATACCGTATCATAATGATATTTGATGTAAATTGAAGACTAGAAAATGGTTACTGTTGCTGTGAGTTACATTGCTGGATACTCACATGGGGAGAAGTGATACTTGTTACATAGTTGCTCAAGTGTTTTTTAAACTATTACTTTTATGTGTATGACAGTTTTACCTGCTTGTTTGTATGTGTACCACATGTATGTAGTGCCTGTGGAGGCCAGAAGAGGGCATCAGATCCTCTGGAACTGGAGTTAACAGATGGTTTTGAGTCACTATATGAGCCCTAGGAATCTGAACCTGGGGTCAAGAATAGCCCATGATCTTACCACCTGAGCCATCTCTCCAACCAGTTACTCAAAAAAAATTTTTTTTAATTATTTCTCTTATTTTTGAGATTATACTATAAATATATCATTTCCCCTTTTCTTAAATCCCTCCTTGCTCTCTTTCAAATCCGTGGCCTTTTTGTTGTTACATGCATATATGTATATGTAGATACATATATATTTCTAAATATAAACTCCTCAGTCTGTGTAATGTTACTTGTATGCTTGTTGTCAGGGCTGACCATCTGGTTTTGGATAACCAATTGATGTGCTTTTCCCTGGGGAAGACTATGTCTCCTGCTCTCAGAATCCCTTAGTTGCCTGTCATTCTTTGTGTAGGGTTGAGACCTTGTGGTCTTTCCCCCATCCGCTTTGGCGGGTCTGTTGTTGTCCTTGTTCAGCTCATGTTTAGACAGTTGTGCTGCTGAGACTTGTGGGTGTAGATGCTAACATTGCTAGGAGACACAATCACACAGCAAATTCTCTGAGCCTCTGGCTCTTACAGAGTTTACCACCACCCCTTCTGCAATGTCCCCTGAGCCTCAGTTGTTTGTAGATGTATCCACTGGGACTCAGCTCCACAAGTCTGTGTTTTGATTGTCGTTTTTCTGAAATAGTCTCCATCTGTTGCAGAGAGAACTTTTCTTAATGGGGTGAGGAATACAGCTATCTCTCAGTAGAAGGACAAATATTTAGAATGTAGTTAAAGTGTATGCTGGTCTAGTAAAGTGTTAGTTGTAGCCGGACAGTGGTGGTGCACACCTTTGATCCCAGCACTTGGGAAGCAGAGGCAGGCGGATTTCTGAATTCGAGGCCAGCCTGGTCTACCGAGTGAGTTCCAGGACAGCCAAGGCTATATAGAGAAACCCTGTCTTGAAAAACCAAAAAAAAAGAAAAAGAAAAAAAAAGTGTTAGTTGTAGGTTCTCCTACAAAATTCATGACTTTACTAGCCCTGGGGTAGTTAGCTAGGTTTCCAGTACTACTCTTGATTTTCTTCTTGTCGAACATGTCTTCAATTAGTCCCATTAGAGAGCTGTTGGTTATCACCAAGGTATACCTGCCACCATTATATCCTTAGGGATATCATGCCATGCTGATAATGATTGTGTTCCATAGGTGTCATCGCTGGGTAGAACTATAGGTTGCTTCCCTCCTTTGGAATCTTGCATGGCACCTTCTAGTACCGTGAAAGCCAGCCCTCAGGGAGGGGACATTCAAGTCAGTTCCTAATCAGGAGCCTCTGAACCCGGTGGCTGAAGTGCATGATGTCCTTGGCAGAGGGACTTACTTTGAATCCCAAGGGAGACAGGGGACAACCAAGAGCAATAGCCATAGGTTGTAATGTTTTAGGGGTCTCTTGGACAACCCTGTATTCATATTTGTAAAAGTAAAAATTAGAAGATTTAATTTAAGAAAGATATTTTCCTAAGAATAAAAAATTTGACTAAATCTTAATTCTTATTGTTGTTGGATTTTGTTGTTGTTGTTTTGAGATAGGATGTCATTTAGACCAGGCTGACCTCACACTCACTATATATCTGAATGATCTTGAATGCCTGGTTCTTATGCCCAGCTCCTAAGTGTGAGGCTATAGGCCTGTTCCACCATGCTCAGTTTACAAATTGCTGGGAATTCAACCCAGAGCTTTGTGTACACCAGGAAAGTACTTTCCCAACTCAGCTATGTCTCCAGCTCATCTTTATACCTCTTTACACTTCTGTATTTTGGTTGTGCATAATCATATGTGGGTTTGTTTTGTTGATATTTCTGAGGCAGTGTTCCATGTAATTCAGGCTGCACGTTGTTATGTAGACCAGGCTGGCCTTCCTGGTCATCCTGCTGTAACCTGTCCTGAATCTCATTCTGGGAGAAGGAAAAGGCTGAATCCTGGTGAACACGGTTGGGAAGGGGGGGGATCTCCACAGTTCTGATAACTTGTCAGACCATCTTGCAGGGGATACTGAGCCTGAGACAATGAAGGGTCAGTTGTGGGCATGACTGTACCTAATCAGAACTGCTTAGTTATGCATGCCTCTTGCACTCTATTTAAACCGAAATCTCATGTCTGGATCCCAAAGATAGACTTTGGCAGGGAATAGGACCTGCCCTCCTGTTCCTGTTCCAATGTGGCCATGCCCTTTCTCTGCTTGTCATTATTATTTATCTCTTTAATCAGCCTGATGAGACCCAGTGGTCAAGTGTAGCTTGCTAGGACTCTAAGGACTCTAATCCTAGCCTCTGGGACGACACTGACTCTTATTCCCAAGTACTGGGGTTCCATACACCATCATGGCTGTCTTAGGTACTCCTTTTATATTCATCTGTAAAATGGGCATTTTTATCTATGAGACAGTTTATGTCTATAAAAAGCAAATAAAATAATATAAGATTTCACATGTCAGGCTCTAATTCGTGCCCAGTGAATGGTAAATCTACACAGGAAATGCTTCTTCCTCAGTGTCAGACTTCCTGAGTCTGGATGACCTGCTGTCAAGTGGGCAAGAAGTCATCTAAGGGTCTCATTTACATAGCACTATTGTGATGGTTTGTATATGCTTGGCCCAGGGAGTGGCACTATTAGAAGGTGTGGCCATGTTGGAGTGGGTGTGTCACTGTGGGTACGGGCTTTAAGACCCTCCTCCTAGCTGCCTGGAAGCCAGTATTCTGCTAGCAGTCTTCAGATGAAGATGTAGAACTCTCAGCTCCTCCTGCACCATGCCTGCCTGGATGCTGCCATGTTCCTGCTTTGATGACATTGGACTGAACCTCTGAACCTGTAAGCCAGCCCCAATTAAATGTCATCCTTATAAGAGTTGACTTGGTCATGGTGTCTGTTCACAGCAGTAAAACCCTAACTAAGACAACTGTGAATGACTCAAATAGATTTTCCTATCAGCTACTCAATGTAGATAGCATAGGTGACTGTGTGTGTGAGCAAACACAGAACAAAAGAGAGACAGAAGCAGAGACAGAGAGGCAGAGACAGAGACATACAGAGAGATCCTCAATGCTCTGTCTAAACACCAGAAACATATAATGTTGTGAGTCTTGTTCTGAGCCCCAGAGTAAGGCTGCCTGAGTTCAGACCCTGCTTTCACCTCCCCTTAACACAGAAAGAAATTTAACCTTTTCGTTTGCTTCCTTTGTTTTGATGTTCTGAATCAGGGTCTTACTATGTAGTACTGGCTGCTTGAGATGCTCTATGTAGACCAGGATGGCTCTGAAATACCAGCAGCCATCCTGCCTCTGCTTAAACCCAGCTAAGCAATCATTCAGATCCCCACCCGTGTGTGTGTGTGTGTGTGTGTGTGTGTGTGTGTGTGTGTGTGTATGTGTGTGTGTGTTCAAATGTGTATGTTTCTTTCTGTCTCTGTTTCTCTGTGTGTCTCTCTCTCTCCTTGTGCTCTGACTTGAACTGAGTCTCCTGTGTGACAGGCAAGTGCTCTAGCACTGAAGTACATCCCAAGCCAGTAATTAACCTTTCTATGTCTGGTTTTCCCCATCTCTAACGGTTTTGCTATAAATAGTCTTATGTCTCATGGTGAGCAAATTACTGTGATACATGTGATGCACTTAGAACAGGGCCTGGCACATAGTAAGTGCTCAATAAACATTAGTTATGCTCACGGATGATGGCATTTCGAGCATAAGGTAGAATTCTTGGGTTGCCTGCTTCCTTCCCCAAGCCTGAGCCAAATGCCCCCTCACCAGATGGCCGCCTGCTTATGGGGAGGGAGAACCATCTGCTTTGCTTCGAGTGTCAGGAGCACAACTCTACACTGAGTGAGAAGACTTTTAACTCAGGGGAAGTACATGTGAGAAGTGCATTTTCACTAGCGGTATTGGGGCACCAGAGAGAAAGGAGAACATGACCTTCTTAAACAGAGAGTCCTCAAGACCAGCAGCAAGCCATGCTCCAAAGCTCTCCCTAACCCCGGGCCCACCTTTTGTGTCTCAAGGGTGTAGAGGGAGGCTTCAGGCAGCTTTATCTGTGTGTGTGTGTGTGTGTGTGTGTGTGTGTGTGTGTGTGTGTGTGTATCTGACACTAAGTCCCATCCCCAATCCACAGATTACCATCGTCTGCCTAGTGGCTGAGGACCAAGTGGGAAAGTGGGAAGACAAGGAAATAAAGGGAAGAAGCTTGTTCTGAGGCTTATGGGGTTTGCTTGTTTGCTTTGTTTGAGATGTGGTCTCACTCAGCAGCCCAGGCTGCTCTAGAACTGCTCCCAACCAAGCCACATCCTAACCTCTGGTATGATTTTAACTGCAGTTTAAGTGGTTACTAAATAACATGGTCAGGGACTATTCATTTTACACACAGCCCAGTAAACTTCAACTCATTTGCTAAATCTCCTTTCCTCATTCATTATTTCATCCTTGCCTATGCCTTCACCTGATTCATGTCACGTTACTATCTGATACCCTCCAGTGTGTGTGTGTGTGTGTGTGTGTGTGTGTGTGTGTGTGTGTAGGGGAGCAGGAGAAAAAGAATGAATAAGGGAGGGAGGGAAGGAGAAGAGAGGTATTAGGGGCCAGAGAAGGATGGTGAGTACCCTCCCTTTCAGTCTTACTCTCTAAAGACAGGTTTGTCAGTGAACCTAGAGGTAGGTTGCTGGCCTGCCCCAATCATCCTCCTGTCTCTGTCCCCCATGGAACTGGATTACAGTCACTTATAGCTGAGCCCTGCTTTTGCACTCTTACCCACTGAGCTCTCTCCTTAGCCCATCTGCCTTATTTTTTTTGTGGCAGGGTCTCTTGCTGAATCTGGGGCTTACTGATTTGGGTGGCTGCCTGGCCAGTAAGCTTCAGGGATCTGCCTGCCTCTGACCCAGGAGAGCCAGGATGACAACGCATGCTGCTTGACCTGCTTTTATGTGGGTGTTAGAGACTCGAACTCAAGTCTTCATGTGTGCAGAGCAAGCTCTTTACCCAGAGTCATCACCAAACCCTTCACATTCCCTTTCTCAGTCAGCTTCATTGCTCAGAAACCACTGCTGTGTACGAGCCCTTACTTCGTTTTTAGTGTCCCATGGACAGCCCCGTATGAAGAATCTAGAGGGAAATACATACCAAGTATGAAACTGCCTTTTAAGATGAAATAGATTTAGATGGCCCGCAGCAGACAGTGTGCGATAAAAGAAAAGGCTGGCCGGGCGGTGGTGGCTCACGCCTTTAATCCCAGCACTTGGGAGGCAGAGGCAGGCGGATTTCTGAGTTCGAGGCCAGCCTGGTCTACAGAGTGAGTTCCAGGACAGCCAGGGCTACACAGAGAAACCCTGTCTCGAAAAACCAAAAAAAAAAAAAACAAAAGGCTGAAGATAGAAAGAAGAGATGAAATGGCATGGGGTGGGGGAGTGGCACATGCCTATAATCCGAGCACTTGAGAAAGCAAGGCAGGAGGACGGTGTTCAAGACCAGTCTGGGTTACATAGTGAGTTTTGAGGACAGCCTTAAATACACAAGAGAGGAGACCCTGACACAAAGGGAGTTGGGGGAGGGGGATGGCTTGAAACATGGAAAACTTGGAATGGGATTTTCCTGGCGATACCAGGATTAGCCTTGGGCAGGAAATGAAGGAACACAAAGCTGCTGTGGTGGGGGCTTGAGAGTAGACGGGATGCAAAGGCAGAATCTCCTGTGAGATGTCCGTACTGCAGACATCTGTGCCAGGATGTAGGCGCCATAACCATAGCGGTTGGCGCAGCCTTGTGTGTTCCTCTCTTACCATGGTTTGTTATGTTTAACTTAAAGAACAAAACACCACTTCCTGCTCCCACTCTGGTAGAAACTGACCAGATCTTTTGGCCAAGAAGTCAGTCAAGTCCCTTCCAGAAACATTCGGAGGCAAGAAGCAACCATTAAGAACATGAGGAAGGACCTAGGGATTAGCTCTGTCAACAGAGTGCTTTCCTGGCATGACTGAGAGCAGTGTGTTCAAGCATCAGTACCATATAAAGCTGAAGTGGTGGTACAGACCTGTGAGCCCAGGCCCTCCCCTCCAGGGGAGGCAGTCAAAACCAAAGGCCGGGGTCACTGTCAGCTACCCAGCCAGGTTGAGTCTAGCCTGAGCTAGGTAAGACCTTGTCTCAAAACAACTAAAGAAATAATTGAATAAGAA
Source organism: Rhabdomys pumilio (assembly GCA_030674055.1). Taxonomy (NCBI): domain Eukaryota; kingdom Metazoa; phylum Chordata; class Mammalia; order Rodentia; family Muridae; genus Rhabdomys; species Rhabdomys pumilio. The sequence goes on from JANHMN010000007.1 coordinate 67,293,005, forward strand.
TATTAAGAAGTATGTCTTAGGGTTGAAGAGATGGCTCAGCAGTTAAGAGCATTGTTGTTCTTGCAGAGGCCCCAAGGTTGGTTCTCAGCACCTCTCTAACTCCCGTCCTAGGAGATCCGATGCCTTCTTCTGGACTCCTCCTGCTCTGCACCACATAGTATACAGGCATATGGGCAAGCAGAACACCCATACACATAAAATAAAAATAAAGGTTAAAACTATTTGGAAAGACGCACATCACCTCTTTCCTTTTTTGTTTCTTTATTTTAAATATTTATTTAAAATTTGGAGACAATTACAAAAAAAAAAAAAAAAGATAGGGTCTCACTATGTAGCCCTGGCTTGCCTAGAATTTGTTATATAAACCAGGCTGATCTTGGACTTGCAACAATCTTCCTGCCCCTGCCTCCCATGTATTAGTATTCAGCATATACCACCAATCTCAGCTAAAATGGAGCCTTACTATATAGTTCTAAGTGGCTTGGTACTTGATAGCTAGCTCCAGGTTGTCTCAAATTTGTGTAATTCTTCTGTCTCAGCCCCCAGAGTGCTTTGATTACAAGTATAGGCTACCATACCAAGCGTCTTTTTCATTCCTGGTAGCTTGTGTTGCTTATTAGAAATCATGCTTCTCTTTGGGATAGAGTATGAAGTATGTGTAAGTCTCCATGATCTAAAATTCGTGCATGGATGCTGTTGGGAGATTGGTTACCCACAATCTAACTGTTGGCCAGAATCAACTCAACTTAGAAAGGCTATAATTCCCACAATCCCATCCCTTCACCTAGGGTCCAAAAATCAGCTAAAAAAAAAAAA
>JANHMN010000007.1:67314236-67404730 GCA_030674055.1 Rhabdomys pumilio
TGCTGAGCATGCTCACAAGCAGGGTCACTGAGCAGACAGATCACAGAGCCCTGCTTCCCATTTCAAGCCGCTGCATTTGTGGCTGCTTGTGACAGAGCAGCAGTGAACCTGCACAGGACCCAGCCTTACTGTATTGTTTTCCTCTCATCTTTATTTACTGCAAAGGAGTGTAGGTGATGTTTCAGTTAGGGTGAGGATGAAACGCAGTGGTGAAGCTACATTGAGCCTAGGAAAGGCCAGGCGTTCCGTCCCTAGAATATATGTGAAAAACATGTCTGCATGCTTGTAATCTCAGCAAAAGGAAAGCTACACAAGAGAGTGAAGGTAGCCTGGGCTACTGGAGACTTGTCTCAAAAGAAGGGCTGGGTGTGGTGTCACATTCCCTTAGACCCAGCACTTGAGAGACAGAGACAGGTGAATCTGTGAGAAAAAGTCACTTTGGTGAGTTCCATCTAGATCAGCCAGGGCCACAGAGTGAGACCTGTCTTAACGCACACACACACACACACACAGAGATAGATACATAGACACACAGAGAGACCAACAGACAGACAGACAGACAGACAGACAAGGAAACACACACACAAATGCAGACACACACACAAATAATGCTGATGACAATCCAGAAACTGCTTGCTTTGTTAAAAGCACAGGTGCAATAAACACAGCCCTTTTCTCTTCCTTCAGTTCTAAGATTCTGATTCTCTGTCACTGTTCTCATTTTCTCTGCTGCTCTCTTCCTGGGACGAGGACGATGGTGAGAATGAGGAGTAAAAGTCAGACATGATGAACAGAGAGGAGCTGGAACGAGATGGTGATGTGGGTCCCCACACTAAGAGGCTAGAACACCTTGGTGCTGACTAAGTCCCATTGTACCTAAGTCTCTATGGATCCTTGGTACTGGTCAGATGTACCTGTGGGAAACTGCTAACCCACATCCTACCTTTTGGAGTGTCACCTGTAGTGGTGCATGTCCGTTATCCCAGCACTCAGGAGGCTGAGGTAGGTGGATTACTATGAAGTCCAAAACAGCTTGGTCTGTGTGGCATATAATTGACAAGACAGGGCTATTAATGATGTTCTGTCTCAATACCCCTTCTACCCCATGCCTACTTCTACATACCACACCCACCCCCCCACCCCTGCCAAAGCTTCTGTCCTGGAGGCTGAGGACCTTGGACATGCACTAGGAAGTGCTCTACAAGCAACTGTAATAGTGCTTCCAAGGACCAGGCCCCCATCAGATGAATGTGACCAAGGCTCACAAGGTCACAGGCAGATTTAATGATCAGTTTAAAGTCTGTGCTATCTGTGGGGCCCTTCACAGGATGGGTGAGTCAGAGGATCCATGCTGGCTGACAAAGCCAGCTCTTCATCTAAAAGGACTTTTGACCAGAGAAAACTGACTCTTGCGTGCTATCTAACCTCCTCATGCATGCTTCCAAACTCACACACACACATCTTGCTCTCCCTCTCCCTCCCCCCCCAACAAAGTAGGAATTCACTGTTACCAAGTCCTTCCTTTTTTTCCAGGAAGAGTCAAAAATTTTGGGGTTTTATATAAAATATTCTAAAAGAAAACCTTAATTTTAGGCCTGGAGGTGGTAGCCCATGCCTATTAGTCAGGTGGCTCTGAGTTTGAGGCCAGCCTGGACTATAGAGTAAGTTCCAGAACAGCCAAGATTACACAGAGAAACCCTGTCTCAAATAAACAAAAAACAAACAAATAAACTTAGCTTTATTTAGAAAAAAACTAAAAGCAATCAAAATCTTCTCTGAGGGTCTTCTCTGGCCCATGAGCCAGATTTAATTAGTTAACAATAAATAACTAGAGATAAATAACTAGGCCTGATGACTCATGCCTTTAATCCTAGCAGAGGGAGGCAGATCTCTGTGAGTTAGAGGTCAGTCTGATCTATACAGTAAGTTTCAGGTGAGCCAAAGAGAAATACTCAGATCTTTTCTCATAAACAAACAAACAAATAAATGAATTGAAAATAAATATTAAAAGAAAGATAAAATTGTGAATGTAAAATATTTCTTACAAATAAATGATAAGAAACAACCAAACCAGCACAAATCATAGTAATAAATAATAATCCATGCCTTACTTTTCCTGCGCTCTTCATGATTCAAAGAATGATTTTCTGCTTTCACAAACTTTTTTGGCTATTGGTGACAAAGGTTCAACTCAACTTAACTCAAGCCAAAGGAATGATGCATTAGCTTTTACATCCTGAAAGTCAGGTTTGCCCTAGGCACAGAGCAGGCCTGACTTCACGTGCTTTATCATACCCCATGAACTATGCTCCACCTCCATCTCTGGCTTCTGCTTCCCTCTGTCCAGGCCTACTGTGTGTTCCAGCTTGGTAGTAGCAATTGCCTATTTTGTTGCTCTGCCTCAAGCGGTCCATGCCTCCCTCATCCTTAATGATTATCCTGCTCTTATTAGGAGGACCAAGAGGCACAAGTCAGAAACCGGGAATTATCCTAGACCTCCTCCTTAGCTCACAGATCACAAAGATAAGCCGTGGCTAAGGTACTTGTGTCTTGGGAATTCATTATCTGTCTCAGTGGTCCCTGCCACTGTGCTTGTTATGCACTGGTATTTCAGGTCTTGGAAGAAAAAGTCTAACTAGTTTTGACTTCTTTCACCCCAAACCATCTACTGTGCCAGGAGTAATCAAATCTCTTAGAATTGTAAACTCTGAGACCTGTGTTCCCTGCTCTGAAAATGTTAGGTACGAGCAGGATCCAATTGGTGACTTTTTTTCAGCTGGTCACTTGAACCCCCTACGGAGTGGCAGACAGCCAGGTTATCTTGGAAACAGAGCCTGAACTGGGGTAGGCATTAGCTGTTATTTTAGGAGCCTCACTGTTCTTTGTCACTGGGCTGTGACCATGCCTGCCTGAAAGCACCCTGCATTGCCTGCCCACCCATAATACAGCCTTCTGGGAAAGGGGGTTGGGAATCAGTGTCTTTCCTTCCATGTAAACTGCTTTACCCAGTAACAACCTCTAGCTACCTGGAGTCAGGAATGGGAGTTTGGATCTAGTCACAAAATGTTCTTTTTATACCAAGGGTCACCAGCTCGAATGCCTCCCGGGGCCAGCAGACCCAGCAGCTTCTACTCAACAAGTTTACCAACTAGAGCTTGGCACTCAGTTGCCAAAGCCTTTCTTCCTATTTTTTTCCCCTCCAGGAGGAACCAACGATTTCAAGTTTTATATAAAATATTCTGGTTTTAAGCTCAGTTTTACTTAGAAAAAAAAAAAAAGAAAGGCAGTCAAAACCAAACTTGTCTGAGAGTCCTCTTATCCTGCCCAGGAGCTGTCAGTGTGTGACTTTGGTTTTATCCACTAATCCCAGAACAATGGGTGCCACCTGCCCTACATTTGCATAACTAAGATCGACCTGGCAAGGATTTGGGACTGAACAAAGATCAGTTGTGACTTGGCTAAGAAAGGTTCATGACTTCAAAATGAAAATCAAATCTCTAGCTAGGACCTTGTGGCTGCCCTGGCCAGTTTCTGTCCTGGTCCCTGCCTCTAACCCCTGTGTACACCTCAGAACCTTTATGTTCATCTGACTCTCTCTCCCTTTACCTCTTGTTCCAGTTATCCATCCACAACCCCGCCACCACACTATCCGCCAAGATTTGACTCAAACCTCCTAGCCTCTGGGTAGCCTTTCTCTGACCTCAGCTTACTCTGGGGCTTACCCCACTTACACAAATGCCAGTCATTGACCACAAATCCTAACCTGTTCTTTAGATGCCTGACACATAGAACCAAACCTCCAGAAGGCAGGAACCTGGGTTCATGTGCCTTGGTATCCCCATGGCTTCATAGAATACCTCGACCCTTAAGTGGATATGAAAAATGAGTGCCTTGACTATTGCTTCTACCCACTAAAAACCCATTTGTGAAAGACTAGAGCTTTAGGAACTGAAGTTGCAGCTGGGAATGATGGCAAACAGCCATAGTCACAGCTACTCTGGAGGCTGGGAGAGAAAGGTGGTGAGATTCAGACCAGCCAGCTCTACAAAACAAGCTCTCGGTTTGTTTCTTTCTTTCTTTCTTTTTTTTTTTTTTTTTTTTTGTTTTTGTTTAAGTTATGATGTGTGGAAGAGAAACTAGAGCCATTGCTTGGTGGTAGAATGCTGGCTCAGCAGCTAGACCTTGGTTCAGTCTTCACAGACATACCAATTCATATCTGCAAAAAAGAAATCTAGTTGAGCCCAGAAGTGGTAGCCTATTCGGGCAATTCCAGCATTCATGAGGCAGACGCAGGCAGATCTCTGCCTGGTCTACCAAGTAAGATCTAGGACTGCCAGGGTTACACAGAAAAATCTTGTCTCAAAAACAAACGAAAACCAACCAAACAACAACGGGGGTTGGGGGGTCGGGGGGAGGAAGGTTAGGGAGGAGAATTAGTTTAGGTCCTAAACTTTAGGAGAATGAAAATTTTCTAGACCTATGTGGTGGTGCATGCCTTAAGCCCAACACTTAAGTCAGAAGCAGGCTGACTTGCAGGCCAACCAGGGTTACATGGAGACTGCCAAAAAAGGGAAGTGGGGGTGGTGTGTGTGTGTGTGTGTGTGCACGCGCGTGTGTGCGCGCGCAAGCGCGCGCAGCAGTGCCAGCGGCAGCGGCAGTATCAGCAGGGATTCCTTCACATGGTTGTTAAATACACAACAAGCAAGATTTAAAATTCATTCAACTATGGACATGGCTCCAACTTCAGTTACTGCAGTCTCTAAATTGATTAGTCTTCATTTGTTGTTTATTTGTTTTGTTTTGTTTCCTCTGTGAAAACCTTAAGGACTCCAGTGTCTCTCAAACAGTGTAGGTGAAAATGACCTTGAGGTTACAGGCCGGATTAATGAGGGGCTGCAGAGTCGAACCTAGGGCTTCATGCGCAGTAAATGCCACAATGCACTCTACTAACTGGGACACATACCCAGCTTGACTCAGAAATTCTTATTCTCTGCAAGAGTTAGGGGAGGACCTCTCTCAGTCTACTTTCCTTCTGTCTCTGACTCTCTGCCATGATCCAATTTGCAATTCTCTTGCCTCCTGTTGAGAGTTCAGGAGTGCACCCCAAGGTCAGCCTTCCCCCATCTTTCCTAGAGTCGAAAGGGGTAGGGCTAGAATTGGGGAGTAACTTGCCAGAAACAGCTCTTCCCACCCAGCAGCGGCCAGCTAGGAGAGCAGCCACAGACCCTTTGCATAACCCATTCTTAAATTGGCTGAGGCTTGTACAGTTGTAAACTGAAACTTGGGGCAAACCCTGGCGGTTACAGTTTTACACAAAGAATGCTTCCTTCTCTGCTCCGCAGATACTTCCTGCGTTCTGACTCTCCTGAGCAAAAGCATACACGAGCCTTTGGTGAGCTGCTGAGCACGGTCGAGCCACCCTCCTACCTGAAGTGGCGACCTCAGCAGCAGCGGTGTTGGCGTTTCATTCATAATACTTGCACCAGCGTGGAAGAGGCGGGGCGGGGGACTTTCGTCTGTTTAATAAAATCCCGGCTATGCAACCGAAAGGGAAAATGATCCCGGAGTGTGTTGCCCCGGGGATGAGCCCTGCACCTCCGCCCTTGGCTAATTATACCGGAGATTGTGCAATGGGCCCGAGCCATTCACTCTGCAGGGCCGCGGGTCCTCTCACTACCTCTGCACTGTTCTGGGCTCACTTGGCACAGCGGGTACCCGCGGCTGCTCGCCCGAGCGTAGTGATGCAGGCGCTGCAGCAGCCGGGGCGCGGCCGGAAGGAACTGATAAACCCGCGCGAGTGGCACCCCTCCCCCGCGTCGGAAGTGTCCTCGAGCGCCGGTCATTGAGAAATACCGAAGGGGCAGAGTGGGGTGAGGCGAGGACAGCCCCGGGGCCGCGGCTCCTGGCCTGCGATCCCAGATCCCACGCACAGCGGTAGCCCAGCTTGGGCGGGGAGAACCGGCTGCAGGGGAGGCCTAAGTGTTGGTTCCGCATTGCGCCCCGCCGGGCCACTGGCTTGAAAAGAAGGACCTGCCCCGCTGCAGAGCCTGCTGATCCGGCCGCCGAGGGGCGCTCCGGGCTTTCCCGCAGCCCCCTGGGAAAGGAAGAGCTACGGGGCCTCCCCTGCCCAGCCTGCAGCGTTATGAGGCAGGCAGCTGTGCTGGGTTTCCGTGAAGTTGTGAGCAGATCGATAGTACTTTTGAAGTTTTAAGATCTGAGTCAACACTTTACTTTGAAAGATCGAGTCTCAAGTAGTTCAGGCTGGCCTGGAACTCAGTGACCTTGAACTCCTGACCCTCCTGCCTCCAGAGATAAAAGATTGCACCACTATACACTTGCATTCAAAAAAAAAAAAAAAAAAAAAAACCAACTTTTTTTTTGTTTGTTTTTTGTTGTTGTTTTGTTGCTTGTGCTGTGTTTTTAAGGCAGGTCACACTAGCCTGGAATACAGGTGATGGTACCATCCCAGTATTTTCAGATTGATGATGATAATGACGCTTCTGAATTGAAATCTAAAATCAGAACCAACTAATACTTATTTTTGAATGTCTCCGATTGTTTTTTTTTTTTTTTTTTTTAGAAAAAACATGACTTTATTATAGTTTGTGGGAGTAACAGAATAAGAAAAATAAGACATCAATTGGACAAAACAAATAGATCCTGTGACATTAAAACAAACTCCAGAAACAGATGAGTGTGATCCAAGGAGTTCATCAGATACGGTGGTGGAGGGTAAATTTTCCTTATTGTTCTTTGGGAACCATCCACCTTGCTTTTCAATCTGAATCTTGCCAGTTAGACCACAGGAGTGACAAGTAGGCTCTGTGGAATTTGCCTGTCTGCATCTTTCCAACACTGGGATTATAACTGCAGGCCGTCAAATGTGGGTGTTAAGGATGGAGCATAGATAGGTCCTCAAATGGCAAGCAAGCATCATACTAACCAATCTCCCTAGCTCTGAATGACTGGTTTTTGTTTTTGTTTTTGTTTTTGTTTTTTGTTTTTCGAGACAGGGTTTCTCTGTGTATCCCTGGCTGTCCTGGAACTCACTCTGTAGACCAGGCTGGCCTCAAACTCAGAAATCCGCCTGCCTCTGCCTCCCAAGTGCTGGGATTAAAGGCATGCGCCACCACCGCCTGGCGAATGTCTGTTTTTTGTTTGTTTCTTTTATTTATTTATTTTTTTTATGTGTATGGGTATTTTGCCTGTATGTATAACTATGCATGCACTACTTGGGCCCTTGGAGGCCAGGAGAGGATCTTTGGAACTAGAGTTATAGAAGGTTGTAAGCAGACATATGGGTGCTGCAGATCATGCCTGGGTCCTTTGAACAACCAGTGCTCTTAAGCACTAAGCAACTCTACAGCTGCCCCCTCCCACCCCCAACCACCAGACTTTTTTTTTTTTTTTTTTTTTTAAAGCCAAGGTCTCACCATTTAGCCCTAGCTGTCCTGGAACTCCATCTGTAGACTAGTATGGCTTTGAACTCAATAGATCCACCTGCTTCTACCTCCAGACTGCCAAGATTAATGGTATCTACCACCACACCCAACATGTCTCATATTCTTCATGGCCTCAAAACAAACAAACACATAAACAAACAATGACAAAACCCCCAAAACAAAAAACAAAACAAAACAAAAATACCCTCAAACCCACAAAACAAACAAACAAACAAAAAAACAAAACCAAACAAAAAATGAAGAAAGACAAGGTTTGCTTTGTTTATTCCTGTAGAAGCTGAAGAATTAATAGAGACCTCACCCTGAGGATTTCAGGTTGTCTAAGAGAAAACCAAAATGCAGGTCACGAGGCCTGGAGTCCCCACCACTCAGAATCCAGTGTGGAACCTCAGTCTGTGTCCACAAAGACCATGGTTGTGAAAAGCATGAAACCACTAGTTTCTACCTGACTCAAAGGTGAAACTCTTATTTTTCAAGCCCCTGTGGAACTGTCAATATGCACAGACCTGTAAGAGGTCTGTTTTTGTTTTGTGTATGGGTTTTAGTGGTTGCTGATTATCATCATTACCACACCACAAGTCAGGGGCTTACCATGTAGTCTGGTTGGCCTGGAACTCATGTAGGCCAGACTGGCTTCAAACTCGCAGAGATTCACCTACCTTTTTGCTTCTAGAATGCCAGAATTACAGACATGATCCACCATGCCTGGCTGCCTGTTTTTCTTTTCTTTCTTTCTTTCTTTCCTCCTTTTTTTTTGGTTTTGTTTGAGACTGGAGACTGGGTCTTGCTTACTAGCTCTGTCTAGCCTAGGATTCTCTGTTGTAGACCAGGCTGGACTTGAAATACTATCAATCCTCCTACTTCAGCCTCCCGTAGAATGGGATTATTCAGTCCAACCGTTTTGTATTTTTTAGGCAAATATTTCATCCCCCTAGTTTGTTTTGTAGCTATTTAAAATCTAAGTGGAATGTCTCTAATGTCATATTCAGGAAGACAGAAATGTCTATTACTCTTGAGGAGCAGAAGAGGGACAGGGATTATGTCCCTTGTTCCCTGGCAAGACCTCAGGAAATACCCAATGACTCGGTAATTGGTAGCATCCAGTGCCAAGTGAAAACATGGTGTCCCCTTCAAAAATTGCAATGGATTTTATACAACAAATTCAGATTCCAGGCAAATCTACAAGATGAGTCCTGGGCACAATCCTATTCAATGTCTAGATGGTGCATGGGTTCTCTCAGAAAACCTCAGGCAGGTCCTAGGCCATGGTAAGAAAAATAATTTAAAGAGAGATGGGAAGAGATGGCTCAGCAGTTAAGATCTTCCAAAGGACTGTGGTTTAATTCCTAGCACCCACGTGGAGGCTAGCAACCAGTTCCAGGAGATCCAACAACCTCTCTCCTCCACCCACGCATGGTGCTGACATGCATGCATGCACCCCCCCTGCCCCCCACCCACATTCTTTAAAAAGAAAAGACAGGCCGGGTTGGAGTAATGAGGAGTTCCTGGGTCTCTCTTTGGCCAAAGCCCATCAAAGGCAGTAATCTGTGGCCCAGTAAACTATGGACTTCTAAGAGCTGGAGACGAGAAACATTATTCACTGACTGGATAATTTAGTTCACTTTGGTTTTTTACCTTTAAACTTCATTTCTGCCTGCAAAGCAAAAGTTTCTTGGCTGTGTGCCTTTCTTTTTCTGTGTACATATTACTAATTTTAAAAATGCCCCCTCTAGGTGGGCATGGTGTTACATAACAGTAATGCCATCACTTGGAAAGCTGAGGCAAGAGGATCAAGAATTTAAGAACAGCCTTGGCTACACCGCAAGTTTGAAGACACCCTGAGACACAGAGATACAGGCTAGAAAAACACTTGCTCTCTGTCGACAAAAAAAAAAAAAAAAAAAAAAAAAATCACAAGATTCTCATGAAACTGAACCTCCTCTGTTATACAGGACTTTGGCAAAGTCCAAATCCCTCTCTTTGTATGGTTTCTATCAGAGTTGGGATGTGGAGGCCAGCGGAGGCCACCTGCACTGCCCCCACCCCCTACCCCGCAGTGTTTCTCCAAACCCAAACTCTCTGGCTGCATCTAAACTCCTCCCCATCTCCGCCCTCCGCCACCTCCCCCCTTGATTTTTAATCCAAAGGTTTGGAAGGAGGGAGGGGACAAAACGGGAGCCAGATGTGTTCTTGTCTTCGGCTCCCGCCTCCTCCCTCTTGGGCTTCCTAAAACCCGGAGCCCCGGAGACAAGGATTCGGAGTCCGACAAACGCAGTGCCAACCATGCCGTTCCAAGGCTCCTCCTGGACTGGAAGCTAGCGGGAGGGAGAGTAGAAGAGGGGCACGCTCAGTAGGCGGGACAAAGTGTTTTGTGAGTGTGGTTTTTTCCTCTCTCTCTCTCTCTTTTTTATTTTGGTCGCAAGTAGGAAGCTTTTTGCACTCCACCACCTCTGGCCGCTGGGAAGACGTCATCGCTTCCGCCCTACTTCCTCCTCCTGTTGGCGGCGCTGAGAATCCAATATGGAGTAAATCGGTGGAGTGGCGAGATGGGGCTCGGACGGGGCGCCCTGCACCGCCTCCCAGGCGCACCTCCCCCGGCCGCCGAGCGCCACCCGGAACCCTGATTGGCCCGGTCCCCGGGGGCGACCCCGGCCCGGCCCCAGCGCAGCCGGCTGCCCGCCCGCCGCCCCGAGCGTGCTTGTTTTTCTGCTGCTCTCCCCCTCCGGGTCCCCTTCCCAAATCTCGCCCCTGCACCCGCTCGGAGCCCCCGGGCCGCGCCCGGCCGGCCCACGGCGTACGCTGCCCGGTGCGCCCCTTCCCAGACCTCGCCCTGCGCTCGGGGCTCTCCATTTCCCCGCCTGCCTCGGCGCCCCCTTCATCTCTAGCTCCCCCCCTCCACCACCAAATCAGGAGATGTCGGAGATGTGAAGAAGGGGGGCGAGCGCACAGGAAGATGAAGGGAGCCAGGCTGCACGCCGCGGGACAGGCGTCTAGGTGAACAAGAAAATGACCGAAGAAACACACCCGGACGAGTAAGTTCGCTGCGGGTGGGACGTGGGTGCCCAGTGGGGCGGCTTGGGGGCCGCCGCCAAGGACGCAGGAGGGGACTCATCTGGGGAACTTGGCGTGGGGTGCAGCCGCTGGCTGAGCTGTCGGGGCTATTCGCGAGGCTCTTGGTTTGGTCGGGGGAAGGCGGCAGAAACCGCCTGGGGTCTGCAAGTCCAGGTCGCAGCCCCGGCCAAGGGCGCGCAAATGACCTCAGGGCGGTCCTCAGGCTGCGGGAACGGAAGCTCAGACGCCCTCCACGCGGGGCATCCCAGGGTCGATAGGTCTGTGTGCATGGTGACTTTGTGACTCCTGGCACTGCCACCCTCCCCACAGCCCTCACCGGAGCCCTCTGTGGCCCGGGCTCCGCCATTTCGTTTTCTTGAATCGCTCTCATTTGCATACCACATTTTCATTCATAAAAACACGGAGGAGTTGGGGGAGGACCAGTCGGGCTCGGCACAGGGTCCGTGCGCCCGGGTCCGCGCAGCGGCCAGAGCGCGGGAGCAGCCTGCCGAGTCCCGGCGCGCGTGAGTGTGTGCACGCGCGTGTGGGCCGGCACACGCGCCCCACGGTGTCGGGGCAGCTCTGGGGGCGGATCCGAAGCGTGTGCAGCGAGGGCGGGAGAGCGTGCGGGGAAGCGCGCTCCTGGCATGTATGTGAGGGAAAGCGCGTGCCCGTGCGTGTGCCCGGCCCGCAGGCCCGAGGGGAACAAAGCTCTCGGTGCTTAGTCAGAGGTGCTTATGCTCGCCCCTCGGGGAGACCCGGGCTTGTCACCGTCTCTGGGCCAAGTGGCAGCTGCTTCCCGCCTTAGTCGCACGTAGGTTTGGATCTCCGCTCTTGGGTTCGAGGCGTTTCCCTCTCGGGGCGCTGGGGGCGGGGCTGCCGGTCTGCCCTGGCGGGTACTTAGCCAGGGGTCCTAGCAGTTCCTGGCTCCGAGACTGCTGTTCAGTGGCTGTATTCTCTCACCACTTTTTTTTTTTTTTTTTTTTTTTTTTTGTGAATAAGACGCTCTCCTTTATTGTCACATGATATCCCTCCTCCCCTGCACATTCATAAATCCTGAGCCTGCCTCGGCTCCTTTCATTCAGTGCTGCCATTAGCCAAGGTAGCAGCGGCGCCTGCTTGGACTCCAGAATGAGTCCGCAGTCTCAGGGATGCTGAGGGGAGGGGCACCTGGAGCGGTGGAGCGGGAGTGGCTGGAGACTAGCTCCCCAACCCTGGGTATTATGCTTTTGTGTGTCCACCACTCCCCCTCCCCCGTGAGCATTGACACTCTAGAGTGCAGAGAGGGGAAGTGACTCAGGACTGGGCCACCGGGCGGCTTGAAGAGCTCTTGTAGCAGGTGGCAAAAGCCTGTGTACCACTGTAAGAAATCTCCCTGTTTTTTTCTTTGTTTTCGGTGCTGGAGTTCGCACCCAGGGCCTGGCACATCCAGACACGCAAGAGCTGGGTTACTGAGCTGCTGCCCAGCCCTCGTTTGTTTTTAAATGGCCTTTTATCCTGTGTCGTTCATTGTCAGGCTGGGTGGAAGGAAGCTGATGCTCTGCAAAGGGAATTTCCTTCAGTGTGTCCCTAGGGAACTTTGACTTCAGTAGCCCTAATCTGTCAAGACACCTGTCCCTGGAGGGGTTCCCACCTGGAGAGGTTCGATTCTCACAGCATGCTTTGGGCTGTTTTAGACAATTTAATTTTGCCTTACTGTACCTGTCATTGAAATCATAAAGTGGAGGGGGGAAAGTTGGGAGTTTGAATGCGGAAACATAGTGGGGAGGGAATATCTCCTAGGCCTTCCCCTCTTGGAACTTGGCCGATAAACAGTTCCTTTTCTGGGTCCTTGTCTGTACTTGCAGTTGGGAGTAGCCTTAGGGGGCAGTAAACAGTGCCTGTGCTGTTGGGGGTTCTTGGAGAGCTTTGCTCAGTGTGTATTAGGTTCCTGGTTCCTTCCACCGGGAGTGCAGGTCTGGCTTGTGCTCTTTTCCAGTAGCAGGCCAGCCTGGTGTCTTCCCCCATTTGCTAGCCTAAACGGAAGGATTCCAGGTGAGGACACCAGCGTTAAGTGAATACTTCCTCATTCCAGTCTTGGGGCGAGAAATCAGTTTTACTACGATTAGAAGGCATATAGAAACTGAGGTTGGTGGCTCACACCTACTATCCCAGCAGCTGGAAACTGAAGCAGAAGGATTGTAATGAGTTTGAGGCCAGAGAGGGCTAAGAGTAACACCCTGACTCCAAAAGTAAAGAATTCTGTTGAGATCGTAGGTCTTAGAGATGGGTTCTAGTTTCAGAGGGTTAGAGAGCCCTGGTGTCTTCACCACTGTTAAATTGACTTTCTGGGGTTACATTTTTTGTTCTTGTCTAGACAGGGCTTCACCATGAATTCCCTGGATAGCTTTGGGACCAGGCTGGAATCTTAATTTAGAGGGATCCTCTTGTCTCAGCTTCCTGAGTGCTGGAATTACAGGTTTGCTTCCTTACACTGGCCTCTGGAGATTCTTTATGTGATTCCTGTAGCAGTGAAATATGTAGGTCTCAACTGTGGCATCATCTCCATTTTGGAGTACCCGAGGAGATTATGGAAGGAGGTTCAAAGTAATGTTACTAGAGTGTTAGGTTTAGGTGAAACAAGTACAGGACATTAAACCCGATACAAGACATTTTGTGTTTTTAAAGGTTTAATATTCGTGTGTATGGTGTGTGTGCTTGTGTGTACACGTGTGCCATGTTACTCCTATGGAGGTCAGAGGACAACTCTGGAGTCGGTACTCTCTCTTCTCCTTTATGTGGATGCTGGGAACCAAACTCAGGTCGTCGTGTTTGCAAGGCAGGTACTTTACCCACTGAGCCATCCACTGGCTCCCCAACAGGGCCCTGATTTTTTTTGAGACCGGAGCTCAGGCTAGCTTCAGACTCCATGTGTGGCCAAGGTTGGCTTCAAACGTCTCCCTGGTCTTCCTGACTCTACTTTCTAAGTTACAATACCACATCGGACCAAAAAAAAAACTTATTGTTGTTTCTGTATGGTTAATTTGGCATATGATCGTACGTAGTGCTTTTTTTTTTGGTTTTGTTTTTTTGTTTTTGTTTTTTTTCGAGACAGGGTTTCTCTGTGTATCCCTGGCTGTCCTGGCACTCACTCTGTAGACCAGGCTGGCCTCAAACTCAGAAATCCGCCTGCCTCTGCCTCCCAAGTGCTGGGATTAAAGGCGTGCGCCACCACCGCCCAGCGATCGTAGTGCTTTTTGAAGTCTCAAGGAGAGCATTGGAGCCTCTAGATTTGGAGTTATAGGCAGGTGTGAGCCACCTAATGTGAATGCTGGACACAAATCCCAGGCCTGGTGAGCAGCAAGTACTTGTCACCATTGAGCCATCTTTCCAGACTCAGCTTTTTTTTTTTTTTTTTTTTAATTATCTTTCAAAAATTCTTAAATTATGAAGCAGAGTCCTGTTAAGTTGTTCTGTTTAGCCTTGAACTCACTCTATAGTCCAGGCAGGTTGATTTGAACTTTAAATCCTCCTGTCTCCGCCCCCTGAGTATTGGAGATCATGTACAGGTAAGTACCACCAAGCCCAGCTGACTGAATTAGCATGCATTTGTTTGTTTGAGTCTCACTATGTACCCCTGGCTCACCTGGCACTTAATGTAGATAGGGCTACCCTTGAGCTTGCAAGTGATCCTCCAGCCTCTTCCTCCCAGGTGCTGGGAATATAGGCAAGTACCACCACAACCCGTCTTGCATGGGCCTTTAAAAGTCTGTGTTTTCTTTCTGTGTAAGCAGGATTTTTTGTTTTTATTTTTTTTGAGACAGCTTTTGCTCTGTAGCACTGGCCGAATCTGTGTGCCAGGCAGTCTTTCTTTACAAGTAGAAAACGCTTGATGATGAAAATATGAGTTGACCACGTAGAGTTGGAATCTTGGTCCATTCAGTAGAAAATGCTGCCTTCTTTGTGGCTATAGCAAATCTCATCTGCTTCCCTGCTGCCTTAACCAGGAAAACCTGTCAGTAAAGCAGCAGGGAAACCTACAACTACTTTACCCCAACAGCTTGCTTACTTACTCTTGCTGCTTTTGTGTGTTTGTTTTTGTGGCTAACCATGAGGTTCCTATGTAGCTGAGGATGGCCTTGAACTTAGGAGTGTTAGCTTTCTGTAACTGTTTCTCCTCATCCTGGGGTTCTGTTTTACTTCTCATCCATAGATGGACGCTACTCACCCTTCCAGCATCTTTGAGCCATCCTTTTGGGAGGCTGTCCTCGACTTTCTCCTTCCACCTCCAGTGGCTGTAGTCTTCTTTCCTCCTGTTCTGCCAGGCAGTTCGTACCATGTAGCTGGGCTTCTCCCAGCTACATTCTGCATCAGACTATAGAACTTTTGGTTTTAGGGTTTAATGCCTTTAATCCCAGCACTTGGGAGGCAGAGGCAGGCGGATTTCTGAGTTCGAGGCCAGCCTGGTCTACAGAGTGAGTTCCAGGACAGCCAGGACTACACAGAGAAACACTGTCTTGAAAAAACCAAAAAAAAAAAAAAAAAACCCCAAAAAAAAAGATTAGTAATTCCACTGCTTAGTTTCCTGCTGTTGGCCCAGTACCACTGAGGACATTGTATTTGCTTAGTACTAAAGAAAGTAATAGATATGATTATTTCAAAATCCTGTTTGGGGGCTGGGGAGATGGCTTAGTAGGTAAAAGCATGCAAAGGCCTGAGTTAAGACTCTCCAGAGAGCTGGACACAGTAATGTGCATTGGGAATCTCCAGAAGTTTGTGGGTCAGGTAGCCTGGCTTACAGAGCAGCAAATGAAAAGACCCCAGGGACTGAAGAGGTGGCTCAGCAGTTAAGAGCATTTTCTGTTCTTACAGAAGACCCAGGCTCACTTCTCACATGGCAGCACACAACTAACTGTAGCTGGTACCAGGGAATCTGATATGCTTTTATGAACTCTGTGAGCACCAGGCACTCATGTGGTTATCCATCCATCCATCCATCCATCCATCCATCCATCCATCCATCCAGGCGATATAAATAAAATAAAAACTAAAGAGAGATCAACAATTGACAATGATCAGTACTTGAGGTTGTCTCTGTGGTCCATGTAGGACCACACACACACACACACACACACACACACACACACACACACACGGCACGCAGTAAGACAAAATGTTTAGAATGTAATAATTATAGTTGTGGTACTTGTTCAGCCTAGACTATAGTCAGCCACCCTCTGAGCTAACTTACCTGCTCTGAGGGTGCACCCAGGGCTCTGTTTTGTAGAGCTGAATATAGAACTGTCAGCGAGTGGTAACCTGTCATGAGTGACTCAGCACCGTTCTGATTGTAGTTGTTGAGGTTAGAATTGGGAAGAAGTTTACTGTTCGGTTGTTTTTTAGAGATGGGGTTAGGGCGTCTCACTGTGTTGCCCGAGGCTGGTCTTGAACTCTTGAACTCCAGCATTCATTCTTCCTGCCTCTATATCCCAGAGCTTGGATTGTGGCATTGTGTCACTGGATCAGCACATTTTCCAGCTTAGAAGTACATCTCTGGCATAGTAAGACGGGTCTGTATTTCTACCCCTGCAAGGAGTCTGCAGAAATCACAATATTAATAATTTGCAGTAGCTGCAGGGTTCCGATGGAGTCTTCTCACTTGACGCTGGAGACAGCTGTGCTGATGAACCCCAGTACTGGCAGAGGTCCGACATTACTGGCTGAACACAAACACACACAAACAGCAGATCCTCAGAGCTAATGGAGGCAGAGCAGGAAGTTTTGATATGTGTGGTTGTTTGTTTTGGCTCATTGTCTCTGAAGGAAATTAGACCTTAAAGGTAAGACCTTGGCGAAGTGGGGGCTCTTTCTAGAGCTTCTGATCACATTTTCCATGGATGCACACAGTGCCTGGCGTGGCAGAGTGTATGTGTTTTTGATTTATTCCTTCATAGTCTCATGCCCGCACATATAATGTGCTCTGTTCATTAGACACCCCCCACCCATCATCCTCCAGTCCTTTCGTTTTCCAGTCTTTCTTCCTCTGTATCCTCCTAGCCCCCTCCGACTTGCTGTTCTGTTCCTGTGGACTAATGCGGTAATATTAACTGTGGCACTTGGCTAGTTCAGGATATTTCTAAACTGTCTCTGAGCAACCCATTGTGCTTTGGGTGTGTGTCTGGCCTTCTGCATTTCATTGTGGTTTGCATGTGTGTGGGTAGGACAAGGAGTTTTTTTTTTTTTTTTTTTTTTTTCCATGTTTGCCCCGAGTAGGCGTGTACTTAAATGGCCTGACAGGTATACCAGGTCATGGAAAGAAAACAGGCTAGGATTAATAAAAGACTTGATACTGACTGGCATGAGAGCCCACCCGCTTAAAAGGTAACTGTTTTATGACCACTCCGTTTTTTGTTTTTTTTTTTTAGGTTTATCTGTCTTTCGAGACAGGGTTTCTCTGTTTTAGCTCTGGCTAACTCACTCTGTAGACCAGGCTTGCCCCGAACTCACAGAGACCTGTATGCCTCTGCTTCCTGAGTGCTTCAGTTTGCTTTCTTAGATGCTCTTTATTATCATCAACACACTCACATAGCCTTTTGTGCACATGACTATCAAAGTGTGCTTACGTATGCTAAGTCTGAAAACACAGCTTTCTTTATGTAGGCTTAGTGGATGGAGGCAAAGAAATCAGCTTGACTTTATCTTAGCTTTTAGTACTTTTGTTTTACATCTTAGACAAAGTCTCACTAAGTAGCCCTTGGCTAGCCTGGAACATCGTGTAGACCAGGCTGGCCTTGAATTCACGGAGATCTACCTGCCTCTGGCTCCTGAGTGCTGGGGTTAAAGATGTGCGCTGACACACTTGGCTGTATTGAGTACTTTTGACTGAAGATATTAGAACAGATACAGGCAGCTTCTGAAATGTATGGCTGTGGCTCATTCCCTCTGCCTTTGAAATAGTAATTCTTTTCAGATCCGGTTGTATTGTTCATAGTTATATTCCCAGCAGGTCCATTCATAAATGCATAGAAATGTACCAGGCTAAATGTCAGTTGTCTCTTCCCAATTCGTCTGATAATAAGATTCTTTCCTTTCTGTCTTCATGGTTTATTCTGTTACTTCTTTCTGCTGTTGAATAGCCCTGGCTCTCTCTCTCCTCTAGCCCTGATGGCTCAGATAATCCTGGCTGGGCTTACATTTGTGTTCCATAGGGACTGCAGGTACACAGGGAAACTTTGCCCGTGATGTCTGAAGAATTTATTGACTCTTAATCCATGGCCTGACAGTGTATCCGTGGGCTTTCTATGAACGTGCTGATGGAAGTTAATGTTTTCTTCGTTAAAAAATCATTTCACTTACATAAACATTTAATGATAATTCACTTTGTTCTTGCATACAAAAAAGTATTTTCGTTTTTCTTTCTCTTTTCTTTCTCTTTTGGCACAGGTAGGTTCTCAGGTAGCTCAGTTTGGCCTAGAATTCATTATGTAACCTAGGATGACACTGAGTTACTACACACCCGGTTCTGGCACTTAAACCCAGGGCCTTGTGCTAGGCAAGGACTCTGCCACTCAAGCCAGTTCCTCAATTCTATCTTTGTTAGTTTGTTTTGTTTTGTTTTTGAGACAAAGTCTCACTGTATAGCCCTGGCTGGCCTAGAACTTAGCATGTAGACTAGGCTGACCTTGAACTCACAGAGATACAACTGCCTCTGCCACTCAAGTGGTGGGACTAAAGGTGTGGGTCATTTGACCCCTTCTGGCCCCTATTTGTTTTTTAAGACAGGTTCTTAACTTTATATAGCCCAGGCTGGCCTAGAACTCAACTGTAACCCAGGCAAACCTCAAAGCCGTATCCTCTCGCCTCTGTTTCCCATGTGCCAGAATTACAGACATAAGCCACCACCTCTAGCTTGAGACCACCAAAGCCGAGAGGATCACATACAGAAGCTCATTGTCTCTAGACCCGGCTCTTACTAAGTGGGAAGTGTGGAAGCCCCAGTAAACTTTCGGTAGACATCTCTTGGGAGTTTGCTGGACCCCCTTCACATCTGTTCTGGCTCCTTGTGTGTCAAGATGTCTTGTCTTCAGAATTCCGTGTCAAGTATCCACGGCCTGGTCACACATTAAAGTGGGGTACCCTTGCTCAGCGTTCCTTAGAGCTTCTGAAAGGAGAGCTAGCTAGTCGTAGAGGTCCTGCTTTGCTGTTTCCTTTGCTTCTCTAATGTCCTGGTAGAGTCCTCTAGAATAAAACTTTCTTTTTCTTTCTGTAGTGGTGGTAATGACCAGCTGTTATTCTTTGCTTTGTTTTGAAACGGGGTCTTGTTTTGTACCCGGCTGGCCTGGTTGTGAGGTCAGCCAAGCTTGTACTGACATCTTCCTCCATCAGCCTTCTCCGTGCTGGGTCAGAGGGGTGAGCCAGGCGGCTTGTGGAGATTCCGACTTTCATAGCTTATCTATTCTCTGATAGTCAGATTTCTCCCTCCCAGTTGCCATCCTTGGCAGTCCCTGGCCTTCTCATGTTCTAAAATTCTTCTAAAATTCTTACTGACAGCTTCCAGGTTGGTTCTAAAGTGACGGTGAGGCTCTCAGGGCTCCCCTGATAACGTTTAGGTTTAGGGTGTGTTTTGTCTACTTGCCTGCCTTGTTGGTATTTCATATTTCCTACCAAGGAAACAAGTGTGGTGCTGGGCCAGTTTAATTTAGTAGATATTTCAACAATTTGGTTCATATTGCAGATCTTCTGAAGCTATACAGGTAAACAGTTTTAATATAATTACTTATTGCTTATAGACTGAGTCAAGTCTTTTCCCCCGGGGCCGTGTGCCCCAGGTTTCAGGATAAGGATCTTCTGTTATGTGCCGGTTCTCTGGGCCTTGTTGTCCTTTCTTAGATTTTTTTTTCTTTTTTCTTTCTTTTTTTCTTGTTCCAGGGAACATTAAGAGCAGCACTAGAGAACAGGTGTTGATATTGTGAGCGGTACATTTAGATTCTGATGCATGTGCTTAGGGCCCTAATTGCAAAAACACGTATGAATTATTGTATAGCTAGAAACAAGCAGCTCAGGGTGCATCTGGAGAACAGAGTGACCGGCTTAGCTACTGCCTGTCACTGCACACAGAGCGCCTAACACCTATCTCTAATCCACTCACTTGTCAGAGCGTGACTCAGGCAGTCCCTGCCCTTGGGGAGCTTACGTTCTAGGATGTTAGACACTTTCTTGTGCCTTACGGGTATGAGGACAGTTTTGTCTTCTCGGCTCACTGATTGCTACGCTTGCCCCTATTCTCGCCTGCTAACGAGCTTCCCGGATCCCGTAGCCAAACTTCACCCCGAGTGTTGTTAGGATCTGCATGATGCTGTCAGGCGTCTGTGGCAAGCAAGGCCCTTGAGTGGTTTGTAAGACATGTGGAAGTTGTGTTGTACATGTGCGTGGTTGCCTGTGGGGAGCATGGTTGACCTTCCAGCATCCTTGTGCTGTAGGTAAGGAATAGATTTTGTAAAGTTAACATCTTGCCCAAGGACCGAGGATATAGGTCACTAGTAGAATATTTGCCTAGCGTGCACAAAGGCACTCTGGTTTTCATCTCTAGCACCACACACACAAAACAGATATGCTAAGAATCAGTTAAAAGGTTTTGTTTTGTTTGATCACAGCAGGATTTATGGGCTTGTTTGTTTGTTTTTTGTTTTTTTGTTTGTTTTTTTTTTTGTTGTTTTTTGTTTTTTTTCTTTCTGTTTTAAATAAGGTCTCATTCTGTGGCCTAGGCTAGCCTTAATATCATGGCGCTCATTCTGCCTTGGTACCCTTAGTGCTAGGATTATGGGTGTGGTTCAGCTGGCTTAGCAGGATTTAGCAGGACTACTATTATTATTATTGTGCTATTGTTATTTCTGTTATTGTTGTTGTTTGAGACAGGATTTCTCTGTGTAGCCCTGGCTGTTCTAGAACTCACTTTATAGACCAGGCTGGCCTCGAACTCAGATCCACCTGCCTCTGCTTCCTGAGTACTGAACTGCGACACTACCACCCAGCTTATTTTTTTAGTTATAAAAATATTGTTTTATGAATGTATTTTGTCTATGTGTGTACATGTGCACCACATGAGTCCCTGGTGCTGGAGGAAGGCAGAGGACAGCATCAGCTCTGAAACTGGGGTTACAGATGGCTAGGAGCTGCCATCAGGGTGCTGAGAACTGAACTCAGGTCCTCTGCAAGAGCACCAAATGCTCTTAACTGCTGAACCGTGTCACCAGACCCAGGATTTGTTTCTTTAACCAGGTTCTTGGCTTTAGATTTTGTCTATAGAAGACCGTTGTGTCTCTCAACTTCACAGACCATACGTTCTTGTATAAAGCACTGTAAATATATTGACTCGCTATTATTAAGAATTTGAACTCGGAATCTTTTTTGAGCCAGGGTTTCTCTGTGTAGCCCCGGCGGTCCTAGATAGAACTGAATCTGTAGACCCGGCTGGCCCATCCTCTGATCTCATAGGTCTGCCTGTGCCTCCCTTCTGAGTGTTGGGATTAAAGGTGTGCACACCACTGCCCAGGTGAACTCAGAATCTTGTAAGAATTTTAATGCTAGGTGGCATCTCTTTGCCAGTCCTTGATTGTGGATTTATCCTAGGACCTCATGTAGGCTGGACACGCTCTGTGAGTGAGCTATCCTCAGCTATTAAGGTGGCTTCCTCTGCCTGCAATATGAACAGTCTAAGTTCTTACTCGGAGAGAGAACAAGCTGCCTGCCTTATCCCAGGTGGAAAGTGTGTATGAAGAAAGTAGCCAGAAGGACAGGCACACTTTATGTGGAACAGCTGATGAGAGGACTCTGTGCTGGGCTGCTACAGGTATGGGATCCTGACTGGGAGGGGCCTGAGATGGTGCATGTTTTTAGAAGGAATTAAGATTTTTTTTTTTTTTTTTTATGTTTATAGATCCAGACCTAAGATGTGATGAAACATACCTGGTATTAGTAGTAATTCATTTGCTGAGGCTTCACTGGACAAGGTGGGAGACAGTAACTAGGAGGTAGTATCAAACGCTCTTCTCGTCCCTGGCAGAATTTCCTGTTTGGCTGTAGACTCGAATGAGTTGAGGAAAACATGTTTTCTTCTGGCAGTTGAAAATAAAAGATCAAGCCAGGCATGTTGGTATAGTATACGCCCTTAATTACAGCACTTGGGATGCAGAGGCAGGAAGATCCCTCAGTTCAAGGCCAGTCTGTTCTACAAAGTGAGTTCCAGGACAGCCAAGGCGACACAGAGAGACCCTGTCTCAAAAAACCGACACCCTCCTACAAAAACAAAAAAAACTTCAAACCCCAGAAAACCAAAGAAGTTGTTTGTGCGTTCCAGGAGCCCCAAGAAATCTGTCACTTAGGTATGTGAAGGCCCCCAACTGTATAATATCTCAACAGGCTGCTGGCACTCTGCTGCTTCTAGAGAAGTCAGTCATGTACGGAAAGCCTGCTGGCCCTGGGCAGCATGCACGCTCGGCCCTAGAAGAAATCACAGGAAATAATTAAACAGAGAAGGTCAGAGAAAGAGGAAGTTCTTGTGTTGTTTCTGATGCGGATAGCATTGTTGTTAACAGGGATCAAGATGATGGTGTTTAAATCTCCTGGCATGTGACTGCCTGGGGCTTTGATTGTATTTAAAGCATGGTTCTTTTAGTTTATTCTTTTAGACAGCAGTCTTGTAAGGAAATGAATTGCTTTTAGGTCTTATCAGGAATCCCTGTGTGCCTAAGCAGAAATCTTAAGTAAGAGTTGCTTATAGCCAAGCATTTAAATGGGGTGACTGTCAAGACTATTAGAGGTTAATTTTAGGTATCTGCAGCTCTCCCTAATTCTCCTGATTAAACACTTTAACATAATAGTTTCCTTAATTGGAATAATGATGGAATATTAGCATGCATATTAAACCATTTACCTAAGTCTGAATAGGGTTAAAATGCAAATGGTCTGTCACTTGTCAGTTCTTACTCTTTTGAGATAATTCCTGGTGAGGAATGACAAGAGCCTGGAATATGAATTGGAAGAGGGAGGGCTGTACTTGGGCCTGGCTGCTGGAGATCTAAGAATAGACCACAAGGCTAAAATAAGTGAGAGATTCTTTGTTTCCCCCCAAAAGAAGGACTAAAAATACGCAAGCCTGCAGTTCTCCTGGGGGGGAGGTGGGACCCTGTGCTTTATCAGTCTGTCATATTTTTTTTAGGATCCTGAGTAGGGCCTAAGGTCCATTCCCAGGAAGTCTCTTTTTAAGATTATTTTTAAAGATTTGTAATTTTTAAACTGTGTGTGTGTGTGTGAGAGTGTATGTGTGTGTGCCTGTGAGTGCGGGTTCATGGGGAGGCCAGAAGAGGAGGGTGTCATGTCCCCTTGAGCTGGAGTTGCGAACAGCCTGACTTGGGTGCTGGGTAGTGATCTGGGGTCCTCTGTAAGAGCAGTTCTTCCTGTTATCGGCTGGTTCTCTCCAGCACCTGTGAGGGCATGTATGCCCCACAGTGTGGGCGTAGAGATCAGAGGACAGCTTTTGGGAGTTGACCTCTTGTTTGACCATGCAGGTCCCATCAGTCAAACTCAGGCCCTGAGAATTTACCCAGGGAGCCTTCTGACCAGCCCTAACCTGCAAGTCTTGAATTGACTAGCTGCCCACTGGCTCATAACAAGTAGTTGGGATCCTTAAGTGTTGCTTGTGAACTGAATCTGCAGTAACACCCACGTAGTGTGTATCTTTTTCAGTGCACACAGTAGTGCTCTTACCATAATGAAATAGAGCCTCATTAGATATTGCTGAAATGATAGTGGATATTTGTTTTATATTTTTGTCAACTCAGGAGTCATTAGGAGATGCAAGTGTAGCCCCTCAAGTGTGTGAGGGGAAGGGGGACGGTCCTTGAATTTCTTCCTTGCAGTCCATGTGGCTAGAAAGTTAGCAGCCAACTGTCAGACTCAGATGGGCGAGGGAAGCTCTTCAGGAGAGGAAAGGTCGAGCTCGGGTGGTCGTGATGTTGACCGTGAGTCAGCACTTGGTTTTCTGCTTAAAGCAGGAGGGTGAATCTTGCCTCTTTCAGCTCTGTCCATCTCTCCACCCCTGCAGCCATTGAACAAAATGGCCTTTCTCTGCAGTGCTTTCCTCTTTGTAATGGAGGAGAGGCTGCCCCAACTCTAAAAACTTAAACAGATTCCAGATAGCAAGAAAGAAAGTTCCAGATAGCAAGAAAGAAAGGGTGCCGTTTGTGGAATGAGTTCTGGGATTCAGGACACGTTGATTCCCACTCCTTTGCCACTAACCCGCTGTGTGGTCATGGTCATGCTAGTGCATGTCTTTGGATAGTAACACTATAAGACTTTTCTAGAGGCAGATGTTATAAAGAAACCTTATTGCTTTAGGAAAAAAAAAACTGGAGAGGTTTCTTAATGGTTAGTGCTCACTGTTTTTGCAGAGAAACCCAGGTTGGATTCCCATCACGCACATGATGGCAGATGTACCTGTAACTCTAGTTCCTGGGACTCTTATCCCCTCTTCTGGCCTCCTTGGGCTCACACAGCATATAGTACACGTAACCACATGCAGGGACATATACACAAATAAATAAGTCTTTAAAAATACAGACAGTGTGGTTGGGAATATAGCTCAGGGATAGAGCACTTAGCTGGCTAGCATGCACAGAGCCGCCCTGGGTTTGATCCCTTGTTTATAATCAGTCAACAAAACCATGTAGAGCCAAGCCTGTAAGGCAAGAGGCTGGAGGATCATGAGTTTGAGGCTAGCCTGATCTACATAGCAAGTTCTAGAACACCCAGAGCTACATAATAGATCCTGTCTCAAAACAAACAAAACAAAACAAATAATAAAAAGTAAGCACCCATACCCACACAGATAATCTGATTCCCACACTGGAGAGGCAGAGGCAAGTGGATATGATATCCATGAGTCTGAGGTCATCCTAGTTTACGTAGTGAGTTCTGTAGAGTGGCCAAAGCTACATAATGATAACCTGTTTCAAAAGTTGAAAAATAAATTTAAAAACACAACAAACTTTGATTTTCTACTGTTTTTCTCTTAAATAGAAAGAAACTTATTCATTCGTTTGTTTGTTTGTTTGCTTGCTTGTTTGTTTGTTTTGGTGATTATACTAGCCAAAGCAGAGTCTTGAGTTTTTGCAGACTGGCAGAAGGGTGCTAGTGTATTTGCAGGAAGAGACAGACCAGACAAGCTGGGAAGGAGCCAGCTCTTGTCCAGAGGCTTCCTCTACAAGCAGGACGCCCCATCTGGAAGTTCATGCCTGGTGAGGCTGGAGAAAACCAGTTGGGTCCAGATAACTTTTGGAGATTGCTGAGTGCTAGGCCAGGAAGACCTCCAAGCAAGCAGATGAAGAAGCAGTAAGTTGGTCATAGAAAACTAGTTAGAAGGTGTGGGCTAGGTTGGCAAGAGGGACACTTGTCACTGTGTCTGATGTGTCAGATAGGACTTTTCTGTTTGCTTTTAGCACTGGGGGTGTTGATGGAGAAGTCTGCCTTCATGAGAGGTCATTGGTCTGAAGGTGTGACGTTCAAAACAGTAAAGCAGCTTGCTTTGACTCTGCTAGTGTGTTAGCTTCATATTGCTGCCTCTCCTCTCAGCCTTTCTCAACAGGGTGAAGAAGCATCTGCTACTTACTACAGCATTGTAGAGCTGGAGATGTTACGAATGACAAGCTTAGGTTCCTTCTTCAACACATACGTTGTAGTCCGGCAAGGCAATTTAAGGTTATACACCCACGCTGTGGTTTGAGCTATGTCCGAGAGATAGCATCTGGTCTTGGTCCCATCCCGTTTTGGGTTTTATATTAAACATTTGCGACCTTTGTTAGCTCTGAGTTGTCAGAGCCTCAGGAGACAGGAAGAAGATGGAGACAACATCCGTTCAGATCCATGTGGCCCATGTAGATATTGAAGCATCCACACGAACAGATTGCTAGCCTTGGTCACATGCTGTGCAAGGGTGAGATAGAGGAGCTTCCAAATGCTCTTCCTGTGTGTGTCGCCTGTGGCTTGGCAGGGGGTACAGGAAGTTTGGGAGCGGAGGCAAGGGGGCCTCCAGATGGCCATCCTGCAAGAGAGATGAGCCCTCAAACAGTTGAAATAAAGCTCCCAGGATTTTGCCTCTGGGCTACAGAAGGAGTGTTTCTCTGGCTACCTATGGTTTTCTCTTGCTATCCACCCCACATCGTCTATGCCATGTGTGCTTTTGATGTTTCCTGCCAAGACTGTGTGGTCATAGACAGTAGGAGGGAGTATTTGATATGCTGGTCTCCAGGGTGAAGGGCAGTGGATGCCAGGCTGGGATGGGTGGTGGCTTTAGGCACACTGCTGTGACAATTCATGACACTGTTCTAACAAAGAGAAAGAAGGACGTGTTGGCTCTCTTGTCGTGGAAGAACATTTTTCCCTTACTGTTTTTTAACAGGCTTTTCATTGTGTATCCCAGGCTGACCTAAAAGTCAATGGCATTTCTCCTGCTTAAGCTTCCTGGGTGCTAGGATTACAGACCGTGCCATCGTGCCTTGCCAGCCAGCCAGCCAGCCTGGTTCCTCCACCGCCCCCCCCCCCCACCCTCATTTCCACGTGACTCTCCTGTCTCCATCTCCTGTCTTGTAGGAGTGCTGGGTTTACACATGTGAGCATTGCACCCAGCTATGTGCCTGGCTTCCAGGGAGAGAACTGAGGCTGTCAGCTTCTGTGGCAAGTGTTTTGGCATATGGAAAGAGACATTTAAATAGGACCGTGTCAACCAACAGCTCAGAACTCCAGAAACCCTTCTTTTCCCAGAAATGGAGCAATCATGGTTGGCTTACACCTCTAGTGCCAGTGGTTGGAAAGAGACGTCCTTCTCTGAAGGAGAGTCAGGAGTTCAAGGCCGGGCTCAGCTACAGAACAGGCTTGAGGCCAGCTGGTCTGGATGAGACTGTGCTTGAGAGAGAGGGTGGAAGATGCAGTCGTGAGTTCACATGTACTATTCTGAGGCTAGGCTCCCATTCTTAATCCCTGTTTACAGGTTTCTATCCATCAGTTCACTGTCGCCTTGTTACTGGGGCCTGGAAGTTTGCCAAGCTGTAAGTTTCTGTCCTACAGTGTCTTGACAGGGTCATCTTGATGCGTGCGTGCTTGGGCCTCTGAGGATGCAGTCCTGACAGCCTTACAGAAGTGCTTTTGTTTCTCTCTCCTCCTCCCCTCTCCCCTTTTCTCTCTTCCCTTCTCCCTCTCTGGTTACAACCTTCCCCACCCCCACTCCCAAACAGGGTTTCACTGTGTAGCCCTGGTTGTTCTGGAACTCACTCCCACCAGGCTAGCTGTGAACTCAGAGATCCTCCTGCTTCTGCCCCTGAGTGCTGGGATTTAAGGTGTGCACACCACCACCTGGCTTTCTCTCCTGTTTTTTGAAACAAGAGTTTCTATGTGTAGCCCAGGCTAACCTTTATGCTGTGTGGTCCAGGATAAGCTTTAAACTCAGTCCTTTTACCTTTGCTTTTGAGTGTTGCGATTACAGTGATGTGTGTGTGTGTGTGTACGTGTGTGTGTGTGTGTGTACGTGTGTACGCACTCATAGAGCCCAGGCTAGCCTCAGACTTGCTGCATAGCCAGGGCTAGCCTTGAACTCCTGATCTTTCCGGCTCCATCTCACCAATATGCACACCATGCCCAGTTTTATGTGGTGCTGAATGGAGCCTCAGGCTTTATGCTTGCTGAGGAACACTGCCACCTAAGCTGTGTCCCCAGCCCTGATCTGGATTTTTGGTGTGATCCCCAGGTGGTTCTGCCTACAGGCCAGTTTGAGATCTATCCCCCTAAACTCAAACTATATCCGCATGTCCACTTCCTTAAATATCTAACCACCGAGCACTCAGCAGTCTTAAAGGCCTCCTTCGTGCGGTGCTCCAGCCACCCAGTGCTCTTAACAGTTCTTGAGTGCGTGTTTACACAGAGTGCATTTTATGAAGTCCATAAAGACATATTTACCCACCAAGTCACCAGCCGCTCCAAAGGTCAGCTTCACCAGGTTCATACGAAAGGTACTTAACTCCAAGCCAATTAACACTAAGATGGATGCCAATTAAGGCAGGGAAGTGAGCTGTTCAGCCAGCATTCCACTCCTCACTTACGTCCTCTGCTATAGCGTGACTTTCTAGTCTCCTTCCTTTTTTTTGGAGGGGGGGGGTTGAGACAGGGTCTCTCTGTGTAGCCCTGGCTGTCCTGGAACTCACTCGCTAGCCCAGGCTGGCCTCGAACTCAGAAATCCTCCTGCCTCTGCCTCCCAAGTGCTGGAATTAAAGGCGTGCGCCACCTCTGCCCGGCTCTAGTCTCCTTCCTGACAGTGCCTTCTCATAACCTGCGCACATGGGGCCTGTTAATGCGCATGTGCAGAGGTACCGCTTGCCATGTCGTCACGTGGGAGCGCTGCTTAAGAGAACTTGGTGGAGGCAACCGTGAAGCCTAACCTGACCTCCACTGTGTGCAGCGGGAGCATCGTTAGCACTGCGGAAGAAGGGGAGAGTCAGGCTGCCTTGCAGCTTCTTTCGAAGCTTGTCTGAATCCTCAAAGGATTCAGTGAAAGAATGTGCTTGGTCCATGGAAAATGAACAATTAAAGAGAAAAGGCAGCAGGTGATGGCAATAACAGGAAAGCCGAAAATGTAAGAACTAACCCATGATATTAACAGGTGGGTTGTTTTCAGCCCCGCAGTGCAGTCGCAGGAGGCAAAACAATCTTAGGTCTGGCTCGGGACTCTCTGCCACCTAGGTGGCAGCTGTACATTTTACACTGAGACCCTTACCTACCCAGAGAGTGGGTTCCCGTTTTGACAGACCTGTGCTCTGTCTAGACGGGATCTGAGGTAGCCCAGGCTGGCCTCTGTCTTTTAACTTGGCCAAGGATGACCTTCAAGTGCTGGGATGATTGCTATGAACCAAACACACTTGGCTTCATATTAGCTTTCTGTTGTTTGACATACTCTTGTCTTAGCCTCCAGAGTGTTGGGAGTTCAAGTGTGAGCCACCATGCCTGGCCTGTCTGCTAAGGATTTATGACTGACATGGGGCAAGAGAACTTAAGTATGGACGGATAAGACATCCAAGGATAACACCGATCGATGTCCTTCATCACTCTTTTACACTGACAGTGTCTCGTTGAATGTGGAGCTGGCGGCCAGCAAGCCCCAGTAACCCCTCTCCTGTTCCTTCTGCCTTTGCTCCTCACAGGTGTACACGTGGCCCTGCCCAGTGTGGGTGCTGGGAATGGGAACTCTGGTTCTCAGTGTGCCAAGCACCCTTACCCTCTAAGCCATCTCCCCAGCCCCTTCTGATCATTTTAAGATTCTTTCCTCCCCTACCCCAGTCCTCTGTTTCTCATAGCTTTCCCTACATAACGCTCGTCCTGGAAAGCAGAAGTACCCAGAATGTCCTGTTTTCTCATGGTGGGGGACTCCCCGAGAGCCCAAGGGAGCGTTGTCCTCAAGGCTGAGCTCTGGGGAGGTTGTCTGTTAGCCCTTCTTGTGTTCTTTTCACATGAAGTGAAGCAGGGACAGGTAGTATCTCCGTGTGTTACCCATCCAGTCGATTTATTTGTTTGAGACAAGGTCTCGTTATGTAGCCCTATGTAGCCTAGAGCTCACAGAAATCTGCATCTGTCTCTTTAGTACTGGTATTAAAGGTGTGCGCCACCTCCCCTGGCCTAAGCCAATACCTTTTGATTTAGGGTAACTTACAGAACCTGAAGCAACTTCTCAGAGCTACGTCATTCAGGAAAATGTCTCTCCCTTCCCCAGCAATTGTTAACCAGCTGTAAATCCTCAAGAAGGGGTGGAGCTTTGTGACAACTCCTTTTCTTTTTAGGGCAGGATCTTAATGTGCAGCTCAGGCTGGCCTTGACATTGAGGCTATCCTCCTGCCTCAGTTTGTCAAGTTCTAAAGAGTACAGGCGTGAGCCCCACACTTGGTTCTGATTGGTCTTTTGATTGAAGCAACTGGAGAGCAAGGTTTAGGTTTGCAAAGCGAGTGTTTGGTTGGATCTGCAATGCTTGCTGTGCACTGACTCAGCCAAGCCTGCCTTCAGCTCCGCAGTGCCTTCCACCCAGCCTGCACAGAGAGGGATAACGTGCCAAGTGCCATCATGGTCCCCTGTACCTCTCAAATCTGGCTGTGTAGCAATGGGTTGGAGCCTCGTTCTCCAACACATCTAGGTAAGGACAATTTTCAGTTGCTTTGAAATGTGTCTTGTTGAACTTTTGTCATTTATCTTATCATTAAATACAGTCACCAGTATTTAGCACACCTCACCCCACATCAGAACAGGTACACAACCACCTCAAGTTCCCGGTGAAGAAGTTACTGTGAGTTGGGTGTGATGGCACAAACTACTACACCCAGGCCGGAGGAATTCAAGGTCAGCCTCCTTATAACTTACTGGAGGCTAGCCTGAGCTACATGAGACTCAGCTCCAAAACAACTACCACCACCACCACCATCACAAAATGGCAAATTATTGAGCCAAGTGTGAAGGAGCTAAATGTCCCATTTGAGAAAGTGGTTAGATTTTTTTTTATTACTTCATGTAGCATCAAGCTGTGGGACCAGAAACTAGGGTGGCCCAGACCAACTCTCAAGCTTTCAGGACCGGGCATCCTGCCTCTCAGAAGCCAGAAGAGAACACTAGATTCCTGGAACTGGAGTTAAAAATTGTAAGCTATCCTGTGGGTGCTGGGAACTGAACCTGAGTTCTCTGCAAGAGCAGCAAAGTTCTCGTAACCTCTGAGCTATCTCTGGAGCCCTGATTTCTTTTCCTTTTCCTTCTTTCTTTAACAGGTCACTTCATTGCTCCTGACTGCTGTGAGGTGGGCTTGAAGGGGTCACTTGACAGCATAAGGGCCAGTCATTTAGCAGAAGCCCCAGTTCTCTCAGGCAGGAGTGCTCCTGGTGGGAGGCGGAGGGTGGATCAGCTCAGAGGACTTGTGGAGGAACTCAGATGCAGCTGCTTAAATTAGTTCAAAGTGAGAAATGTAATTACTATGCTTGCTCAAACCAAATGTCTGAACATTGTTATACAATGAGGTGTAATCACAGAAAAGGAGGTTGCGTGGCCGCAGCACTCCCACAAAATAGCCTTTGTGTTCCCGGAGCCCCATGGCGCTGATTAATCTCTGGGGGTGTTGAATCCCATTAAGTTCAGGTGTGTGTGCTGGACTTAATTGGCGGAGTTTGGACATTCATTTACAGTTGCTTTGCATTTGTAGCAAGTGTCTGAAGAAGGAGAAGGAAGCAGTGTTGAGCATTTTAGCTAAGTGTACTTGGGTCAGAGTAAAAGATCCCGGAGGAGAAGCAAGAGTTGCCTCACCACTGACCCTGTGGCCTGCTTTGAAGGACGTTGTTCTGTGTGGAGGACAATGCTGTAGCTCCCTGGACATGAGTGTGTATTGCATGGGTCATGTTGACCATGTTTCTCTCCATCAAGCTGGAAGAGCACGAAGGGGCAGTTTGGATTCTCATTCCACCATTTGTTAGTCATGTGACCTAGGACAGTTAGGCAGACTCCGAGCTTCAGTTTTTCTCCTGAAAAATGGGCTGATGTGTACGTGACTGTGTGATTAATATACCCTTGGTACAAGGGTACATTAGCATGCAATCTTTTAGCATAACCACATTCATAAAGATGTATAACAGTAGACAAAAATACCAGGTGCGGTAGTGACAAGACGGGAACATGAGGAGAGTGTGGTGTGGGAAGCAGGAGCCTGGAGCTAAGTGAGGCTCGTCCTCAAATGGGCTGCTATGGTCTGCTGGAGAAAGAAAGGAAGATAGATCTGTTTATACTGTCTCAAGTGGTACCTTACATGTCAGAGCTGCGTGCACCATTATTGGTAAGAACTGGGCATGCGCTTGTTATTTTGATATAAAACCATTTTATGCATCCACTGCCCACAGGCCTTAAAACCTGAGCTCCTCCTGTCTCCTCATTCTCAGGCTCCATACCTACAACTTGTGTTTGTGTGTTCTGTGGCTTCTTCCTGACCTTGTGTCCCTAACTTCAAGATCTGTGGACTCCAACTACCAGAGACCCCTTGGAGGGCCAAGCATCTGCCAGTTCGCTGCGCTGTATGCCTGAGTCCCAAGAAGTGCCTGCTGAATGAATGGTTGGATGGATGAGACTCAGTGTGAATAAACACCGACGTTAAATCATACATGTTCCTTGAGAAAACTCAGAAGAAACTTATTACAGAGAGTTGGGAGATTTAAAAAAACAACTCAGTTTTGTCATAGATAACTAGTATAAACTTGTGTATATCTGGTTACCGTGCATTTCATTTTTATTTAATTTAATTGTGTATATGTTTGTGTGGGCAATGTGCACACAAGTGCACTGCCAACAGGGTCCAGAAGAGGGCGTCAGATCTCCTGGGGCTAGAGTTAGGTGATCGTTGTGAGTGAGAACCAAGTTCAGGTCCTCGGCTAAAGCAGTCCTTGCTCTTAACTGCTGAGCCATCTCTCCAGCTCCAATAACAAACTTGATTTATTTAGCTTTTGCGTGTATTTGATTACAGATTTTAACTCAGCACGGCTGGCTTGCCGCCATACTTCTTAAAACAATTAAAAGTTGTGCTTCACGTGTGCTTATAAAAAGCAGTTCTGGTTGGATCCCCAGGTCAAAAATAAAACAAATCAAAGGGAAAATTGTTAGCATGAACAATCCATGGATATTGGCTCTCTCACAGTGAGTGTGTGTGTGTGTGTGTGTGTGTGTGTGTGTGTGTGTGCGCGCGCGCGCGCGCACGGTCACACCGGCATGTGAAGCCATCCTAGGCAGGGTCCTTCCACTAGCAGACTAACCAGAAGCAGCAGGGACACCTGGGGACCCATCAGTGGCAGCAGGTGATCTGAGGTCTAGGCCTTCCTCAGCTGTACTTCTAAGTCATGGGGGTCTTGCTATGTGACTGGTTCCTCTTCAGCACAGCTGGGTGGTGGGCTGAGATTCTGCCCCTAATGGCTTCTTGGTCTCTGCTTTCACCAGAGACCTTGTTTCGGGATTCCACCCTTGAGTTTTGTCTTCAGTGTTTTGGGGTTTCTCTTTGTGCTCTCAAGAACTCTAGTGTACTTAATCCTTCGGAACATAATCCTTTCTGGGAACAGTTGTTTCCTGAGGAGGGTTGGTCCGTTTGCCTGTGGTCACTACAACGCCACCATGCTTTTCTTCGGGGCCTCCTAGAGCTCGGGCTCCTGTGTTTGTGTCTGGGGATGTGTGTTGGCTTTGGGACGTGAGTCAAACGTCACTAGGTTCAGTGTCACACAAAGGGATCATACTGAAGTTCTTAGGCAGAGTGGAAGAGGCTCGGATGTGGGAGGATTCATTTCTACTCCTCAGATTACTCAAAAGTGCTCCCTCCTTATTGTCTAACATGACAGCCTCTGGATGGTGCTCCACCACGGAGTTGCATGCCTAGCTTTCCCTCCTGCCTACTTTTTATTTTTATTTTTGGATACTGGGTCAAGTTCTATAGCCCAGGCTAGACTTAAACTTATTCTCATCCAGCTGTCTCCACCTCTGGAGTCCTCGGATTACTGCTGTGCGTCACCATGTGTCAGGTTTTGGTTTTGCAGATCTCACTAAATTGCCTTGAACTTGTAATTCCACCCGCATTGCCTTCAAGTGAGTGCCACCGTGCCCAGCTAAGTCCTGTGGTTACAGTGCAAAGCAGAGCCCCTGGGTGGTGGTGCAGAGCGGAAGCCCTCATGGGCTTTACTAACTTCTGAATCATCAGAGGATTTCTTTGAATATAGATAGTTTACGGAATTTTCATTTCTCCGATTTAGGTGACAATATAGACTCGAATTTAACTCTAGTTAATGTTGAGATACTGAGATTTTGTCATGAAATTGATGGTTTTTATTGTCTTACAGAATTGAAGCTGTAGTAAAGACTGGAACACTACCCAGGGCTTAGCCTGCCCCTTTCTCCTTGCTTGTATAGGCTGGCCTGCGTGCCATCTAGCCCCTGTCTTTACTGACTATGTGCATGTAACCTTAGTCTGACTTCCCCAGCTTGGCCTTTCCCAGGACTCAAGGTTTCTATGGTGACTCCACATGGGTGTGTGACAAGCACCTGGTGTGTTCCACCTAACTCTCAGCCTTGGCACAGGTACCTGTGCTGACCCTGGCACAGGTACCCTCTCTTACGCCACCAGACTTAAGTATGTCTGGTACCTAGTGTCTGGTCTGTCGGTTGGTCTGTCTCTGTGTGAGCAGGGACATCTTTTGTGTACTTTGGGAAGCGTTGGCGAGGTGAGTTTTGCCATTCTTGTTGGCTCTCCTTTCTGACAAAAGGTCAAACTGGCCTGTTGCTCCCAGTGATTTTTTGCATTGTAAAGAAGCCATTTCCAGAGACTGTGAGGAAATGAGGCCCTGCCAAGACAGGCTGCATAAAGCCCTTGGTCCTTTTTTGAGACGTCAGGTTCCTGTGAAAGCCTCTGCCCCTTTAGTCACCCAAGAACAAACACTGTGCTGATTGCCGCGCGGGTTGTATTGGGAATGGTCTAACTGTTCGTGTAACTCAGAAAACTGCTCCTCCTGAGTTCTCACTGTAAGTTTCTCCTACTTGGTACTGGGGGAGGGGAGCAGGGGGCTAAGGGACATAGCCCTGACCTTGTGGTTCTTTGTAAACATGGACTCTGATTCTAGTTAACTGGGCAGATGTGTGTATCTCTGCTACATCCCAGAACTCTAGCAGAATGGTAGAAAGGAATAAAAACACTGTAAACCCTCTCTCACCTCCAGAAACAGAATAGCAAGTAGATTCTTCAAGATGGAGTGTCAGTGCCGAAATGCGGCCCGCTTACTTGCCTGTCTGCCAGGCAGGCAGTACAAAATCGAGGATGGTTTGATGGAATTTTTGCTATGGATTCCCAAAGGCTGTGGTTGAGTATGTAGTGACCAAAACCATTGGACCAAAGGAAAAAGAGAATTCCCCAGAAATAGTATCCCATACAGGAGGGAAGAAAGAGGCCCCAGCTCTAGAGCTGAATGTCGGAGCCATGACACCAGCAGTCTAGACCCAGGATAGAGGACCAATATTCCTAGAAGTTTTAGCACGAACAGCAATGGATGCTCTTGACCCAAATCACAGAATATTCCAGCCAGCTCTGGTCCTGTTTGTGGTTTAAACAATAATTCATCATAGGAAGCAGCAAAAACAACCAAGGAGTTGTTCTGTTGCTTTCCCCCATACTGAGATCTAACCCAGGGCCTCTCATAGGCCAGGTAAATACTCATCCACTGAGGTCCAACTTCAGTCCAGCTGGGTTTTGTTGTGGTTGTTTTGTTTTGTCTATTGGAGGAGGAGGGTGTTGAGATGATGGTTTGAGGCTGTCCTTGAACTCTGATTCTTCT
The DNA here is from genome assembly GCA_030674055.1 of Rhabdomys pumilio. Classification (NCBI taxonomy): domain Eukaryota; kingdom Metazoa; phylum Chordata; class Mammalia; order Rodentia; family Muridae; genus Rhabdomys; species Rhabdomys pumilio. The sequence continues at coordinate 67,349,146 of JANHMN010000007.1, forward strand.
TGTGACTCCCAAGTACTGTGATTATGCACGTGTTGAAGTTTGTTTTATTTTGCTGTATATTGTAATGCTAAGTGTGGCTCCCAAGATCTGGTTGCCCCGGAGACGAGAGAGTCTGCACTTAGACCCAAATGATGCGACCCTATGTGACCTTGCCCCCAAATTATTTCTGATTGGTAAATAAAGATGCCAGCAGCCAAGCTGGGCAGAAGAGACATAGGTGGGTTTTAGGGTCCCCGGGCTTGAGGGTCAGAGGAGAACTACCAGGGAGAAAAAGGTAAAAGAAAAAATGTTGCCATGGGTTAGGAGTCAAAAAAACATGGCCCCAAGGGCTGGCCAATTGGAGTTAAGAGCAGGCCAGATAAGCATAGTAAGTAATAACTTACTTATAAGCATAGTAAGTAATAAGTTACTGGTTAAAAAAAAATTAGATTTTAATAACATAGAGGGTAGATATATGCCCAGCTATAGCACTGATTAAGGTGTATTGTAAATAATAAAAGTTATGTGTCTTTTATCTGGTGGGGTAAAAATCTCCAGATTGGGAGTAAAAATTTCTACAATACAGGCGTGTACCACCATGCCCAGCACATTTTATTTTTCCAGATAGTGTTTCTCTGTTCAAACCTGGCTGTCTTGGAACTCACTCTATAGGCTGGGCTGGCCTTGAACTCAGAGAGATCCACCTGCCTCTGCCTCCCAAGTGCTGAGACTAAGGGGGTAAGCCACCACAGCTCCCAGCACAATTTTTAATTTAAAAAAAAGAAAAAAAAAACAACTCTCTCCCAAGATGAGCTCTATGTATTTATATAGTAACAGTCTATTTAACTATTATATTTCTTGGTTATGCTGGGAATCTGACTTAGGGTCTTGTGCATGCTGGACAAGAGCTCTCCCATAAGCTAGATCCCTCCTTGGACTATTTAAGAAGGCGCAAAGAGGATTGTGATGGAGCCAGTGTACAGAGTGGAGCTGAAAGTCAGCAAACATATAGGTCACAGCCATGCCTGGTGTCACTTCCCTGCAGTGGGAGAACTCAGTTCCGGTCACACTGTGGGAAGGTGATGTGTCTACAGGGGTCTTGCTGAGATGTTGCTTCTGTCTGTAGGAAACTGGCAACATACTTAGAAGAGGAGCTCTGAGTTAAAGAACAGATTATCTTGTTGTGAATGAAATGGCCTCTCCCCAATTGCTGTCCAAAACACACCATAGGAGTTTGGTGCAAAGACAGGCTGGTTCGTCTTGGTTTAGGCAGCTAAAGAAAAGCTTTCCCATTAGGGCAGAGAACTGACTCTCATAGGTAATGAGTAGGTTTTAGTCAAAAGGAGACATGTCCCAACTCAATCTGCTCAAATTGCTAGCACGAAAAGTCGGCATTGCTTATGTTTTGAGGGCCAGAGTCTTTCCTTGTTGCTGTCTTGGCCAGTTTCTGATAGGCTTGGATCATTTTCAGGGTGTTCATGGGTAAGTGCTTAAGGCTAGGGCCCGTGAGCCCCAGCACCGTCTCAGCCTGATGTCAAACCAAGGTGTTTCCGTTCAAAACAAGGAGAGACAAGTCACGTCTTTTTTTCCTCTTTCGGTTTTCTGAGGGCTGTGACTAAAATGTTCTTGCCTGAACAGTTCTTGCATTCTTATTTAAAAGAAGACTCTGGCACACGGCAGACCTCTTCTAGCTATCTTTAGTGGGCTGTGGGGTGTAAGTGATTAGGAATTCAGCTGTGCTTGCTACCAAGGCTGCTTAGCAGACACGCTTGGATAGGACTTGAGAATAGCCTCCTGGGCTCAGAGATCTAATTTTTCAAGTACATGGTATGTAAGAATCTCTCCTCGGGCCCATGCATCCAAGGCTCTTTGCACCAGAGGCCTGGGACTTCTTTGTTTCAAAGCCACCACCCTTGGCCCTGGAAAGACAGCCATGCCTCACTTGGAGCAGACAGGAGAAGTCTGACTTCATTTCAGCGTGCCTGTGGAATACAAAATTCTTTACTTCTCTAGTGCGGCCCTGCACAGATCCATCTCTGTCTGGAGAGGCTCAGCTGCGTGGTAGTACTGGCTCTTCAGTGTTTTAAAACTTGGAACTGCCTCTTGCCTTTGCCCTAGAAAAGTTGTGTTTTCACTCAGCTAGCGTTTATGGGGTTTCTGCCATTCGTAAATGCAAAGCTCAAAGATGCATCCGATTCGGGAATGTGCACAGCTGGTGGCAGCCAGGTATACAGACTCATGCACCAAGGTTATCTTTCAAATAAGAATGCAAGAACTGTTCAGGCAAGGTAAAATTTAATCAAAGCCCTCAGGAAAGCGAATGGAGAAAAAGATGTTACTTTTCTCTCCCTGTTTTGAACAGAAACACTAAGATGTGCCGTGAGGAAGCGGGTTGTGGAGCTAGAATGTCTCTGGGCATTTTTTGGCGGGGAGGTTACTTAGGTGGGTAGAATTCTGGGACCTCCTGGTGGAGAAAGGGACGCCTCCCTCATCTTAAAGGACAACAGGTTTAGGTGTGCAGAGAGGGACTCTCTAGATGTAGCGTACAGACCCATGTGGTAGAAAGCACAGGACCAGAGGGAGAAGTAGAGGAGCCCTCATGAGGAGTCCTCACACTGCCTGTTTTGCGTATGCCCGTTACCCACCTGAGGACCAGCTCGCATCGGCCCATTAAATCCTCTCCGTAACTGTTTTCCTATTGGAGGAAAAACAAATAAGTTCTAGAACATTTTGCACCCAGGGCAATCTGACTTCACACCTCAGGGTTTTAGTCTCTAAGCCTGAGTGTGCTTCCCCCAGAGCAAATCAGTGGATACTTGAAGGGGGAAGGAATAATTTGAAGAGATAAAATTTAGGGGAAAAATGTGGTTTGGAATAGATGGGGGAAAGGACCCATCCCAGTGCTGAGCTAACTACGATGGACGCTTCAGGAAGCCATTGAAAGTTTTTTTAATGGGGTGTGATGTGACCACAGCAAGTCTTCCAGCCATACCTGTAAAAACATCTGAGTTCATCACTATGTGCCAGACACTGTCCCCAAGCCTAGCACCCTCATTACAGCCTGTGAAGTAGGTGCGGTGGATACCCGCTGTACCTGTTAATGGAAGTCAGTGCAAGTTTAGAGAGGCTAGAGGACTGGCCAGAAGTACACTGAGTATTGTTATGTGAGGTGAACTTGAGGTCAAAGGCAAAAAGGTCACTGGAGAAAGGCTCCGGTGCAACTGAGGAGCCTTGGAGAGTCTGATGGTAGAGGCTGGACGAGTCCAATGGCAGAGGCTTCCAATCTTTACCCTCTAGGATGCCGGTGTTGATAAAAGACCTCTACCCTGTATGTGAGATGCCAGTATTGATAAAAGAGGAAGAACGGACAAGTCCCCTTCTTGGTATCTTTTCTACACAAGCGAAGAATCAGGCTGGAGTGTTTTGCTCAAAGGTCAGACCAACAACTTGAGCTAAGGGCAGTTGTCAGGTATATGCAGGATTCAACTTTAGAAAGAAAACACATGTGATGGCTGGGACAAAGACAGGGGCTCCCTGGGGATTACGGAGCACTCTGATTCAAGACTGATAGAGCTTTAGAGATCTCTGCGGGGGTTTGGGTCTGTTCTTTTCTAACAACCATCAAAGAATAAGTGTTTGCTTATTGACAGTTCTGAAGGCCGAAAGGTTCAAGACCGGTGGCCGAGTCTGGGAAGGATCTTACTGCTGTAAGGTAGTTCAGGGTACCCCGTGTCAAGACAGATTGCTAGCTCAGGTCTCTCCTGCTTTTATAAATCTCTAATGCTGCCTGGGGCCCCTTTCCCGAAACCACATCTACTCCCTATCTTCAGACACACTAGCTTATGACTTTGGGAGTTATATGCCCAGTAGCTGACATTTGGAGAACACACTGAGATGGGAGCAGAGGGACAGCTGGATAGGCAGTACTTGACGTGAATCCTCGGAGGAGCTGAATGACAGAAATTACTGTGTCCCTGGACATCTCTGTACCTGTAGCTTTGTCACTAGGGTCAACCAGCCTCAGCCTGAGAGTCTTCCATTTTCCCACTCAGGAAACAATTCAAAGTCACAATGGTTTTGGCTCAGGATTTGACTCAATTCATGCCTAGTACCCATAAAAGACCAAGTTTGACTTCCAGCACTATGTAAACTAGTCACAAAGCTGGAATTCCAGTCCTAGGGAATTGGAGGCAGGAATATGAGTTCAAGGTAATCTCTGCCTATGTGGTGAGTGAGTTTGGAGCCTGCCAGGCTGCATATTGCCCTGACAGAAGTAGAGCAATGTAAAAATACAGCATAGGCTTTTAAACACAGAATTTTATCTTAGGAATGAGGAAGGAATACAGGCTCAGAGAGTGATGCCATCCATGCCTTCCTGCTTCTTGTTTGGAGTAAGCCGGGAGTAGACAAGAGGCATGAATGGATGAAGGAAAGTTTTAGAAAGAACAGTTCTATGCTGCATACGCCCATATGCAACAGTGATCGCATTATAATGTAATTGAAAAATTTTTCCACTGGGCAGTGGTGGCGCACACCTTTAATCCCAGAACTTGGGAGGCAGAGGCAGGCAGATTTCTGAGTTCGAGGCCAGCCTGGTCTACAGAGTGAGTTCCAGGACAGCCAGGGTTACACAGAGAAACCCTGTCTCAAAAAATAAACAAACAAACAAAAATTCCATTACCCAGAAATGCCACATGTCAGATCATATTTAGGTTGATGCTGGTGTAACCAAACGAACTCTAGTGCCATTCACATAAAACTTTTAACACAGTGTGCTGCAGACCAGGTGACCATGAAGAAGATATGCTTTATGGCATCCTTTTGAAAAGAAAGTCTTCTTCTAGGACACTTTTAACTCTTGTCTCCATTGCTAATAAACGACTATGTTTCGTGTCTTCCCTAGTCTGATTATTTGGGATATACTCAAATATGCTTGCAAAAGGGAACCATAGACCAGGAAGCACCAGTAAAGCTTCCGTATTTTTGGTAAGTCTCTTTATAGTAACTATTAAGGTAAAGGTTAAATGATTCATCAACAAATAGGTATTGACGTAAGCCTTTCAGCTTGGGATTTGGGGAAAAGCAGTCAGGTGGGGGGGGGGGTGAGCTCGACACGTATTTCCCACCTATGTTAAGGGTTCTAAACGTGTTTGAGGGCTGGTGAGGTGGCTCAGCCAGCAGCTTGATGTCCTAATGACCTGAGGGGTCAGAGAAAGGAGGAAAGAGAAAGATTCCTGCAAGCGGTCCCAACCTCCACATACAACAATAACAACTAACCATAGGCTTTAAAATATGTCTAATAAGGTGGTTAGAAGTTCTAAGCAGGGTGATTTTTATAATGTGCTGCTTTCTTTCCCTCGTCCCTGTCTCTGTTGCAATGACTTTCTACAAGAAAAACCTACTAGTTCTGTGACCTTTGCCTTCTGAAAAGGAGCCGGGGAAGGATCCCGTTTGAACTTGTGGCATCTTGCCTACTACAGGTAGAGTCCACAGAGTCACACATGGAGGATCAGAATCACAAGTGACTCCTCCCTGCTCTGAGCTGGCCTGTGCTCGTTCCTCCTCCTTTCCACTCCATGCCCAGCAAGCCACTGAACAGCACTTAGGAGAGAGCCTGAGCCTGTTTCTGGCTAGTGAACAGAGCTTTGCAGTGAGTGGCTTCGTTCTGCGAGTGGAGCTCACACAGACATCCAGTTTGTATCCTGGGGATTTGACTATGACAGTTTCCTTGTTTCAACACTTGTGGTATTGTGGTGACACTGGAGCCTGCACTCAGGACTTCCTTCTAATAGAGAACCTCCCCTCACATCTTCAGAGTTGGAGAGGGATGTATTTTAACTCAGCTAGGAAGGAAGCAGAATTGTTTGCACCTAAAAGTCTCAGGAAAAAAAAAAAAACAAAAACAAAAACCTCACAGAGGAGTTACTGGGTTTTCCGTAGTTTGACTGTATACAACAAGCAAAGAAAAGATGCATTTCAGGTACAATGCATGAAGAGTTAATATGAAATTATGAATTTGGGGACTTACAAAAGAGACATTAGACAACTAATAACAAAACAAACAGTTCCTTTTTTGTTTGCGTACATGTGTGCACAGGTGAGAGGAGTCTACAATGACGTGCGGAAGTCAGGGCAGCTCTGAAGGCATGAGCTCTGAGGAAGCTCATGCCTTCCACCTTGTCCAGGCAAGATCTCTCCTGTGGTTTGTGATGCTGTTCCGGACTCTGCCAAGTCCTTCAGGCTAGCACTAATCTCCCAAGCTCCAGGCAGTTCCGTCTGCCTCCCATCTTACAGAGGCAGCACTAGGATCCCTGCTCTACACCACTGCACCGGGCTTTATAAAGTAGTTTCAGAAATAGAAGTTGGGTTGTCAGGCTTACCTTAATAGTGCGCTAACTGAGTAAAAGAGAAAAACATAGCTAGAACAAAGTAGCTAACCCACAGATTATAAAACTATTGTAATGAAATATTACAGCCCCACCCCAACTTTCTGTCCAGTGGAAAAATATTGTAAGATTATGACTTGGGTGAGAAATAATTTTCATGCACAGTTATTGGAAGTATAGTTGAATGTCCTCTTTCTGGGGAGCAGTTCTGTCGTTTGTATTTCTTCCCCCCTCCTCTACCATGAGAGATCTTCTAGAGATGTAGAGGTAACACAGCTGAGTTATATGGAGTACCACATACTGTGTAGCCATGGAAAAGGGCCTCTCAGAGAACTCATGTTGTGTATTGTGATGTTGTGTTGCGTTTTGCTTTGTTGTTTGCGATAAGGTCTCATTCTGTAGCCCAGGCTGGCTTTGAACTCACAGAGATACACATGCTGCCTCCTGAGTGCTTGGGATTGAAGGTGTGTGCCTCCGTGTCCTGCTGGGGTATTTGTTTTGTTTTCATTGTTTGTATGTCTCTGTGTGGAGTTTATGTAGCTGAGTATTCTGTACAGAGGTCAGAAGAGGGCATTGGGTCCCCTGGACGTGGAGTTAACAGCAGTTGTAAGCCACAGAAAGTAGATGCTGGGAACCAGACTTTGGTCCTTTCCAAGAGCAGTGTGTGTCAGTAGCTAAGTCATCTGTCCAGCTCTGTGGGGAGTTGTTGGTAATATAGAAATACAATATTGGGGTGAAAAGAAGATACAGAACTCTACCTGTGTGATACAATCCAGTGTGTATCACAAAAAAAAAGTATCACAAAAGCATATCTGGAATATGGTGTTAGCACTGGCCCTTGTCATCTGAGTGTCGTGTTGGAGTGTGTATATGTGTATGTATGTGTGTGTTTGTGTGTACCTGTGTGAGTATCCTTACATGCTTGTGTATAAATAATTTAAAATGCTGTTATGTAAAGTTCATCACCCCCATATGGTATGTATGCATGTGTGTATAGTGAAATGAGGTTGTGGCATTTAGCAAGAAGGGCCAAGTTACCAGAAGTAACAAGGTCTAGTTGGGATGGCATATTAACGTTTGTGATGATAAAACTAATGCTATTCTTTTAGAAAGAATAGAGGGGACCTATGCAAAAATTTAAGTAGTGCCCATTTAAGGCCCACAGTGGAGTGAGCAGACCATGCCCTTGGAACTAGGCTTGTGATGCATCTCATTGGCAGAGTCTTGAAGAGATGGAGCAGTTAGTTCATTCAGGATCACACAGCTCATGGCAGAGGGTGGATTTGAACTCAGGCCATGTGGATCTGTTTCCAGGCTACTGAGCACTACTTACATCTTTGCAGAGCCCCAGCGTTTGGTTCTATTCATTCTGTGAACAGCAGTATCATTTCTGACCTGACTCCGCTGTACCCGAGTCACTCTGCTGTGTCTAGGAAGAGCTTTGACCCTGACAAGAAGGAACCACAGTAGGTTACTGGTCTCTGGGTATATAGAGCCCTTTCAGTTGTAACCTAGGCTTGTGGTGGGGTTCGGATGAGGCCTTGCTATTTCTGGAAGCCCTTGCCTTTTCCTTTATTTTTCTGAGACTGACTCCTGCTTATTCTGCCTGAAGCTCTTCTGCCCAGCCCACCAGACATTTCTGTAGGTTTGTAATATTGCATAAGGCTTCTAGACAGAAAGCTATGGGGAAAATACAAGCATGGGAAGGTGGTGACCAGAATCTGGGTATCCATCCCAGCATTGCTCAGCTGAGATCCCCACAATAAATACATCTTTACTCCAAATGCTTGTGACTGGGAATGCTTACTGTCTGGGAAGAATTTTATACATTATGTAATGTTATCATGGGCATGTTTGTGGCCTGGCATGACTTTGGTGGGGACAGATGACATCCTTTTGTCTCTGGGACAGGGCCCGGTGTGAGTATGAGTGTTGCTGGCTGTTGTGGGCATAGGCTTATTTGATGATGGTGATGGTGGTGGTGGTGAACGGTGGTGGTGGTGATGGTGGTGATGGTGGTGACGACAACGATGATGATGATGATGACAACATACTTTTTGAGGATTGTCTTTTAATATTAATGACTTTATGATAATTAGAAACAGTAGGAATCTAGAAGTCAAGGGTATAGATATATCTTAGCAAAATGGAAAACATTGGGAACCTGTAGGAGAGCCCTTAAGGCTGTAGAAAAGAACTCTTAAAACATGAGTTTTATATTTGAAAATATTATTTATTTGAAAATATAATTTTTAATTATAAAAATAAAGATATACTATAAATTATATGAGGGGCTTCATCTAAATGAACAAAAATAGTTATTCTGTGAGTCAACTTGTTAGAAAATTATTAAGAAAGTAGATAAAAGATTTAGGGAGTGGTGACTGCAGGATATCTTATTAAGTTTTTTGTTTATGTTTATAAAGAGATGAATTTTTAAGTTTAGGGTCAGCCTAAGACAGACTAAAGTTAGACTTAGGCATGGCGAAAATGATACTTTGAGGATGGGGTCTCACTTAACTAGTTTGTTGTCTGTAGATATTTAAAATTTTTTATAATGGTAAAGTATATTTGTTGTCATGGGTCATAAGATATTGATTTATAAGATAATAAAAAACTAGAGAAAATTACTAGAGCGATTATATAAAATAAAAGACTAAACCTATGTTCTATAAGAGATCAATTATCTAAAAAAGAAAATGCTTAGAGAACAGACACAAGCAAGCAGGACATGCACAGAGAGATCTCTTGAATAACAAACAAAATATAGATAGAAAAATCTCCAGGGGAAAAAAATCAGAACATAGAGAGACATAGACTGGAAAAACTGTATTAAACAGAACACGGGTCGTCAACTTGGGCCTACAAATTGACTTCGAATCGTTCTTTTCCTCACTCTCAGATACCTCTTTTCTCAGAAGCCCTCTTCAAGCCAAAGCTGGTCCTTGGCAGGGATAGCTTTCTATCTAAACTCAAGAGTTAGGCTGTTTCATGCACACCTTATACCCATAGCCCAAAGGCTAATTTATGTAACATACTTTTCTACCTTAAGCAGGGCATGATGGCTCACACCTATGATCCTAGCACTCTGGCGTTGGAAGCAGGAGGATTGGAAGTCCAAGGTCACCCTTGGCTACATAGAAGTTTGAGGCCAGCCTGGACCTGTTCTTAAGCGGCAACAACAATCATTGTTTTTAGAACTTCCCACTTGTGGTATGCCCGTCAGTGCTCAGAAGGTTTCTGATTTTGGAGTATACTGAGTTTTGAGTTTTCTTTTTTGGGAAAGTAAAAAGTTTGAACTCAGGGCCTCATGCATGTCAGCCAAGTTCTGTAGTGAGTCTTGTTAGTAGGGGTAGCCTACCTATGCTTACTGTTTTTACTTGCTTATCTGATTGGTTATTGTGTTGGTTGTGTTTGTTTTTTCTTTTAATTTAATTTTAGTAGTCCTGGGTCTCTGATCCAGACCCTTACGAAGGCTAGGCAACGCTGTCATTGAGCCGCATACTCGTGGCCTCTAGAGTTTAACACATAATTTTTTGTTTAATAAACCTGCTTGGTTTAACAGGATTTAAACGTGCATTTAATAAAGTTTTACTCTCACTGCAGATTTGCTAGTTTCTTCCAAATCCATGTGTGGCAAAGATCTTCCTAGGATTCAGGTCAGAGCAGTTTCCATTTTTGTATCAAAAAGAAAGACCCGGCAGCGAGTGTCTGGACTTGTACCTCGCTGGGGACAGTGCCAGAGCCTGGGTAATCGTCTGTTTTTTTCATGTTAAAGAAACAATGGCTGGGCTCTGCATTCCTCAGTGGGGAGGTGGAGGCCTAGAATCAACTTTTTAACATTTGTAAATGTATAGGGGTTGGGACGAGGCTGAGTACAGGTACACACACGCCACTGGGTGTATGTGGATAGCTGGGGCCAGCTCCTGAGAATCTGTTCTCTCCTTCCACCATGGGGGCCCAGGAGATCAAGGGCAGGCTGACAGACAGGGAGGCAGCAGGGAGCCATCCTGCCAACGCCTCCCATCTTCCCTTAGGTCTGAGAGAGCCTTAGAAATCCATATTTGACAAGATTGACTTGAAGGAACTTTCTTGTGGATGCTGTTCCATTTAAAGCAAAGCTGAAGTCAGGACCTTCTGCTGAAGTCCACAGAAATCCATGTCTCTCTCAAACAGGTGCTGAACCCTTTCTCCAGCCATTGCACAACTTGAAGGGGATGGTTGCGGGGTGAGTGGGGAGAAAGCTGTTGAAAGAGTAAATTCTTCACAGATTAAAAAAAAAAAAAAAGTAAATGTTTGTGCAAATGTGCAAATGTACAAGAGGTGGAGCAGATATAGGATGCTGTTAGAATTAAGTCAGGTGTTTCGGGGGAGTGGGGAAGGGGGAGGATGCTGTAGTATATTTTTGTATTGCTGTGTCTCAGGAAAGAGGATGAAGCCGCTCTTGGGTTGAGAACAGCAGGATTGTTCTGGGGCCGGGCCTGGTAAATTCTCTTAGAGCAGAGTTAAAGGCTTTTCTCCTCCAGGAGCGGAGGACTGGAATGTCAGAAGCCAGAGCTTCTATCTATAGGCCATGTAGACAGGCTGGGCAAGCTAGGAGACCTCGAGCTGCAGAATGAGCCCCCTCAGCCCATCTGCTGAGCCTGCTGAATGGTGGCAGGCCTGCTGAATGGTGGCAGGCCTGCTGAATGGTGGCAGGTGCTCCACTTTGGTGGTAGATGTTGGCTAAATTGAAGGCTTGTGTGACTGGCAATTTACCCCCAAGTCAAGATGCACTTGGAATATTGGGGTAGACTGAGAAACACAGCTGAATTTCAGAATTGGACAGTCTAGTAAGGGGCTGTATACTCAGGAGTTGACTCTTGCGTTAGGTACCCAGGAGATGTTTATGAGTTCAATGGGAGCGTGTGGATACATGCACGAGTGTGTGTGTGCTACAGAAAAATTACTTCCATCTCTGTACTGGTGTAGTTGTTGGAGATCAAGAGACATCCCACTGATAAGATCCCCTACAATAAATCCTCTGGTGACGGACCTCCCTGCTGCCTTCACAAAAGTACACGGTAGAGATGGTTCCTGGCTCCTTTCTGTACTCCTGGAGACTCAAGAAGTCACCAGACATGGGGGGCAGTAAGCCTGTGGACCTTGCCATTTTGCAGGGCGCCAGGCTGGGTAAAGTAGCCCGGCCCACAGGGTGTTGTTACCCCAACATCATTTGTTGGCCACTGATAATGTTTTTGGCCCTGCCCCTAATGGGAGACACTCAATCTCTACCTCGAGGGCTCAGATTGAGTTTCGTAAGCTTTGTATTAAAGTAGGTGATTGAAAAACTTGGCTGGATCTTAGCAGCCGAAATGTGCTAACCTGTGAGGCACGAGCCTCTGGGTGAATCATGGTTAATGGTGGTTAGAGACTTGCTGTCCTTAGCTTTTCAGTGTTAGTGAAGCACATGCCTATGTCTATATATTTTTAGTTTGACAGCCTAGATCTAGACAGGAGATACATTTGTGTTTAGATATTTCTGAATTTGTTTTAACTCAGGACTGTAGTGACTCCCTCCATTCAATGTGCATACAAATGTCTAAGGGCTCCATGGTATTCTGTTGGGGGTTCAGAAATAACTTAGCATTTATGGTATGTTTTACGTTTTTCATTTTAGTTTTCATTTATAAGCCCTGAGGTTGAGTGTGTTTACCTGTCTCTCTCTAATACATAAACCGGGAACTGGGTGGGCTTAACATTTCTTTGTGCAAAAGCCAGAGATTTCAGTGAGGCCTTTTAGTCATTAGCCGTGGAAAATGAGCTGCCTCTGGCAGGTGTCCATGCTGCCAAGCAATGGCCGTCCTCATCAAGGAGAAAGCAACTGCCTCCTTCAGGTAGACAGGCCAGGCAAGGCCTGTGCTTTCTTCTCTGTAAATTGGGAACCATACTCTAGGGTAAGGCTGGTAGACATTCGACAAGTGCTGGCTTACTCATGCCGCATCATGGGTCTTGATCTCAGTCATAAGCGACTTTGGTTTTTAAAGGGAGACTCAGATTTAAAAAAAAAAAAAACGGGTTCGGGTAAAGTACGGGTAAAATCGGATAAACAAGGGAAGTTGTGAATTTCACAAGTGCCTTCGGAGAAGACAGAATAAGTCACTGGCCCTGACCCAGTGTCTGTCCAACGTCTCAGATGTCAGCTGCTGTTACTGTGGTGGCATGCCTGCTGAGGTCCAAAGAGCGCTTCATTCAGTACAGGGAAGACCTGATACTCGAGGCACACTGCTTTCAGATATTTAATACCGTCCCATGCCATCGGATACGGGGACAGTCCATACTCATTGAATTACTGGGAAAAAAATCAACTTTGCCTACATAGTTAGGAAGCTATTTGGAACCTCCAGTGTTTTTCTTTCTCTTAAACAAATAATGAAGCAAGCTTTGTATGGGGACCACACCTGCAATTCTGGCACTCAGAAGACAGAAAGACCACTGCAAGTTCAAGGCCAGCCAGTGCTTCCGGTTGGTTCAAGCTATGCCTGTAGACTAGTGTTGCTTGTGAGCAGATGTCTACCATTGAGTGAGGTGATGCTTCTCTGGTCCCTCACTGCCTCTGCTCAGAACAATCATTTTCCCTGCAAAGCTCACCCATTGCCAAGAAGGTGAGAGCTCACCGATTACGCATGCACTTGTGCTTTTGATGGCTAAGGCAAGGAAATCCTTCATTAAGTCAAGCTCTTTCCCCGTGGGGTTGGTATGCTATCATGGAGAAAGGGCAGAGAGCGAACAACGAAGACTCCTCATCCCGATCTCTCCACCCCGCTGTGCTATCCTGTGCCCCCCACCCCCCAGCCACTACCAGAGTCAACAGCGCAGCTAGTGTCTGGCTGCTGGCTTCCTTGTGGCTGATGGGAGGAGTTTCTTTTCAAGACCTTTACTGCTCTGGCAGACAGGGTCTTTCCCCCTAAGTAGAAGGAAAATGTCAGGTAGATGCTTATTTTCCCTTTCATGAGTTACCTGCCAAGGTCATAGGAGAGTCTATAAGCAGGAGAATTGGCGAGCAAAATTCTTCCTGACTATTCAGTAGTAGAAATCACAACAAGCCTACTGTGTGCCTGGTGTCTTTTTGACAGGTGGAGGAGAGAGGGCACAGTGATGGCTAAGCAGTGGAGCCCTGGGTGGCTTGGTCTAATGAGGTGGGAGGCATGAAAGGTAAATAATAAAGCAACTGTACATGAGGGAGCCATGGGTGAGGGCCCAGGTGTACTCTGTGCTAGCACATTCAGCCTTGCACCTGGTTTAAATGCTCTTTTGTGATCTTGAAATTCGGGGTGTGTGTGTGTGTGTGTGTGTGTGTGTGTGTGTGAGAGAGAGAGAGAGAGAGAGAGAGAGAGAGAGAGAGCGCTCAAACTCTGAGTGTTAACCTAGGCTAGGTAAGCATTTCCCCTGTGAGCTGGGGAAGTCACACAGCCGATTCTGTGGGGTCACGATGAGGTGGGGGTAGGGGGATGTAAGGTGGTCAGGTATGATTGTGCAGAGAGAGGTCTGTCATGATTGAGACTGTTAGGTTTTATTCCATAGGTGGTGGGGAAGCATGGAAGGTTCTACGGAATGGTGGGAACAGGGAGACAAGACAGCCAGTGTGCTGAGGCTAGCCGCACATCACGCTGCAACATTGGGGGAAGGGTAACAACCATAGCAGTTCATTGACAGGCCTCTTGGAGATAGTCTGTCTTGGGCATAGGGGTGGAAGGGAGAGGGGGCTTACTGGGGCTGGGGTGGGTGAGGTTCTGCCTGAGCTAGAGATCACGTAGGTCCTGAGCCAGTGGCAGTGTGGCAGGTGTGCAGGGGTGAGGCAAGGCCATTTCCAGAAAGACTAGGAACTCTTGGGAGGGGCAGCTTGTGGAGACACGAGCACAGCCGCTCAGCTGCAGCGGATGACCTGCAGATCAAGGTTCTTGTCAGCGTCGAGAGCGTCACTAGAACAAATATTCATCCAAAAATAAACTTCCTGCTCTTCCTGTTTTTATAACTTGCCTATTTCCTCTGAGTTTGAGGCTGGTCTCCTGTTCCGTGGGTATTAATCTTCAGAGGATCAAGACCTCTATAGAAGCATTTCCTGTACATGTTTATCCACCCAGCCCGAAATTATTTTCTCCAAATGATAAGAGAATTGTTTCCATCCTGGTATGTCAGCCTTTGAAAGGTTTTCAGTTGGGAATCCCAGGGATGAAGGCTCTGTGTGTGTGTGTGTGTGTGTGTGTGTGTGTGTGTGTGTGAGAGAGAGAGAGAGAGAGATATGCAATCAGAGGTCAGAGGAAAAGAGAAGAGTTGGTTCTCTCCACCGTATGGGTTCTAGGGATCGAACTCAGGTCATCAAGCTTGGTGGCAAGCCCCCTTGCCTGATGAGCACGTTAGTGTTTGTCTGAGCGTGCTCTGCTCACCTCCCAGGTTAAAGGCGGCAGACTTCTAGAGACAGGAAAGCAGTAACTTCAAAGGGCCCAGAGGAAAGTTCCAGTGCGCCATGAATAACAGCTCCGCTTTCTCAAGATCGCCACGTTCCATATTGGACTGCTCCTATGTCTTTGAGCTGTAAGCAGGGCATCTACCCTACCTTAAATTACGCAGAGAGAAACCCAGATTGGCCAAGTCTCTAGCTGGGGGACAAATAGCCCAGTAGGTGTTAATGTTTTAGCTCCTTGGCCCTGGGCCACCTACCCCTGAGAGTCTCCCTTGCTTTTTATGCTTAGAAGTCCCAAGCTGGCATTCCAGTGAGCGCTTTCCTTGACTGACTCTGACGGTCAGACAGAGGCTGAGGTGACCCCGTTGTGTGGATGGAGGCTAGTGCCACAGTGGAACCTGGAGGGAAACCAGCTGCCTGCCTTTGAGGCCTTCTTAGGTGGGTCTGGGACAGCCACATTTTCTAAATGCTACCACCACATGGCACCCTCCTGCTAGAGATCCAGGTGGCACCATTGGGAATGACTGCCTCCAGACCACTGTCCAAGTATGTGACCACTAGTCAGTCATTTGGATTCTGAGCCGTTAAAACAAGCCAGCATCAGCTGAGAGGTGGTATCAGTGCAGAAAGTATGTTGGATTTTGAAGCCTTATTACAATAAGTGCTAGGCATCCCACTAGTAATTATTTTATTTTGATTGCTTATGGGAACAAAACTGTTATTTTAGATCTATTGAGTTATGGCAACTCTGTGGAAAACTTTGAAATTTTGCATATGGCTTGTTCCATTTCTGTGCTGTTAACTTGCTGTGGTGCATTCACGGGTACACGGTCTCTGGGCTGTCTCCCTGTTGGCCTAGCTGAGTGGTGCGAATGTTTTTTTTTCCTTAGTCAGCCTTGCTGACCAGCCTTCTTCCTGGAAGCCTTTTTTCAGATCCTGCAGTCTTCCTGTGCTCCTGCCCCCGGGTCAGACTCTAGTGACTGGTTGCCATTAATCTAGTTCACTGCAGGCTGGTCATCTCAGAAACTCAGTGCTCAGTTGAACCCCGAAGCCACTGTTGCAGAGCAGGTTGTGTGTGGTGGGTCCCCAGTCCTTTTATGTCCCATCGATATGTTGTCTCCATCCCACTCCACCCCACCCCTTGTGCGCGCATGTGTGTACGTGTGGGCGTGTGCGTGGCCTTTGGAGTGAGTTCTCAAGGATGAGCATGCGTTGGGGAAACACAAGGTGGATGTGAAGCCTGGGAAACTCCTGCTTTGGGAAGTCCAGAAGTCTACTCGCTCAGCTCGCCCTCCTCAGTCCACCAGCATTTCAGGAACAAGGGGAAGTTCTGCTGCTCTCCAGATAATTCCCCGCTGCAATGAAGAATTCCGTTTAGCACTTGGGAGGCAGAAGCTGGCGGATTTCTGAATTCGAGGACAGCCTGGTCTACAGAGTGAGTGCCAGGACAGCCTGGGCCACACAGAGAAACCCTGTCTCAAAAAAACCTTAAAAAGAAAAAAAAAAGAGTTCCATATTGATTCAGAGTCCAGGGGAACGTGTTTAGCTGGACAGTCGCCATTTGCAGGGCTGGAGGGGACCCCTGCTTTGCCGACCGGTACAGTAGCCCTGTACTAACCACATTTTTGCCCACTCCGCATTTTTGCCCACTCCGTGGTCTGTTTTGTATTCAGCCATTTTTAAAATCTCAGCTACATGGGGGCAGGCATGCGTTGAATGCTTGGTGTTTATAAGCACTGTGCAAAGTGAATTAACAGAACCAACTGTTACTTCCCTGTTTGTAGACAAAGCATCTACCCGCAAATGAGTTGCCCCGTGATGCAGCTGGGAGTGGGCACACAGTTTAGGTCTAACTCAAGTCCTGTATTTGGCCGTTGAGTTGGCAGTGTGTGCCTCCCAGTCCAGCTTGGGTTTGTCTCATTTCATTGACACCTCCGATTGTTTTGTGTCACCATGTCCGTTGATACCACAGGAAGATTAGCTTCAGGGCTCCCTGGACCATCTGAGCTGAGGGTAGAGGATACTTTGTTACTCCTTTTGAAAAATTTGCTATTTTATGTTGCTTATTTTCTTAAGATTTACTTATTTTATATATATGAGTGCTCTGTCTGCATGTACATGCATGCCAGAAGACAGTGTGCTAAGCCACCATGTGGTTGCTGAGAATTGAACTTAGGACCTCTGGAATGGCAGCTCCTGCTCTTACTTTGGAGCCATCTCTCCAGTGCTACTTTTTTGTTTTGTTTTTTTGTTTGTTTTTTTGTTTTGTTTTGTTTTTAAGATTAAGTTTTAGTCTGTAGTTTAGGCCGGCCACAGCAGTCCCCTTGCCTCTCTGTCTCCCAAATGCTGGGGTCACAAGTATGAGCCACCATGCCTGGCTTGTCATGACTTGGGCCTGTGAGCGCTGTTCCCGTGGAGGGCTCAGGGCTCCACAAACAACAAACAAAACAAAAAATTTAATTTTTTTTTTTTTTTTTAAAGATCCTCCAGGATAATTCACTGCCCAGACTCATCCAACTTTGAGACCTAAGTAATGTCTGAAGAGGGGTAATGCGACTTCTGGGATGTCCAGTAGCTGCTGTAGAGGCTGCACAGCCAGCTCACCCAGTGAGCTGGGGCCAGACTGCTGTGGCTTGTGCCCTCTTTGACTCGGTATGTTGCCTTCATAGTCTCTCCTGGCCAGTTTCTCCATCCCTTAAAACAGAGAGACTAAGAAGCCTGTGGGAATTTAAGGGGACACAGACAGACAGAATATATTTTATATATCAGGTAACTGTCAGCTGACCTTCAGAACGATGCCCTTTGATGCCTTGTGATGGATTACAGTGATAAAATGTTGCATTATGTTTTGAACATGTTTCTGTTTAAAGGAAACATGATCAGAGCCTGGGCCTGTGCGTTTATCTTTCAGTGCTATGGTCTCACCTGGGAAGGTTTCTTTCTCACTGAGATCTTAAAGCCATTTGCTGGAAACATTTCCAGAGTCCTTTTAGAACTGTTTTTTTAGGGCTTTGCAGTAAGTATTACTTAGGTTTCAAAGTTGGATGAGTCTGGGCAGTGCATTATCCTGGTGGATGTTTTTAAAAATTTTTTTTTAATTTTTTTAAATTTCTTTTTGTTTTTTGTTTGTTTTGTTTTTGAAACAGAATCTCTCTATGTAGCCCTGGCTGCCTTGGAACACTGTATAGACCAGGCTGGCCTTAAATTCGCAGAAATTCACCTGTCTCTACCTTTCAAGTACTGGCATTGAAGGCATGATGTTGCCTGGGAAGTAGGGTATGTGCACATAAGTGCAGTTATCCATGGAGGCCAGAAGAGGGCGTTGGATCCCCCTGGAACTGGAGTTATAGGTGGTTGTAAATCCGATGTATGCTGGGAACTGAACTCTGGTCCTCTTCAAGAGCAGCCTGTACTCTTTGTCATTGAGCTGTCTCCGGCCCCCAAGGACAATCTCTGTAGTCCATGAGTGTGAGAGCCTGGGCACTGTAAGGAGACTCTATCTTAAAAAACCACCACCACCAACAACAACAACAGAGACAGGCTTTGGAAGGGCTATAGTTGTGGCTCGGAACCTGGCGTGTACAAGGCTCTAGATTCGATTCACAGCACCACAGAAATAAAGATTAGAGTTGATGTGGGACAGGCAGTAGCCTCTGGTATAATGCTGGGACTAGACAGTTCCTGAGCAGCCCAGCTGGCCTGAGCGAGCGTACAGGACCAAAGCCTTGTCTCCATGGAGACTCATGAGGGCAAGACCAAGGGCTTGTACTTTCAGGTTCACTCGGGAGAGTGGAGTGGCCAAGCAACCTTTGGGTTCTTTCCTGTGAGTGGAAAGAAGTGCCACATTCAGACCATCCTGAAGGTTGGGTCTAAGGATAGGGCTGTGGAAGAGCACGTAGCTTTGGAGTTCAGTTGGATCTGGTTCTACCACTGTGTTGACTTGGTAGCTAACCAAGGTTGCCCGGGCCTCACTCCTCTCTGTAAAAAGAGAACATTCGTCCACTTCTGGGTTGTTGTGAGGTTGTTGTCTGTGTTAACATAGAAGGTACCTCAATAGATACAGACCCCACCTCTCTCCAAAGCCCCAAGGATGACACTAGATGTAACCACAAAAAAAGTGAGCAGAGGCTCACAGCTGTGCATCAAAATACGATACCCGCAGGAACTTGCAGTCCTTGTGATGAGGAGCTTGCCAATCCGAGGGAATTGCTGGCTCCTCTTTACCTGAATAGGCCAGCTCTTAGGCTGCTGTAGCAAATTGGATGTTTATAGCCCTTCAGCCAGTTAAAACAGGACCTTATCTGTCCAGGCATGGGCAGATCTCCACCAGACACACATTGACACTTAATGTGCATGTAAGCAAGAGGGGCGTGGAGCCAGTGGAATGTGGCCGTAGAGTAGGCCTGACTTCTGGCTTTAATCAGTCCACCAACTCCCTAGTTTGTACTAAACGCCAGTGTTTATCCCTCATGGCCTCAGTAATTCAGAAGAGCTGGCCTAGATCTCCGCCCTGGAGTCCTGGCCTCAGGAAGCCAGTGTCCAGCTGCCAGTGTCCATTGAAGGTTCCTCAGCTTCTTACTGAGCCCCAAAAGGTTCTCACAGCACTGATTTCAAACCATTGCATACACCGGCATTACCCAGGAACTTTGAAAAGGCAGGGAGCCAGGCTGTACCCCAAACTATATACCACCTGAAAGAACAACAGAAACCTCACATGCCACTACCATGTATAACTGAGATTTAGAACTAGTAGCTTTGTTGATGGGAGGAAAAAAGTCTAGTCATCGAGAAAAGTGTCACCCCAAAGGACCTGTGTAATGAGTATGTGGTCTTGGGAGCAGATAGCCATTTTAAAGTGAAGTGCAGATTTCATATGTAAATGCTCGCGTGTGTATTTCTAAGACTAAAGAGCCGCTGGACCATCATTCCTAATAACAGATCTGTTCAATTTCCCCCAGTTGGACTAAAGATATCCTCACAATATTTTTTTTTTCCTAACTAGGGCCCAAAAAGTATAACTAATATCAATAATTGGACCCTGGGGTCAGAACACTGTAATGATGTACACGCAGGTGATAGCGGGTGTGCATTTCTGGAAAAGAGGTGTCATCTATGGCACCTGGCCCAACTGATGTTTATGGTTTCCTGCCTTCCTGAGCCCTTCTGGTGGACCCTTGCCAGCTTCTAGCTCAGTGGTCCTCAACCTTCCTAATGCTGTGACCCTTTAATACAGATCCCCATGTTGTGATAACCCCCAACCATAAAATTATTTTTGTTGCTGCTTCATAACCGTAATTTTGCTACTGTTATGAGTTGTATTATAAATATCTAATATACAGGATACCTGATGTGTGACCCCTGTAAAAGAGTCGTTCGACCCCCACAGGGCTCGTGACCCAGAGGTCGAGAACCACGGTTCAGGAGGGGGGCCTCATTGAGAGACCCCAGCTGCAGCATCCATGCAGTGCTTAGGCCTGAAGCAGGCTCCTTTTGTACCTTCCAGATGCTGTAAGGATGGTAGAGGAAAAGACTAGGTTTCAATTGGGGGTACGTAGCTCAAAGACAGAGCATCTGCCTAACATGCAGGGATCCCCAGGTTCCTTTGATCCCCAGCACTCCACAAACCAGGCATAATGGTGTGTATCCCTGTAGTCCCAGCAATTGGTAGGTAGAGACAGGAGAATTGGAAAAAGCTCAAGGCCAGCATGAACTACCCAAGAAAAGACAGAAAAAGAAAAACAATGGGGTCTGTTCTGCGGACAGTTTACATGTCCCTTTGCTGGAAGCCGTAGCTAACAAGGGCTGGTCTCCTGGGCGCTGTTGAGGAGTCCAGCTTTGAAAGTTCTTCCAGGAACCAGCTGGCATTTGTGCTCATATAGAGGGGAAGTCCAGCCTTGCTTCCCCTGGAGTGGCTCTTGTGTGGCATCGACTTCAGCTATGCCTCTAGGTCCCGGCGTATGCTGTGACCACCAGTGGCACCAGACTTGTCACAGTGTCTTTCCTTGTAAAGTTTACTCGTTCCATTGTTCATTGTTGTGAGACAGAGTCTTCCTGTGTAACCAAGACTCCAGAAGTCCCCTCCCAGGAGCTAAGATGCTGGTGTATGTCCTCACCACATCCAGACAGATGTTAGGATAGCTCCAGATTGAACGGAGAGGTGGGGAGGATGGTGAGCAGGAAGAGGGTTCAGATGGGGATGGAGAACAGGCGCCCCGTGATTGAACCCTCATTCCGTCCTCAAAGTTCTGTTGAGTGTCTTTGATACACTCTCTAGTTCAGCAAATCAGACTTCTCTCAAGGGCTCTGTCTTGGGTTTGTAGCTTTGGAGGTTTTTCTTCCTTCTCTTTCTGTATCACGGTCAGGTGGTTAACAGCAGTAAGCACACATCTTGATATTTAAAGACATCTCTAATGTTATTCATCTCATGACTGAGCTTGCAAAAAGGTTAGGAAGATGAAAATGCTCTTTGATAATGTGGGGATGGGGCTGGAGCTCACTTGGAGCTCCCTTGAGCCTGCAAAGGCCCTGGGTCTCATGCCTCTAAGAGGCTCCACAAAGACAAGCAATCGCTAAACAAAATCATGGCGTATCCTTATAGCCAATAGTGTGCAGATGTGAAAAAAAATTGACTGGGTGGTTTGTGTTCTAGTTTAGAAAAATCAAAGGAACAAAAGTCAAGATTCAGGAGCTGGAGAGATGGCTCAGAGGTTAAGAGCATTGACTTTTCCCAGAGGACCCAGGTTCAATTCCCAGCACACAGGTGGGGTAGGTCACAGCCATCTGTGACTGCCAATCCAGGAGATCCAGCAACCTCTTCTGACCTCCTCACATGGTGTACAGATATGCCAATATGCATAGAATAATCAACTTCTTAAAAGTCGAGGTCCGAAGACTATGAAAAATAGGCTTTGTGTGTGTGTGTTGGGGGGTGGTATTTTCATAAGCCCTCCCCTTCCTCTTTAGTGCTGAGACCACAGGCATATGCCACTACACCTGGCTTATATCATGCTGGGGAAGATTATTCCCATAGCTTCTTGCTTGCTGCTCAGATACTCTACCAACTAAGCTATATCTCAGCGCATCAAAAAACTTACAAGATGGCTCCTGTAGTCTTGATGGTGAGAGAAGGGATAAACTTATAGATTGTGGTAGAATGTACCTTCTTAAACTTTGATTTATGAGTCAGAGAACAATCAGCTAAAATGATCCATCTGTGTTTATGTTGTCAGATAAATTGGTGGCTTTATTATGTCCCCGTTAATCTATAAGTTCTGACCATTGCTTGCTAAAACACCTCAGAATCTGCCCTGCTATGACCCCAGCAAGGCTATGATGAGCCAATGGAATATGACTTCTGTTCTTCCCATAATGCCTTGCCTGGCCACAGACGGACAATAAATACTCAGTTCTGTTCTGAAGCCCTTGGACTTTTCCCTTTCTCACTCTGAAGCACAAGCGAAGCCAACAGCATCTGGAGGTTAACTCTAGGGGACGGGAAGGAAGGCACAGAGCTGAGCCCTGCAGTGTGCTTAGCTGGGGTTTTTGGAGGCCTGTGGCCTTTGTCTGAGGACTGTCTGGCTGCTTATCTGTTGGCATCCTGTCTACCAAATTGATAGTGTGTTTGTATTTGTTTCTAGCTTCTGAGTGGCAGCAAAATGGGACCTAGCCTGGTGGTTTGGAATGTAGAGACTTGTCCTTCAGAGTTCATTCCTCATGGCAGGGCTCACAGAAGGCAAATAGATGAAATCCAGGGAAGCTTTCCTCCCTCCTGAGCTGAGAAAGGACAGGGAGGATCTTGGGGCATCAGAAACAAGAACCTTAGTCAGATGTTTTCTAGAAGACAAATTCAAGTACACGCAGCCCTGGCACAAGAGCATATCCCGTAATGTCTTCATTCATGCCCCAGCATCCTGGTCTTAGCCTGAGTGGGTGGAGTCCACGTCCATTATCCATTCTGCCTTCTTTTCTTGCTTAGTACCTGATATTTATGTTAAGATTTCTTTGTAAATGACAGCCAAGTGAAGGGAGTGGGTGAACTGCCTCTCCACCTTCAACCCTTAAGTAAGTATCACAGCAGCTAGCTTCTGACTGTGGGACTTGTCCTCCCAGCCACGTCAGCCTCTTTGTACAGAGTTGTACGCGTCATGGAACTCACTCTTGAAGCCCGGCAGCAACACCTGAGTACAGTCTGAGTAAGTCACACTTTTTCACATGTATGCGGTGCCGGGACACACGGGGCGGGGTTGTTGACCGCAGATGCACAGCACACTGGCATTCAGGAGCTGTGCTGGAAGATGAGCTAGCACTGCACCTTTCCATACAGTGTCAAGGTCACATTAGCAGGTGTGATGACACCGGTGTTTGAATGTCTTCAGTCTCGTGTTCTCTTCTGAGTATGTTGAATCTGCAGATTAACCCATGAGGCCCATCTTGGCTGCCACACTGAGCTCCGCCCCTCCCCTTCTTCCCCTTCTCTTCATCTTTGTGCTGGAAGTCCGCAGAACCCCACGCGTGGTATCCCAGCCCCAACAAGGTTCTTCGTTGTTTATTACTTATTTATAGGTAGGGATAGAGGGTAGGTAGGCACATGTGGAGGCCAGAAGACACCTTGCAGGGCGTTACTTTTCTTTTTTCCGTTATGTAGGTCAGGTGATCAGGCTTGACAGCAAGGGCCTTTACCTGCTGAGCCACCTTGTCAGCCACTGATTTGGTTCTTATTGGGGGTGGGGTAGGGGGGTTGAACTCAAGGATCCATTCAATTGCCTCTGACTCTTTAGTACTGGTGTTAAAGGCATGGACCACCACATCACACAGCCTATTTGTGTTTTTTAAAAAACAGGCTCTCTAGTCCAGAATAGCCGGAAACTCACTGTATTGTCCAGGCTGCCTTCAAAGATTTCTTTATTTTATGTGAATTGTGAATATACTGTTGCTCTCTTCAGACCCACCAGAAGAGGGGATCAGATCCATTACAGATGGTTGTGAGCTACCATGTGGTTGCCGGGAATTGAACTCGGGTCCTCTGGAAGAGCAGTCAGTGCTCTTAACCACTGAGCCATCTCTCCAACCTCAGGCCGCCTTTGGAAGCATTCCTTCTAAGTCTGCGGCTTGCAGGTGTGCACCACCTAATTTAGGGTTGTTGTTATTGGGTTTTGTAAAGTTGGAGCACAGCTCTCACAATGCATCGTGCCCCCTCCCATTCTCATTCTCTCTATCCTCTCTCCTCTCTCTCCCCTCTCTCCCTCACTCCTCTCTTTCTCCCTCTCCCCCCACCTTTCTGTGTCTGACTGTCTGTCTGTCTTCCCTTACCTATACTCGTATCACACATAACTAATGACAGAGCCCAACCATACTGATTGCTGCTCATAGGATGAGCTTTCAGGCCTTTTAATCATGTGAGTTGTGTGTTGTTTATACAGATAAATTATTAAGGAGCATTGCTGAGAATTCCCAGAAAAGACTGGCCAAATATCTGTCTAGCCATTGACAAAGATGGCTTCCTCATGGAAGGTTCATTCCATTAGGAATTATTATTCATTATTTCTTGGATAAAGTTTTATGGTGACTGATCTCAAATAGTGCAGTAGACTTCCATCCAGAGGAGGGGATTTTAGAATAAAATTCATTTGTTTTGAAACAGGATGTCACCTTGTAGCCCTGGCTGACCTGGAACTTGCTACTTAGACCAGGCTGGCCTCAAATTCAGAGACCTGCCTGTCTCTGCCTCCCCAGTGCAGGGATTAAGGTATATACCCCATAACTTTTTAAAGGAGGGAATGTGTGTAGGAGTCAGAGGACAGCTTTGGGGAGTCATTTCTCTCCTTCCACTATGAATCCTGGGGATCAAACTCCAGACAAAGACTTGTTGACAAACACCTTTACTCATTGACCCATTTCACCAGCCCTGTTCCTGGACTCGGGCAGCTCATGAGCACCTTCAAGTGTCCTTACAGCTTGGAAGTAGTGAAGGCACAGAGTGGTTTGGTCTGATCAGAATGGCATTTGGTACAGCACCAGTTCCTGCATTTTGAGATCATTGTAAGGTATCAAATACATGGAACCCCCCCTGATTCCTATATGCTTTTTCCAGGCTTTAAACCTGTCCCACCCCTTTAAGTTGTTATTTCAGCCCTAGATACAGCTTTGGTTTGTCTTGAGTCCAGATCCCAGGATGATTCAGGCTTGGCTCTGAATGGCCCTCTGCACGCCTGCTCTAGGCTTGAAGGGGGAAATTGATTCTCTCAGACATCTGACCCTAGCTGGGCCTAGAATTGCACTTTGAATACAGGCTTTTCCCTTTTTCCTTGCTAATCCAGCCCTTGGCTCCTCCTGTGGTTTTCCAGAGTGACTTGTCAGAAGCCCTTCTGTGCAATGCTCTGTACCACAGACCCTGTAGAGGGCATTGGTGCACCAGTACAGCTCATGTCTGCTCCATGCCAACCAGGAACCAAATTTATAAGCAAAATGCTATCACCCCATAGAGCGGACATGGGATACATGTGGGTTCCCTTTGCCTTTTCCCAGGAACAGCTGGGCTGAGTCCACAGTCCTGTCTCGGGTCTTCACATCACAGGGTCTCATGAAAGGAAAGCAAACACAACTATTCAGGCCACTAGCTCATATGCGTCTGATCAGCACAGGCCTCTGATTGTGTCAAATCCAAACTCTTCTTAAGATGAACCACGGAGAGCCAGTTAGACATAGGTCTGTACTGCAGAATACTGAGTTTGCCTGAGGTTCTTTGTCACAGTGCTAATGCATCTTACTCTTCTCTCAGGAGGTAACCACATAAATCTGCACCCCTAGCTTCCATCCCTGCCCCTGGGCTGTCCTGGCTATTCTCCGTTGGATTCACTCTGTCAGGAAAGCAGCACATGACCACCAGAAAGACAGCTATCCTCATGCAGTCAGCTTTCATCTGTGTCCTAGCAGCTGGCCAAGACTTTGTTTTCAAGAGAACATAAGTGAAGACTGGAGAATGGTTTCTTTTGTTCAGATTTCTCCTCCCAGAGACTCATCCCAGGGGTCCCTTCACCTGCATTATCCATTAATTCTGTGGATTCATTTTTCCCCAAATAAACAAGTTTTCCTGCCAAAGAAAATGTGTATCGTGAGTGGATGCAGGGCTGTCTTGGGGCCGTCTTTTGTGGCATGCTTTTCATCTCCCTAGGTTGGCACCCGTCTCCTTGTAGGGGCCTTTCTGTTATGGGCAACAGAGTTTCCTAAGGCCCTTGGCAGCCTTCACATGACTGCCCAGCCCCCTAGAAAGCATCACCCACTCCTGTGTGCTCTTTTCCTGAGGGTTCCTTCCCGGTCATCTTTCACCTCTTGCCTCACGCTCCTGAGACACATGTGGTTTCTGCAAACTGCACAGATGTGCCTGGGGGAGGGAGGCACGGCTGTGGCCTTGCACACTACAGCTGGTGGACTAAACTCTGAAGTAGGGAGGGGACTTTCTCTGAGCAAGCAAGTCAGGGTGCAAGAGCAATGGGCTTCAGTTTCCACCCGCTGGAAAGCAGAGTGGGCTCCACTGAACACTGTGGCTCATGAGTTGTAGAGGATCATAGACGACATTTGAGTATCTGATTCTAGATTGGAATGTTAAGCAATAAGAGACCATTAGATGACAGACACTTTGGGGCAGGGAGTATGAGACAATGTTTCTCTGTGTAGCTCTGGCTGTCCAAGAGCTTGCTCTGTAGACTAGACTGTCCTGATTCTCAGAGATCCTCCTGCCTCTGACTAAAGGATTAAAGGTTTCAACGGGTGTCACTGCCTGGTATTTTTGAATTTGTATGTTCTGCTGACAGACACAGGCACACGCACAGCTGGTGCTGCTCACCAAGAGATATCAGGTAGATCCCAGTCTCACTGGACCTTAGTGAGAGGTCACTTCAGCCACATGTGCTCAGCACCTCTGGAACACAGTATATCATCAGAGGAGTGTGGAGGCTCCAGCTGACCCACACTCTGCAAACATCCTTGTCACTGTCATGTGTGTGAGCTGAAGAGCCAGACCCTGTGCTAAGCACCAATGGAAGCGGGCACACTTACCCCATTCAGAACACCATTGCATGGCGAAGTCAGAGTTGGTCAGCTGCTGCTACATATTTTGACAGGAGAAACCTATTTTTGTTTCCTGATCCCTATTTGAGTTAGTCCCCTAACTCAGGTAAAATGCACCTGGCTTGCCTCTGTAATATTTTATGCAGGTAACCTGCTAAACACTGTGGTTTTAATGTGTGGTAACTATTAGAATGGCTCATTGCCAACTATGCCCAAGTCCTCCCCCTCCCATGTATTTTTTCCTATGTAATTCTTTCCTTAATAAATATATACATTTTCATATATTTACGAACTACAGGATAAAATGAACGTTTTTGTGGAGTTTAAAGTTTGGTTTTATTTAGTTTTTGGTTAGTTTGTTCTCCCAGCTCACTCCCCCACCCCACCTTGAGGCATTTGTGTAACCAGGCTGGCCAAGGCTGACCTTAAATTCCTGATCCTCCTGCCCCAGCCTCCAGAGTGCTGGGATTACAGCGTGTGGTACCACAGTCAGCTAGGAATTAAGTTTTAAATAAACATAACATTTTACCTGAAAAAGGATGGCTTTATGAGGTTATCTATAATATAAACTCATTTTACAGTAAGGAGAAAGGTTCCGAGAAGATAAAACAAGGATTTTGAGCCAGGACACCTGGGTTCTGAGTGCATTTTTTTTATACAGAGTATTTATTACGTACAGTGCCTTGCTACCCATGATAACTTTCAGATCTTGACATTGGCTTGTATTTGTTTTTTAAGAAACAATACGCAATATGAGAAGAAGAAAAAACTTGACAAATTTAAACATGACGAGCCTTAAACTAAGGCTGTATGGGGCAGGAGAGGTGACAGTGGCTAAGAGCCCCTTGCAAAGGACCCAGGTTAAGTCCCCAGCACCAACACAGTGGCTCAGAGCCACCTGTAACTCCAGTTCCAAGGGATGTGGTGCCATCCTACGGCCTCCACTGGCACTGCACACACAAGGTACACAAACACTCCGGAGGCAGAGGCAGGAGGATCTCTGCAAGTCAAGGCCAGCTTGATCTACAAATTGAGTTCTAGGACAGCCAAAGCTACACAGGAAAACCCTGTCTCAAAAAACAAAAACAACAAATAAAAGGAAGACTATTAGAAAAGTATAAGAAACCAGGGGCCAGGGGCTGGAGAGATGGCTGCAGGTTAAAAATTCTGACTGCTCTTCCAGAGGATCTGGGTTCGATTCCCAACATCTCCATGGCAGTGCACAACTGTAACTCCGGTTCCAGAGGATCTGACACTCACACAGACGAACATGCAGCCAAAACACCACTGTACATAAAATAAAAACAAATTTAAAAAGAAAAGAAACCAGAGGCCAGTTTGTTGTGTTTCTCCTGGCTAACGGCTTCCATGCTAGAAAATAAAATGTATGTGAAGGTGTGAGGGTATGGGAGCCCAGAGGCCAAAAACACCCCAGGTGATCTCTGGTCCCAGATCCAGTGTTCCTGTCTCTTAAATGGCCAGTGCAGGCCAGTCCACTTGTCAGGATGTCAGCACTCACTGGCCTGGACTTCTGTATTATTCAGTATTAGTTACTTTTGGTTGCTGTGACAAAATTTCATGACCATAAAACAAGTTACGGGAGAGTTGATTATGGCCTCTGGTTCCAGGGTTGAGCCTGCCATGGCGAGGTAGGCATGGCAACAGGCATCTGTCCGGATGGAAGTTGACTTCACATCTCTATTCATATAACCTCCCCAAACAGCATCATCAACTAGGGACCAGATGCTCTAATAACCAAACCAATGGAGAACATTTCTCATACAAACCAGTGCAGCTGCCAACCCATCATCCATAGGCTCTTTTAGATGGTAGCGTGGGCCACTCTAGACAGTCAGCTGAGAGTGGGTAATTGCTAGGTCAGAAGTGGATGGTGAGGGTGTGAGGTGGGGTTGCTGAAGGTCCTTCTGTAATTGTGTACACTTAGGGGATGTGTTTGTTCTCTGACCATGTAAACCCCAGGAACTCCAAGCTATATAAGCTTCAATAATATTCTCACAGACACAGGGATATAGGTCTTCTCTCTCTCTCTCTCTCTCTCTCTCTCTCTCTCTCTCTCTCTCTCTCTCTCTCTGTGTGTGTGTGTGTGTATGTGTGAGAGAGGGAGAGGGAGAGAGAGAGAGAGAGAGAGAGATTGTTACCCATGGAGATCAGAAGAGGGCAGAGTATCCTGTATAGCTGGAGTTACGGGAGGTTGTGCGATACCAGAAGTGGGTGCTAGGAACCAACCTCAGGTCCTCTGGGAGAACATCAAGTGCTCTTAACCACTGAGCCATCCCTCCAGCCCCTATTGTGATTTTTAAGTCCATAGTTTTCCTAGTAGGTTATATATTTTCTTTTGTGTGTTTAGTTTCATGTTGTAGTATTTCATATTTGTAGGAGAGTAGCCACAGTGGTGGGAAATCTCCCTCTTCCTGCTCCCAGTGTCTACAGTCCCCATTCGCCCTATATTCTTTCTTTCTGTGGACATGCACAGTTACCACTGGGTTTGTTTATTTCTATTTTGGTTTTTCCAGGGTATGTTTATATTTATATTTTTCATGCCTTCATGTGGGCATGTAGGTACCAGTATGTATGTGTGTCGGGACTGGAGGACAATCTCTCATGTGTTCTATGGCTCTGTCCAGCCTACTTTTAATTATTTTGACATGGGCCTTTCACCTGGGGCTCACCTGTGGGTTAGGGTGGCTGGCCAGGTGGCTGGCCAGGTGGCAGCCTCTGTAATTTTGCAGTTCCTGTGCTCGCTTCCCTTGCCCCTGCCCTGGGGTTACTGGCACACCCTGCAACACCTGGCTTTCTTTATTCCCCCTAGATAGGGTTTCTCTGTGTATCAGTGTTGGCTGTTCTAGAACTTCCCTTTTAGACCAGGCTGGCCTCAAACTCACAGAGATCCCCCTTCCTCTACCTCCTGAATACTGGGGTTAAAGGTGTGCGCCACCCTGGCTGGCCGACACCTGACTTCTAAACATGTGTTCGAGGTATTAAAGCTACAATCCTCAACTGAGCAGTAACCTTTACCCTATTTTTGTATTTTTAATTACTGAATTCTGATTTATAAAAGTCTCTCTGTCTCTGTCTCTCTTCTTCCCTCCCTCCCTTTCTCCTTCCCTCCTTCCCTCTCTCCTTCTCACCCCCTCTCTCAAAGACTAGTGTCTCATATAGCCCAGGCTAGCCCCAGTATGTAACTAAGGATGATCTTAAACTTCTGATCTTCCTGCCTCCCCCTCCAGTGCTGAGATGATGTGATACATTGTATTATTATAAGTGAGTTGCAGTACTGGGGGTGGAATCCAGGGTTTGTGTGTGCCAGGTAAGCACGCTTCCAGCTAAGCTGCGTTCCTAGCCCCTAATTTATAAAACTCAAAGAGCTATAGGTTTATTTCTTTAAAATGTGTAATAGTCTCCTTGTACTAGAAAGGTGTGGACCTTCATGTGACTGCGTGTTGCGTTAGGGCCAGTGTATATAAAGTCAGGAATTGTGGGGAAGTGTTTTGCTAGCTTGCCATCCTTAGGTCCCACACTCCATCCTAATCATTCTGGATTAGTGAGGTTTGGTGTGGCATGGGGCTGTCCTAGCTCTTGTGGCCAGTTTACAGTCCTTTAGACAACATCCTTTGAAACCTGAGTTGGTGATTGGCTGAGGTCAATTTCAGGACTTGAGGGTGGGATCTAGGACTTAGTAGGGCATCTGTTTCTTAGACTGACTTGTCCTGCCAGAGTGTTGGAAGTGTTGTTGGTTTCATCTAGTTGTGTTTAGCATACAAACAAAACCGCTGGATTTTTTTTTTCTCCTCAGCTGTGAGATCAAAAGCCTTCTTCTCCAGATGATTTGAGCATGAAGTAAGTTGAGCCAACACTGCCACCTGACGTAGGGTTTTGTTGGTATAAGGGACTAGGGGTGTGACTTACTTACATTCTCAGGGAACATTGCCAAAGATATACAAGGAAGCTGGGAATGAACGCCTCTCCCTCAGTAGTGTTACCACTGAGCTCATGAACATGGCTTCAGAGCTCAGGGAAGCTCTCATCAGCCAGAGAGGAGTACCAGCCATTCATTCCAGGGATTGGTGGCGCCTTCACAGTGGCCTAAGGGCACGTGGTTCATCCCCCGCTGGAAGTCTTACTGAGCCTCAGCCTCAGCTCCCACGCCCACATGGTGTCAGGCTGCAGGTATCCTCTTCCCCCATTCCCCTCCCCCCCCCATCCCACACATGGAAGCTTCATGCCCAAGTGAAAATGGACCTTTCTGGTTCACATTGCATCCCAGTGACTGAAGAAAACATGCGTGTAAATACTCCATGCAAACTTTCCAAGATAACTCGAAAGAGAGAGAAAAAAGTCTCAGATGCAGGAGTTTTATCAGTTTTACTGTCCCTGGTAATCCTGCCTTTACACTATGTGGGGGGGGGGGGGATAAAATATAAAATATTTATAACAAATCTCATATATCATTTCATATTACCCCTGACATACTTCAGTAATTGTAAATTTTGAGACAAGGTCTCATGTATCCAAAGCTGACCTCAAGCTCTCTGTGGCTGTAGTTAACCTTGAACTCCTGATACTTCTGTCTGTACTTTCCTAGTGCTGAGGAATGTGCCACCACACCCAGGTTTACGCAGTGTGGGGAACTGAACCCAGGGCTTAGGCATGCTGTGTAAACACTCTACCAACGGAGGCACATTCCCAGCCCCTGTATGATCGTTGTTTACTTATTTTGGAGAAAAGGTCTCACTGTGTAGCCCAGGCCCCAAGCTCTTTGGTCCTCTTGCCTCAGCTTCCTGGGGCCGGAGGACCGCAGGAGTGTGTTGCTGGGCCCACCTCCAAGATTATTATTATTATTATTTTATTTTATTTTATTTTATTTAGATTTTTCGAGACAGGGTTTCTCTGTGTAGCCCTGGCTGTCCTGGAACTCACTTGGTAGACCAGGCTGGCCTCGAACTCAGAAATCCGCCTGCCTCTGCCTCCCAAGTGCTGGGATCAAAGGCGTGCGCCACCACCGCCCGGCTCCAAGATTATTTTTATGCATAGGTTTTTTTATAATCCCTGCAATTGGTAACCTTATAGCTCAAGAATCAAGCTGGACATGGTCACGTGCACCTGTAATGCCAGCATTAGGGAAGCTGAGGCAGGAGGATGAAGAGTTTGAGGCCAGGCTGGACCGAATAGTGACAATGGTCACAAAAACAGTACAGGAAGTAATAAAGCCACAACTAGATGCTTCAGAGAGACGGATCTGAACAAAGTTTACGTGGTTTGACAGGACAACAATCAGCTCACACTTGTGGGTGTACAGACTGGAATCTCAGGTGGCCATGTGTGAGCCCGGCTTCCTATGCATTTCAGACGCCTGTCAATG
This sequence comes from Rhabdomys pumilio, assembly GCA_030674055.1. Classification (NCBI taxonomy): domain Eukaryota; kingdom Metazoa; phylum Chordata; class Mammalia; order Rodentia; family Muridae; genus Rhabdomys; species Rhabdomys pumilio. Next base: position 67,381,400 of record JANHMN010000007.1, read on the forward strand.
ACTGATCATTGTAACTTACAAGAATTTTTTTTAAACAATATTTTAATTGAAAAAAAAAAAACCATAGCATGTGTCAGCTGTCAGCTCCCAGCTTCTTCTTTTGAGGAGCAGGATGTTGGTGAGTAATGACAACGGGCCTGTGAAATGCGGACTCTAACCCGCGGATGACTCATCCGGTACAATGCGGTATATTTGTCAAGGAGACTGAATCATATATGGGGGAAACTACTTCTCAGCAGCCAGCTGGTTCTCAGGTCAGCCCGAGAGGATCCATTTTTATCGGAAGCTTTGTAGTAGCAATGATGTTAATGGACAGCCCTTGGACTCCACAATGTAGAGGAAATGGCATCTCCGGGCAGGTACGTGCCGGATGTTTGCTCGCTTGGGTTGTAGTTTCTCCTTGTTCTCCTCTCTGTTGAACCTTCCCAGTGTTTGCTTGTAACATTCTTAAGGGAAAAAAAATATCCTCAGGAGTGTATGTGTGTGTGCTCGATTGTGTGTGTGTGTGTGTGTGTGTGTGTGTGTGCGTGCGCGCGCGCGTGTGTGTTCATCCACATGCAAAGACAGGTAACCACTGATAATCTGTCAGAGTTTTTCTTTACTCATTTCCCTCTCTGAATCTCCTTAGAGATTCACATCAAAATAGCCTTAACCCATCATTTTATATGAAGTTTCGAAGATGTTGCTTGGAAACAGAAGGACAACAGACCCTCTAGGTGGGTAGCTTAGAATGTTGAAACAGTGAATAAGCAGAGGGGGTAGCTGAAGGATATTCTCTGGTGGTAACAGGCTATGATTATCTTTAGGTATCGGTACCTTTTGCCCCACCCCACTCCCCTACTCCCTAGTGAGAGGTTTAATGCAAGAAAGCTTTATTCCCTCCCGAGTGGATCTGTTTATATTTGCCGATCACAATTTGCTTGTACTGAATCAGTGCATTAACTTTTCCAAGGTAGAAGAAAAGGGAGTGGGGCTTTGGTAGCAACATTAATTATAGCTTCCACATGAGCTGAAGGATCACTCCGCATAATTGGGAGGCTGTGGCTGCCTGTCTGACCTTCTCTCTTTTCTTCACTCACTAAATTTAAACAATGCCTGGCTAGTGGAAGCACATGCTTTGTTTATTTGAGTATATTAAACATTCCTATGTGTGTTGACAGACTATTCAGTGTCTCCTCATATTTTTAAAGGATGCTTTTTAAGTCCTCCTTGTCCAGGACAGATGCTGTAGATAGTTTATATCTGTGCTATGTCTGCCTTGCTGGACGGTCTCTCCACATTGGGTCAGGACCTGTAGTACCGCAGCCGGTACATTTTCCTGAGATGAGGCATTGACTACACAGTCCCCTCTGTGGTGTAAATCCTGCTGTCACTTGGAGAGAGCATCAAACAGATCTGGAGTCACCAAGCTGGAGAGCAAGGCAGTCCTTGTTCCTGTTTTCTCTATCATAGAACCTATAGTAATGCCTTCAGGCGTATGAATTTTAAACCCAGGTAAATAGGTTTTATTTCATGTGTTGGTTTCAGCACGTTGAGAAACTTAGGAAGGGGTTTGCTCTCTATGTTCTGTTTGTAGGTTTGGTTGTAGATTATAAAGTGTGCTGGTTTTCCTTTCCTTTTTTCCTTTTTTCCTTTTTTCCTTTTTTTTTTTTTTGAATGGCCAGCTTGTTTTTCAAGACAAACTGCCTTTAAATTTCATTAATTTATTACATTCTATAAATGAAAGCCACCTGTTATGCTGTAACTTGCTAATTTTGGTCAAGGACAATAATGAGGAAGAATAGTGTTTGGAGTATGTGGGGGTCTGGCTAAGAATTCCCTGCCCACATCTGTAGTGTTTATTTTTGTGTGCATATGTGCATATATGTATATATATATATATAGTACACATTCAATAACAGCACTTGCTGATATTAAAAATATTTCAGATTCAAAATGGGAGCCATTTTCCTTCTCATTAAGATTTTGTTTCAAGGTCAGGAAAGCTGCTTTGAGCATGTTAACCTGACTAGAATACATATTTTTGGTAGCTTTTTAAAAAAATAAATGTAAATGAGGTCCCCCAGAGTTTTGGTAAAAGCCATACTCAATTTGGGGTTCACTTTGTCAAAACTTCATCAAGCATGATGGCTCCTGCCCGTAATTTCAGCATTCAGGAGACTGAGGTAGGAGAATCATTATAAAGTCCAGGCCTGAACTACAGTATAAGATCTTGCCTCTCTTAAAAACCATAAAAGGCAGAGGCAGGCAGATCTCTACAAGTTCATGGTCAGCCTGGTCTACATAGCATGTTCCAGGCCACCCAAGGCTACCTAAGGAGACTTGTATTTCAAAGAATAAATCTCATGGTTGGTTGGTATGTTTTATGAAAATACCCTGTTTTCCCATTCTTTATCTTACTGGGACCAGCCCAGGTGAGGACCAGTTCTTCCAGATCTCTGAGCTTTGCATATCAGCTTTGGCTACTGCTCAGAGGAACCGTTGATACTGAGTACTGTGAGCCATCGGCCCAGGGTGACCGAGGTCTTCAGAGTTCTTGCTCTTCTAAGAGAAGAATACAAAGCTGCGGCTGCTACCAAAGGTCTTACTCTTCGGCTTAGAAGTAGTCAGTGGATATTGATTGAACTAAGCACCTGGACCCAGGCGCAACTCTCTTTTAACTTTGGTCGCTGAAGGAATGCTCCAGAATCTACTTGATGGTAGTTTTGATAACCATGTTTTCTGAACCAAGCCAAGTGATGTAACTGTGGACCAAAGATGTTCTTTCCCTCTCTGTTTCTTGGGAGGTGGCAGTCAGGGAGCACATTTATTCTAAGAGATCCTAGTGTCCATGGTATCTTAGTGGAACAGACAGCTTCCCAGTTTTTCTCCTTGGGAAGATTCTCCTCCTCTTTTAGGGTCTATTAAAGTTATATTTCACACTTACAGCTACAGGAATTCAGTAACTATTTCATAAAAACAAGCTAATTTAATATCACTGTAGACTGCTGCCAACATTTAAAAATACTCACGTGCTTTCGAGAGTCCTGTTTCTGGAGTCTGCAGCCTGCTCACATGTACGAGTATGTGCTGAGAACATGCCTGGCTCCCACCAGAGGCTTTACCCATATATTGCCTGTGTCAGGCTGTCACACTTTTCCTACATCTAGAGGACATACTCGGAGGCAAGTTTGCGTCATTATTTGGAAATCGTAGGTTTTCTGTGTAGCTCAGAGAAGCCAAAGACAAGCACAGTGTGGATTTCTTAGGACACAAGCCTCGGTCTGAAGCATAAATGGGTACATGCCCATTCTTATCTAACCACCGGGGATTATTCCTTTTCCTGGGCATAAGCTTGCTGCCAGTTGGGTGCATTAACACCTAGATTGCCTTGGGGTTGAAAGTGGGGCAGTTACGGGAGCCATGCACATGAGTTGAATTGTAAGTACCATTTCCTTGTGGCTCATGAGAACCATAGAGAAGAAAACCAGTACTTCAGAAGGAGTCTGGCACCTAAGTTCTCTTTGAAAGAGCTTTTGGCTTGGGTTGTAAGTGGAACCTTTCTTGCTCTACCTTCTGGGAGTGGTGCTGGGACTCGGCTGTTCTTGCCATCTTCCAAGGTCATTGTGGAAGAAATTTCAGTGAGATGCTATCTTTAGATTCCAATCAAGAGGTAACTGTTTTCATTGCTAAATCATGCAATTGTAAAGAATGGAATCTCTCTCTCTCTCTCTCTGACTCTGTGCTCTTCTCTCCCCCTCTCTTCTTGCCTCCCTCCCTCTCTTCCCCTCCTTATTTATAAATACGTGCTTCCTCGGTTGCCTGCCTGCCATTGCTCTGGCCCCATGGGCCCTGCTGCTTGACTGGGACTCTTGAATTCCATTCGATGAGCATAGCAGCATGTGTCACGGGCTGCTCGGGGAGGGTGATGAGCACAGTTAGTGTCTGTGGGTGGGCATGTGTTCTCATCACATCGCCAGAGAGCTGCATTGTGCAAAATCTGCCAGGAACTTGTTCCAAAGGGGAAAAAAAAAATCAAGCCAGTCCCCTTTTTTTTTTCCCCTGCCTCGAGTAATATTAAAAACACGGCTAAACTCCCATGGAGAAGAAATGGAAGTGTTAGAAAACGTTTGTAATCATTTTTGGTAATCTTTAAAACTGAGATCAGAAGAAATCAAAAGGGTCTAATCATAAAAATATGGGGGGGGTGTCTGTGGATTGCATTATATATAGACTGTTCAGTGTTCATTAAGAGCACTGTCGTCAAGGCTGGGGAACAGGCTCAGTGTGTAAGAACACTGCCTGCTTTTGCCGATGACTCAGGTTCGGTTCCCAGCACCCACATGGCAACTCACAACCTTCTGTAACTCCAGTTCTGGCGGATCTAACACTCTCTGTGGACACACATGTGATAATGCATACATACATGCAGGCACTCGCACATACTTGTAAAAAAGAGTGAGTTTGTTTTGTTTTTAAAGAATGATATCTCAGAGTTTGGGGGCACACTGTTTTATTCAACTCATCTGATTTTTGAGATGAAAAGCCATTTTCTGTCCATAAAACCAATACTTAGAGGTTTGCGTTGTGTGTTACCTGCCTTGTACTCAGACGAGCAGAGTTGACACTGGCATAGGAAGCAGCTCCTGCAGAGGGCGCTGCACCTGTGCTGATCGTTGCCCTTGTCAGAGGTGATGCTCATTCTACTCCTTAACGACCCAGGCGGTCTGAACCCAGTTCAAGTGGTTCCCTTTTCAAGGCACCTCCTCCTCACTGTGACAGAAACCAGGCTACAGCCAGTGAGACGGTTCAGCAAGTGAAGGCACTCTGTCACCAAGCCTGAGGACAAACTTATGGGGTTTACCCTTTGACCTCCACATCTGCATTGTGACGTGAACACCCCTCCCCCGTACACACAAATAAATTTTTTTTTCACCACACTACTTAGAGTTTACCAGTTCAGCGACTGTTTAGTGTTGAGCACAGTGACAACAGTCCAGATCTCTAGAACATTTCACTTTGCCAGACTGAGCTTCCACACATGGTGGTTGACTCTCTCCTCTTTCCCAGCTCAGGACAGCCACCATTACTACTCTCTGTTTCCATGGCTTTTAGATAACAGTATAACTAGAGTGAATGGTGCAGGTTTGTTTTTTGTTTTTGTTTTTTTTTTTTTAAATAAAGAAAAAGAGCTGGGCGGTGGTGGTGCATGCCTTTAATCCCAGCACTTGGGAGGCAGAGGCAGGCAGATTTCTAAGTTCGAGGACAGCCTGGTCTACAGAGTGAGTTCCAGGACAGCCAGGGCTACACAGAGAAACCCTGTCTCGAAAAACCAAGAGAAAGAAAGAAAGAAAGAAAGAAACAAACAAACAAACAAACAAACAGGGTTTTTCCTGTGTAGCCCTGGAACTCACTGTAGACCAGGCTGGCCTCGACCTTTCACGTGCCTCTCCCTCCTGAGTGCTGGGATTAAAGGCGTACACCACTGTGTCCACTCAGCTTGTTTTCCTCTTTTTGACTGGGTTCTTTTGCTTAGCTTTCTCAAATTTCATCCCACTGTCGACTCCATTCTTTATTAAGACTGAGCGATGATCCGTTGCCTGTGTTGCTCCATTGTCTAGCCAGTCATCTCTGTTTGTTTTTTTTGTTTTTGTTTTTGTTTTGTTTTGTTTTTCGAGACAGGGTTTCTCTGTGTAGTCCTGGCTGTCCTGGAACTCACTCTGTAGACCAGGCTGGCCTCGAACTCAGAGATCCGCCTGCCTCTGCCTCCCAAGTGCTGGGATTAAAGGCGTGCGCCACCACCGCCCGGCGTCAGTCATCTCTGGATGGAATGAATTTATCTGGATGAATGAATTTAGATTATTGCCACCTCCTGGCTTATTGTGAATACTGAAGTGAGAATATGTTTGAAATAGCCTTTTGAAGTGGAATTGCCTTTTATTTAATAAAGACTAACGTTGATTGTGTGCAAACACAAGGAGATCCCAGAACTCCCTCCTAGACCTGCTCACTGGAGGAAATGACCAGAGGCCAGGTGGTTTATTTGTGGTGCCTTGGGAATTGTGATTGTTCCAGAGAACCAGGATGAAGGCCAGAGGAGATGCTGCCAGACCTCAAGGCCTGAGTTTGCAGCTTGGAGCCCACGTGGTAGAAAGGGAGGAGCTAACTACGGGCAGCCCTGATGTCCATCCCTCCTGACAGCCTCATGATAGCCACGCCCACAGGTAGACCGGAATCCCAAATTTAGTCTTTAGAAAGCGGAAGGGTGAGAAGGAGGAGAGCTCCTCCATTGGGTATGGAGCTGGGTGTTGGCCAGCCTCACATTATAGAGACCTTTTATTCTTTTTTCTATACTAAAGTGTTGCCCAAGGTGATGGCTTTATTATGTTGACTTGAGGTCAATCTTGGTGAGTTCAAAGTTAGCCTGGTGTACATATATATATAGGAGTTTCAGGCCAACCAGAATATAGTGTGAGACTGCCTTTTTTTTTTTTTTTTTTTTTTTTTTTTTTTAAGAAAAGGCTGGAGAGATTGCTTAGTGGTTAAGAGCACTGACTGACTGCTCTTTCACAGGACCTGAGTGCTTCCAGAGAACTTAGGTTCAATTCCCAGCACACATATGGCACCTCACAACTCTGTAACTCCAAGATCTGATACCTTCATGCAAACACATGCAGGCAAAACACCAGTGCATATTAAAAACAAAAGAAAAAAAAACCCTCCTATGTTAGTTACAGCCTTTCATCAGCACATGTAGCTTATTAAATTTATTTTTAAAACGTTTTTCATGCTGTGTGTTTGCACATTCTAGGCAAGCACCCTGCCACTGAGCTACATTTCCAGACCCATTTTCTTCCTTTTTCAAAAGACTTCAATAGGACTCCCTTGCTCTGGGAATTTTATGATTGCGTAGTAACTCGGTGCTGAGTGAAGGAGCTGGGCCTGTGTTGTGGTCATGGATCTTAGTGGCTTCTGGTCTTTTTCTATTAAATGTATCCTGTTGGAGTGTTACTACTACAAGTTTTCTGCTTCTGCAGGATGTTTCAGTAGCATGTGTTCGCTAAAGCCCTTGGCAACACTAAGGGACTGTAAAGCCAATTTAAAAAAAAAAAAAAAAATCCAGAAGTTGTCAAGAGACCTCAAAAGCCCTTTGGCTCCTGCCCCCTGTCTTGCCTATGAAAAAGGCTGTGGCTCCGTAGGACGTCAGAGTGTCACACCCAGTTGTGAGAGGGGATGTGTTACTGGATAGGTCTAGTTATTCTAATAAATGCCAAATGGAATGACCTCTGTTCAGGAGGAACAGCCAAGATGGCCCCGCACCCTCCTCCAGCTGTCGCTTGTCCTGGAGTTGGGCTGTTAGTAATTCCTCTTCACTTAAAATTCCTTCACAGTTGTTACCTAAGCCAGTAAATCTTAACATCCCAACAGCACCAATCCAGGGACTTTTCCCACTGCACAGAGCCCTGGTTTGTGTGCGTAGCAATTGGGGAACCACCCTTCCTCTGTCCCCAGGGTCCGAAACCCTGAACAGTCTCCGAAACCCTGAACAGTCTCTTTTCTCCCTGAGTAGGGAATCCTACTCAGTCGCTCCTGTCCTTTCTAGCTTAAAAGGAACGTGTAACTAAATTGCTTAATATCTCTTCACCACATGATTGGATAACTGCCTCCTTACCTTGAAAAAGTTTCATTGTTGCTTATCTTTCCCTCCTTCCCTCCGTAGTAAAGGAGGTGACAGAACCCGGAACCAGGATGAAAGAGCGCTAAATGAATCACTAACTCTTGCCACCTGAAATGACACCCTTTGGGTGGATCTGTCTAGAATATAAACCGAGGCTCGTAAAAACCCTGCCTGTGGCTTGTGGGTCCTGGCTCTCCTTCCTTCCTGTGGGCTAAATTATCACCTTTTGTTTGGGAGAGATCTTAAGAAGGACTGGCCTGTAAAAGAGTTTGTAGGTTTTGAATTTGGTAATTTCCTGACCTTTTGACCGTGGGAGGGGGGCAGGGTAGCAAAGGAAAGAAATGCATCTGTGTACTGGGTGGAAGTAGTCAGACAGTTCGGGGCATTGTGGATGAAGTATAGACAGACCTAGATTTCACACCCTGGCCACCATCAGCAAAAACAAAGATAGTCAAGAGAAGGGAGGCAGAGACGTTTGTGACTGTGGGTTGAAGCCCTGACTTGGAGATGATTAACTTTTTAAGCAATCCCCTTTGCCATTTGTGTTTTAAAGAACTGATTTTGTTTTATTGCTGGTGTACTTTAATGGGGGGCGGGGGGTGGGAACCATTCTGTTCGATGATTCAGTGTCTCTATTAACTGGCCTTGAGGTTTAAACAAGACCAGGAATATGGTTTGTGCAAGTGTGAAGGGAAAACCCAAGAGCACCATTACTTTCAGGTAAAAACAGAAGAGAGAGTTTTCTCAGGGCGGGTCAGTTTGTCTTCAGATGGAAATCCCTTAGATCTCGGTTAATTATGAACGCTGACCCCAGGCTCAGTAGAGCCGACAGACAATAAAAGCAGAGTCCTAAACCTCAGTTCAGATTTGACCCTTTGACCTCCCAGGGCTCTCTTGTCCCCAGTTTTTTCAAAGTAGTCACCCTAAAACACACCCCTTTAGAGCACATACTTAATCTGGAAGAATTAGATGCATTCTTGACACACACACACACACACACCCCAGAAAAACTAAATAAAGCTTATTTCCAGAACTACTGATGTCAAAATTGTTGTGTATTGATTTTTGGACAAAAAGTCTGAGCTACCTCCAATTGGTGTTTGAATGTTAACAAACTATTAGAATAAAATGTTTCTGTGATTTCCCCAAAACACCAGTGTTAGCATTTTAAAAAGTTGTGGATAACGCTGTGGATGTAACTCAGTGACAGACACAGTAGAGGCATCACGTTTTGTGGTCCTGGAGTAACTGTGGCCAGTGGTCTGGAAATCACAGTACAGGCGAGTGGTGAGGGGGAGGGAGCAGTGCAGGCTGGGAAGAAGCTTGACATGCCACCTTGTCATGCACCCCACCTAGGGTGGGGTGGAGAATTATTTGATGCTTGATTCTAAGGAGAATTTTTTCTTTTTTTTCTCTCTCAGTCTTTCTTTTTTAACCTTTTTAAAAAGAATTCTTGAATTCCATTGATTTTTTTTTTTTTTAATATTGGTTTGCATGTGCTTTTGAATCTGATGGATCTGTTCTTGTTGCCAGAGGGGATCACAAGCTTAACTTCCTGGAGCTGGTTTCATACTCAGTGGTAATTACAGGTGCAGTCAGCAGCCTACCCCTGAGATCGATGTGAGGCTGTTACAGGATGGGGGTTGGGGCCTGGGCTATGCCCATGGTCTCAGCTCCCTGGGGCCCTAGGGTGGAGAGATGAGCTTTTCAGCTGTAAAGATTAAAGCAAAGAGTCTCTTCAGATTTTCCAGAAAAGGGCCTTCATTCCCTGCTGACTGCATGCTGCATATTCAAGAAAGCACCCGGCATTCCACAAGAAAGCAGTAGAAACAGAAAGAAACCATGAAAAAAGTCACTGAATGAGGCTTTTACTCCCTGGTTTCTCACCTCCAGGGGTGCTCAGGAAAACCACACTGACACAGAGGTGACCCATGAGTATTTTATTTTAGGTCACCTGCCTTTGAAACACTTCTAATACTGCCTTTTCAGAGGTACCAAGAGGTACCTCCCCATCCTCCAAGACAAGTTTTTTTTTGGCTGGCTGTCTTGGAACTCTCTGTAGACCAGGCTGACCACAGAGTATCCGCCTGCCTCTACCTCCGAATGCTAGGATTAAAGACGTGTTGGCCACCACCACCCAGTGAAAGATGTAGTTTTGTACCTTTGATGACTCTTCCCCTCCAGACCAGGTTCTTGCTGTTGTTTTTTCTGCTGGCCAGGGTGTGCTGTGGTCTGAGGAAGCATGGCAGAACAGGATAAAGGCGAAACATGCTCAGGTGTGAAAATAACAATTTCATGTCATGCAATACTGAATGGTAAGAACATGACTCTGTAAGCTACTGCAAAGTAGCCCAGGCTAGCCTTGTGAGGGAATGAATGGCCAGTGTGAGTTCACACTGCCACCATGTTTTCCATGTTCAGTGCTTGTGTGTTCACCCCTGGAACTGGCACTCTGACAAAAGGATATTGGGAGCCACGAGAACTCAAACTGTCCGGGGCCACAGATCTTCTAGCTCACTAGGAGCCCAGGTTAGCACTTACAGGGATCTGCAGGTGTCATCTCCCCCTCCAGAGCCTTTCTGAAGCTCCTGGGTTCCAGCTTCTTATTGTTCCTCCGGCTTTGTGCCTTTTCTTGACCGTGTGAGCATGCTAGCAGCCCTGTGTGTTAAGGGGTGGGAGAGCATAAGTTTCTCATCAGAATTACCAGTCTGTAACAACGGAGTTCTCAGCTATTTTTAACAATGGCTCTGTATTAAAACTTCAATAGTAAAAATAAAAGCCCAACAGTCTAGTGATCTAACAAACTTTGACTTGCTAGGATTCATTCATGATTCAGTTTGATTATCAAACTCTGTTTGCTCACATCTCAAGTGTGCTCTAGAATATTCCGTGAGTACAGGAGGCTGCAGTGGTGTATGTCTGTGTCAAGGTGAACAGACTCTGACCTCACCTTCCAAGTATAAAATGTAAACACAGCTTCTGGGTCATAGATTCAAGGCTTATACTGGAATTTCATTAAATGTTTTCTATGGTTTAGCTTATTCATAGATTCTTGGCCAGTTCAGAGCAAAGGATGAAACTCTGCACCCCAGAGGGGCTAGGATACCTAACTATATCAGCAGTACCTCTTGGCCTGATTGCTTGGGTCAAAGTTAAAGTTCTTGGCATTTTAGATACTATTTTATATTTGGGGACTCCATTTCTGAAAACGTACCCTATACTAATAAATAAAAAAGATACTGAAGATAAAATCTGTCAGCTCTATGTTAGAACTCAGGTGGTGAGTCAGAAGCTCTGCATGGCACAGTTACCAGGAGTGGTTTGGAAACATAGGGATGGACTTGGTGAAGTGGGCAAGGAGCCTGCTTTTTCTCAGAATGGCTCTGTGCCTTGGCACTGAGTTCCAGCTGAAAGACTGGGCCTGCCTGCCCAAGTGCACAGACCTTTTACTCCCAGACACTGGGGAAGGGCAATTTCATAGATGTCTCTTGAGTTCCTTTTTGTGATCGGCCTCACTGATCAGAAATATCTCTGGGCAAGCTTTTTTCTGAAGAGATTTTAGCCCACTTTCCAGCTGCCCGTACCAACATTAGGGACACCATTTTCTCTTGTGAAGTAAAGGGTTAGTGTTGACAGAGGGACTTGAATGCTTCACATCAGCCTCTGAGAGGAGAGTGACTGCCTCCCAGATGGGCCCCCCCCCTCCAGAAATGGCGTCTTTGCAACTAAATTTTCTATCTAGCAGGAGGTTTATCTTAAAACTGTTTTCCATAATGAGCAACTAACCAGACATGTAGTATCCACTTAAGTAATGAATCCAGAGGCCTTATTCCCTGTGCATTTACGTGTGCAGAGCAAGTGTCCTCTCCCTTGGATGCTTCGTACAGAGCAGAATACCCCCTTTTTAACTACCATTCAGAAAACCACATGGATCGCTTTTCTAGCCCACCAAGTTCAGAATATCTGATTTACTTTTAAACCAGTGCAATCATCTTTTATGATGCTCGAAGTAATTGACACTTAAGAGGAACACTTGGAAAATGGACAGGAGTGGACTGTGACCAGCACCTTTGACTTCTCAACATGTTTTTGACTTTGCCACAGCATCTCCATGATTGATTTTACAGAGCTCACTAGGCATAGAGCAGAAACACACACATACACGGGCGATTTGGTGTAATCTAAGCACCTTTACAAACCTGTAGGCACCAACAGGCCTGGGGCATGGGGACGTGATTGAAATAAAGTAAGTGTGCCTAGCTCCAGGAGAAGCTGGGTTTTTGGCTCAGGAAGCATCTGGGATTTGGGCAGGAGGGGCTGGGACTTGGTTAATCCATCTCTAGGTCTGGTGGAGTGGTGAAGGGCCTGGAAGGAAGTGAACCCAATGTTTAGCGTGATGGAGAGATAAAGAAGCCATGTGATCCGATAAGGGCCAGCCTGCCTCGGGGTGCGGTGTGCTGGGAAGGATTTATGGTGGTATGAAATTGGCTCCATCCCTGAAGGAAGCGGGGGAGAAGCAGAGGGTCACAGATGGCAGACGGAACCCTTTCCTCTGCAGGTGTGCCTGTAGCGCCATCCATCCTGGGTTTTATGACCCTGTCTGCTGCTGAGGCTGAACTCAGATGCTGTCCCCTCAGGTGCCTGGCAGCTGGTAAAGCCTTCACTCAGCAGACTTATTCTTCAGTGGGCAGGAGTGCTGTGGTTTACAGGCACACCTTTGTGATTAAAGCCATCCCTCCAGCAAAAACAAGCCACCGCGGCTCTGACGAGTGGCCTTCATCACTGTCTTACTGCAGGGTAGACTTCTGCCTTTCTTTTGTAAAGAAAATGAAAATCCCAAAGAAATGTCCTCTGCAGCCAAGCAGGCGGGCCAGTGCTGAGCAGCCAGGCCAGGAGCACACATCCTCCACAGGACAAGGAATGTGCGGCTCACCATGGCTTCCTGCAGCTCCTCTGTTTACTTCTGTAATGTGGCCTGCTTCGGGCCTGAATAAAAATGTCACAGCAGTTTTGAAATTGTTTTCTGTGCAATTACATCTTCCTGTGTCACCTGTGACCCTTCATTCAGGTTACCTGTTAATGGAAAGGAAGTCCCAGAATTCTGATCCGGCCGTAGGATTTTTACCTGCCTCCTTTTGATTTTGAGTGGTTGTGGGACAAATTACTCAGCATGTTGGGACCAGAAAGAGCTTTTCCTTAAAGAAAACACATTTAAATGGAAAGGTCTCCAGTCCAGCCTGTTTGGCTCAAGTGGTCGTCACCTAATGTCATTGGTAATGACAGTGGCTGTTTAGGTTCTAGCTCACATTCCAACCTGGGTTTTATTCAGTTGATGTTGGGGCCACATCCAAAGTTTGCCAGTATGGGTAATTTTTTATTTTGTTTTGTTTTGGTTTTTTTTTTGGACAGTAATAGTGTGATTTGAAATGTTTTAAGGCATACCAGCTACCTGTAGAGTGTGCATGTGTGTAATTTTTAACTGGACCCATCCTTTGCCTTCCTGCTGCACAGCCCTGAATAAACCCCACACCACTATTTGTTTAATTAGTTTTACAAAGCAGGGAAGGAGAAAGGGCATGGAGTTTTACTCTACACTGTTTGATTTCAAGCAGCTATTTGACTGTAGAATCCTGCTTAGGCAGTGTGTGGCGTGACCAAGGAACCTTGGTGGGCCACAGATAGGAAGTGGTTGGCTCCTGACATTATAGCCGAATACCCAGATGTCATACATGCTCATGTCTGCTTTTAAGCCCCTCCCTGCCCTTCTGTGAAGGAAGGCTCTTGTTAGGAGTCATCAAGTTGGAAGGATAGAGGCTTGAGAGTGCAAAGCACACAGTCAACAGCCCTTGTAGCCTAGGAGCAAGGGACTGGGGTGCTTTTTTTCTTTAATCTCTAAGAAATGTATACTTATGTGGCACTGACACACTTGAATTAGCTCTCAACCTTTTCAGGTCTATTTTATCCCCTCAGATGAAGGAGGCACAGCTGAAACTTCAGAAAGTAAAAAGTGTGCTTTAACCACAGCGTGGAGAGCCTCAGTTCCTACCTCAGCCATTGCCTATGGCGTTGAGCTCATAATGCCTCCGTGGAATGTTTGACAAAGTGTAGTGTGTACCAGAAAATTACAAATCCTAAGAGTTCCTGTTGTTTCTGGAATTGATGTCATATGGGGATAAATTATGGGGATTCTTCAGAATTGCTTGCTTGTTTGCATGCATGCGTGCATGCATACATACATACATACATACATACATGCGTGTGCATACACACACGTATATAAAATCTAAACACATGGCACCCAGTAGGTTTATTATCATTGTTGTTGTACATGGCACCCAGTGGGTTTATTGTTGTTATCACTACTACTACATTTATTTGGGGACATGTGTCATGGCACATGTGTAAAGACCAGAATAACCTAAGGGAATCAGCTTTCTCCTTCATCACATGGATCCTGGAGATGGTACTCAGGTTGTCCAGCTTGGTGACAAGTGCCTCTGCTTGTTGAGCCATCTCATACCCAGTGTTCTCAATCCTCCCTGATTCTTGAGAAACAGGCTCATTAAATCTCTAGGTGAGCATAGAATAGAGGTACAGGTGTGACCTGTGCCATCTGCATGCATATCTTCATGTATAACCTGTGACACTTCATTCAGGTTACCTATTAATGGAAAGGAAGTCCCAGCTTGTTAGAACTGGAAATTCATGCCTGTGGTCCCAGCCAGCTGTGCCGGTCTTAGCTATTGTTACTCTGTGCAGCTGGATTACCTGGGAAGGCTTGAGTTTCTGTGTGATGTGATGCTCCGTTACCTTTTTAGGCTGGAGAGTCACAAGTTCGAGGTCAGCATAGGCAACCTAGTAAGACCCTGCCTTAAAATAAAAATAATACAAAGGACTGGCTGGGTCATGGAGGTGGCTCAGAGGGTAATGGTACTTCCCATCAAGCCTAACCTGAGTTTGATCCCCGAGGACTCACCTGGTGGAAGGAGAGACCCTGTTTCCACAACTTGTCCTTTGACCTTCACACGTGCAGTTTGGCACACACATAAATAAATGTAATTAAACACAAAATTTATATGTAATTTTAGAAAATGGGCTCCGGTTCAGTAGGCAGACAGTTGCCTGGTATGCACAAGAGCTTTACACTCCATTTCCAACACTATTCCCTACAAAAACCTATTATCGTGTCTCAGTTACGCTATTGTGGTTTGTAAGCAGGTGGGTATCGACACAGAGACTTTGTTAGCTTCAATTTTTAAAAGCCTATTTATATTACAGTTTCCGTCCATTGATCCTACAACCTATCGTAGATACCATCAGAGATTTCTGTCATGGTGAACAGAAGTGGCCTCAGAGGGGCCTGCTGAGTCTTATCTTTGTGGACAAATAGGTTCCAGGGCCAGCAGTATGAGACTGGGGGCAGGGGCCACTTACAGAAGATGTCAGGAAAGAACTCCGTAATGGAGTACGTAGTGCAGAGACCCAAGTGAAACAGTGTGCCTGATTGCTGCACAGAGAAAGGAGAGAAGAAGAAACGGCAACAGCAAGGCCCTGCCTGGAGCAGGAATGTGAAGGACCAGCCAGGAAGCTATCGGGATGGGAATGGCATTGGGGAGGTAAAAGTTGGGCTGCTAGGACATAGGAAGCTATCCGACTAACCTCTCCATTTTCGGGGAAATTGGACAGACATGAACAGAAGATGCCAGTCGTGATACCAGTATAGTAGCCTCAGGACAAGGTAGGGTCAGCATACCATGGTGGTAATAAAAGGGGTGCCATAGAAGGGAGAACCCTCAAAGGGTGGGAGGACCCTGGGAAGGAAGGGTTTCACTTGACATGTGTTGCTAGAGATGGCTTAGACACCTAAGCAGAGAGAGACATGGCATCATCCACTGTTGTCTCTGGTCTGAATCTTGGTAGGTAGGAGAAGGCCAGCTAAAAATGTGGAAGTGGGTATTGTTGCCTGAGGTGGAGGAATGGGGACTGGCTCAGCCAGTGTGATGGGCAGGACGGGCGTGATGGGGGTGGTGTCTCAGCTAACTCTTGGTTTTCTCAGTGAAACTAAAGCATCTATATCACCTTAGAGGCAGGAGACTAGCTGAAGTCATCTTGGGCAGAGGGCAAATGTAACAAGAGTGTCCATGGGGGCTTAGAATAAGTCCTGTGGCTGTGGTACTGAACTCAGTGGCCCGTGTAGAGCAGTATAGGTGGAGGGTGGGGTGGAGAGGAGAGCAGGTGGGAAGACAGTGAGCAGTAGACACCTAGTCCTAGAGGAAAGAAGAATGCTAGAACCTGGAGGCCGGGACTGTGAATGCAGGAAGTGCTGGTTAGAGAGCCAGATGCTTACCACTGTATGTTGATGATGGCTCACATCTGGATGTAATACCAGCACTGAGGAGGGGTGTGGAGGCAGGAGAATGAGTGTCATCTGTAAAGTAAGTTTGAGACCAACTAAGTGAGACTAAAAGAAGGGGGAAAATGAGGTTTGGAGGTAGTGCCCATATTGGTGATAAGCTCAGGGCACAGATAGCTATGGTGGGTACAAAGACATTGGAAGAGTCCCAGAACCCCACATACTGAGGTGTCAGCAAAATCCTCAGGGGCATTGGTAATGTAAATAAGATACACGCAGAGCGTTGGCACCATTTCACCTGACTGGTAAAGTTTAGTAACACACACCTGTAATATCACCACTCTGAGACTGGGGCAGAAGGAACTGAAGAAAGCAGATAGCCTGCTTCAACGGTTCATGCCCATGTCTCAGATCAGGACAGGGATGTGTTTGCCTGAGAGAGTGGCCACCAGGGCACCTTCCACTGAGTCTGAGGGAAGAAAGCAAGTGGGACTTTTTGGGAAAGCAGTGGCATCACAGGAGTGGATCACAGAAAGTCTGGGTGATGCTGTCTTTATGATGAATGAGGTGAACAGACATGCAGGGGACAGAAGGTCACCTCTCAGATTGTGGAGCCTGTCCCTGGTAGCTGAGGTGGGCACTCTCCATTCTTGCTTTTTGAACTCTTGCATATAGCGCCTGATATACAGAAGATGGGAATGTTTCTAATGGGGAAAAAAGGATTACATGCAAAGAAGGAGAACATTGGGCTGGAGAGATGGCTCAGTGGTTAAGAACACTGACTGCTCTTCCAGAGGTCCTGAGTTCAATTCCCAGCACCCACATGGTGGCTCACAACCATCTGTAATGGGATCTGATGCCCTCTTCTGGTGTGTCTGAAGACAACTACAGTGTACTTATATAAAATAAATAAATCTTTTAAAAATGAGAATGTAATTAATTTTGTCTTAAACAAACAAAGAGTGAAAAGAAGCTAAGGTTGCTCTTTGGGGAGAGGAAAGGATTTTTGGCAGTGGTGCAGTAGAGCTTAGGGTAAAAGTCATACATTTAGACTGAGAAAAGGGACTCATAAGCAAAGGCCACAGATGTGGAGAGTTGAATTGAAGCCTTTTCCCACCCGTGTAAGTGGAGCATGGGAAATATTATACCTGTGTGTATCTTCAAAGACTCAAGTAAAAAGAAAATGTATCTTTTTAAAAATGGACTTGTATTTTGCGTGTCATGTTTTTCCTAAATGTCAAGCTGGGCTCCCATTCTGGGTTATTGTCGGGCCTATTTCTGCAGACAAGTCAAGAGAGGTGTTGGCTGGCAGCTGTCTTGCCCTGGGAAGCATGTTCTGCAGCTACTAGACCGTTGTCATGTCCTTTCTTGTCGTTTTAGTGACAGCTATATTGTGCGTGTCAAGGCTGTGGTTATGACCAGAGATGACTCCAGCGGGGGATGGTTCCCACAGGAAGGAGGCGGGATCAGTCGCGTGGGGGTGTGTAAGGTCATGCACCCTGAAGGCAACGGACGAAGTGGCTTTCTCATCCATGGCGAACGACAGAAAGACAAACTGGTAATGATAAACACATGTCGTGTCGGTTAAAATAGCAAGGACTGATTTCTGTACAAAAGCTACAGCCCATTCCCTTTGATATCTTTAATATAGCCTTTCCTTTCCAGGGCAGTCTCTTGACCATGCACTATACAGAGTGCATGTGGGTATTTGGCCATCTTGCTTGCATCTTTGATTAATCAAGGTGTGCCATTATAACAGGTATTCAAAGCAAAAGTATGTTCTTTATGATGACAAGTCATATATGACAAACTGTAGAGTCAGGATTTCTGTAGAAGATAGCGTGTGAGAGAGTATCACTTAACATTGATTCCTTCTAAATAAATGTTTGTCCAAGAGATACCAGAGCTAGGGGCTGGGGAGATAGCCCAAAGCGTAGAGTATTCAGTGAGCAAGCATGAAGACCTGAGTTGGATCCCAGTACCCACATAAAAACATGGCGGCTGTGACCTTTTAACCCCAGCACTGTAAGAGACAGGAGCATCACCAGGGCTTAACAACCCAGCCTTAGCTCCAAGTTCAGTGAAACACCCCAAGGACTAAGATGAAAGGTGATAAAGCAGGGTACCCGATGTCCCCCTCTGTCCTCCACTCACAAAAGCACACATACATGACACAGACACATACAGCTTTCATGTCATAAGCAGTTAGTGAAGTGTCTTTAGTAAAGAAATATAAAAACAGTAGCAGGACACTTCCGTCAGTAACCGTGCGTGCTTATAGACAAATTCGAGGTGAAATGGTTCTTACACCAAGGGTGGGTACCATAGAGTCTCATGGAGGAATTTGGATGGCCAGTTACATAGATTTATGACAGGGAGGAAGGCAAACCTTCCAAGTCCAGTTTATTCTGCTTTTGGGGGTTACCAGAGCTCAAACCTAAGATTTCATGCATGCCGAACATGCACTTTAACCCTAAAGTGCACCTCCAGTCCAAGTTAGCCTATCTCCCCCTCTTGCTTACTCTCTTGCTCAGGAATGAACCCAGGGCCTTCACGTGGTAGGCAAGCACTTTCTCTGTAGAGCGCTGCCTGTCTGTAGTCCTAAACCTTCTTGAGACTGATTACTGTAAACATGGTTACTTCCCCCTGTCTTTGAAAGTATATACTCAGAAATCTACAGTGACTGAAAATGTGATTGATGATATAGGATCTCCCAGGGGAAACGCAGACAGCAGCTGAAATGCCGCTTCACACTTGGTTTGTTTCTAGGAACGCTCTCAGTATAGGCAGTGTGACCACACTATAAAGAAAATGACGTGGCCAGGTATGGTGCACGCCTGATTTACACAGCAAACTCTAAACCAGTCAGGACTATAAGACCCAGTCCCAAACAAACACCACCGCCGTCCCCATCAATCAGTCACTAATTTTTTAAAAAGTGAAGTAACAGCTGTGTGCCTGCAACCCAGCACAGCCCTATCCTTTTAGTTAGGTGGCGCTCACAGAAATATTTCTTGTTCTTGGGGACCAAGGCAGAGGCATGCGGCACTGCTGTGCAGTGTTTCATTTTAACGGTTTGTAAAGAGCTCCGTGTCTCGGTTTCCACACTGCTCACACCCTCCTGGCCTTCTGCTGTCAGACCATCTCCTTAATGTCCGTGGTATTATGCAGAAACATTTAACTGTGTGTGTTTTTTAAGAAACAATTGAGGCGGCCAGGCAGTGGTGTGGCTCCAAATTCTGGGATTACAGACATGTGCCACCACACCCAGTTTTAAAACAGCCTTTGAGACTGTCTAACCCATCCCCTTCCTTTTAAAACTGCATTTATGAACTTGTGTCTTCCCGGTAACTTACACATACTAAGTACAAATGTACCTTTTTGTTCAAGGAACTGACATGAAAAAACATTGGTTATATTTATATTCATGCCACACCTGAGAGGGGGGAGGGAGAGGGAGGGAGGGAGGGAGGGAGAGAGAGAGAGAGAGAGAGAGAGAGAGAGAGAGAGAGAGAGAGTCTCCTCCACCTTATAATGTAGTACATTGTAGCCAGCATTGGCCACCTGCCTCCCGTAGAATTGTGGGCCAGCCTCTGTTTCTGAGGGATGCCTTCTTCCCACCTTTTGGCCCACCTTCAGATTTCCCCATCTCCCCATCCCTCTCCTGTTTCCTTTGTAAGTGTGTGACTGCTTCCGTGCCCAGTGTACTTGAGTCACACACCTGTGCCCTGCTTGTGCTTCATCTTTCTAACCCCCACTTTTCGTGTCTCACTCCAGGAAGTTCTGATCCCTGTCCCTACTCCCATACCATTTGCAGATATAGTGGCATCTCTTTGATCTCCCAGCTTCTGTAAGGCAGCGAGCCTCTGTAGAAGCTCTCTGAAAGGGGCTGGTTGCTGAAGGAAGCCCCTTTAAGGGGTGGGGGGAGTAGGAGGTAAGGGACTAAGCTATGGATGGAGACTTAGTTCCCCTTAGCTCACGCAGCTAGGGCGTGCATGAAGTGCTCCTTTTCCATAGGAGTGTATGAGGAGGTGTTTCAAGGTACTGTGTATGTTTGTTTTGGTTACATATTGGAGCCTGTGAGCCTGTTTAACTGATGTGGCTTCTACATATGTATATATATATATGTTAACAAGTAACTAGTCATAGAATTTATGGTAGTAGAGAAAATCAGGTTGTCTAGAGAAATTATATGTAAACTTAAAATTTTGCAGCCCTGCCTAGCCTGGGCTAGCCAGGCTGACCTCAAACTCACGATTGATCCACTTCCCTCTACCTTCCAAATACTGGGAGTAAGAAGAAACTGTGTTGGGATTTCTTGCAATTGTAGATTTTATTTATTTATTTATTTATCTATTTATTTATTTATTTTTAGATTGTAGGAATCAACTCAAGTAGTAGCTCTTTCCTTCTTTTAAGAGACAGGGATTCAGGTAGTCCAGGCTGGCTCTTGGGTGAGGGTGACCTTGAATTTTTGATCCTCCTGCTTCCATCTCCCAAAATTACAAACTCGTGCTACCATGCCCACTTAATTTGATGCAGGGAACCCAGAGCTTGTTGGATGGTAGCGAGGCATCCTTCCAACTGAGTTGTATTCCCCGGCCATGCTTTTTAATGCTCCCTTCCATGGAAGCCTGCTATCTAGTCCTTCGCCTTGAGTGAGCGTCTTACTCATACCTGACTGTAGCATCATGAGTTAGTTGCATGGAGAGGAGAGCATGGGGTTTTCTGGGGTTAGTCCCGTCTTCTGGATGGTGACACATTTTATCTTACAGTATAAAGGAAAGACATTTCTTTTAGTTTTATTTTCTTTGTGGGTAGAAAGGCACAGGGATTGAGTTGCAGACTCAGCCCTTTCTCCTTTGAGACACGGCCTCATTACATAGCCTTTACTGGCCTTGAACTTACAGTCTTCAGACACCAACCTCCCCAGTGCTAGATTACAGTCATGTGCTACTGTAGCTGGTCCACACTCCCCCCAGTGTACCCGCATGCATACACAAACACACACGTTCTTTTTCTCTCTCGCATATATATACACACAAACACATTAATAGCATTGTGCATGTGCTCTCAATCACACACATGTGCGTGATGCCTGCAGACATGCCACAATGCATATTTGAAAGTCAGAGGGCATGTGGCTCAGCAGAGAAGACCTGAGTTCAATTCCCATTACCCACCTGGCAGTTTGTCACCATGTAACTAACTCCAGTCCCAGAGGATCTGACATGTGGTACACAGCCATACATGCAGACAGCACTCATCCATATGAAGTGAAACAGTAATAAAAACAAAATCCAAAAAAGCGTTTAATGGCAGGCTGTCCAGAACTCTGATTTTTGTTTTAACTTGGAAATTCAGATCTTACTTAGGTGGGAGACTGCAGTTATTTTCTTGGAGGTGGCAAAGTTATTTTCTTTGCTCATTTTCAAGAAAATCTCTGCCAGATACTCAATTAATCATCCTTGGTCTGGATGATTAATTGGCTGATCTTCTGATAAAAATGGTGAGTCACAGAAAGAGCAGATGCAGCATGCCTGTAATCACTTAGACACGGAGGCAGGGAGATCAGGAGTTTGAAGACAGCCTTAGCTATTTAAAAAAAAAATCCAAGGATATCCTGAGCTACATGAGAGACCCTGTCCCAAAAGGGGGTGATGGAAGAGAAAGGAAAGGAATTATTTGTACCTATGAAGGTGCTCAGATCACAGCTAGACGTCACACTAGCCAGTACGTTGACGGTCATTCTGCTTCCCTGGTCAGAAGAAGGAAGACTTAGAATCCCCAGTCTGTGCCAGCTGTGTATCTGTGCAAGCCAGACTTTGTACCTCGCTGCTACCAAAGCACTGTTACAGAAAATATACAGAAGCTGATGTCGTGTGTATTTCATGTCATGAAATAGAGGATAAAGGGCAATCCTGAGTAAATAAAACTAGCATTGTGTGTGGTGGCAGCCTTAACCAGCACCAAGCCACCAGGCTGCCATATTCATCCTGCTGTGTGGTAGTTATATCCCCGTTCCTCACCTGCAGAAATCTCCACACAGAGAGACGCTGGCAAAAATGCTTGTGTGATTGATGCTCTCTCCTTTCAGACTCCGAGAAAGGCACTGGGGACTAGAGAGGCTCCCAGCTCACCACAGGCCGCCAGGGGAACTGTTTGTAGCAGTGTAGATGGTGATATTGTGTGTGAAAGGGGACATTTGTATGAACCATGGCTGGATAAATTCACATTTGAATAGAAGAACATCACACAGCCATTGAACTTCCTAAAATGTCTGGGTTTTCTTTGGTTTGCGATGGTTTGCTTTGGTTTCTATGGTTTCCTCTTATTTGGGGTGGGGGGTGTGTTAAAAATCAAATATAGGGCCTTTTAAGCATATTAAATGTATGCTTTTTCCACTGAGCTGCAGAGATACACGCACACGCATGCACACGCACACACAAATCCCTGAGACATGATTTTTAAAAAAATAGTTTCTGCTTATGAGTGTTTTGCCACTTGCATGTGTGCCTGGTGCCCATGGAGGTTAGAAGAGGTGTCAGGTCCCCTAGAACTGTAGTTGTGAGCCACCCCTCGGATGCTGGGAACCGTCTCTCCAGCGCCCCCACCCCAGACATACTTTTAAGAAAAACAGAGGACACGTTGCAGAAGCACTTAATAGGAATGGCTAAACTGAGCCGGGCGGTGGTGGCGCACACCTTTAATCCCAGCACTTGGGAGGCAGAGGCAGGCGATTTCTGAGTTCGAGGACAGCCTGGTCTACAGAGTGAGTTCCAGGACAGCCAGGACTACACAGAGAAACCCTGTCTCGAAAAAACTAAAAAAAAAAAAAAAAAAAAAAAAAAAAAAAAAAAAAAGGAATGGCTAAACTGAAATACAAATGTGGTGTGTATATAAGGCAGGCACGAGAAGCTGGGGCTCTCCGCCCACTGTGACAGTGGGGGAGACAGGTATGAAGAGACACTGGTAAAGAGCGGGAGAGCGGAAGGCTGGGCTCTCTGGCATTCACATGCATTACCCAACTCAAGGCTGGTGCAGGGGCTCAGCTGGGAGGGTGTTCTCCTAGCATATGCAAAGCTGTGGGTTCTATCCCTAGCGTGGCATGAACGAGGCACAGTGACACAAGCTGTGATCCCAGCATGCAAGAGGATTTAGAAAATTATGTTCACCCACATGGTAGTTCAAAGCTAGTCTAGACAACCTGGGGTGGGAGGGGGAGAAAGATAGAAAAGGTTAGCCAATGATAACCAAAGACTAATGTGTTTTGGTTTTTTTTTTTTGTTTTTTTTTTTTTTTTTTTTTTTTTTTTTTTTTG
>JANHMN010000007.1:67405426-67435633 GCA_030674055.1 Rhabdomys pumilio
GCCTGGCTAACTTGAGACTTTGAATTGAACTTTTTAGTTTCTAAAATGGATGGCATTTGTTAATTAAAGCCTTGATTATTTGGACTTGCTCAGTTTGGAATGAGGCTGGGCTGGCATTTAGTCCCTGTGTTATTTTTAGGGGAAAATGACCATGATAAGCAGTGTAATCATAAATAGAATTGTGAGGGGGCTGTCCCCTTTCAATGCTGTGTTATAAAATTAAGCCCAGTGCTGCTGTTGATAAGCCAATGTGAATATTGTTATTAATTCAGATTAGGAGAATATTTAGTAGGCAGCATCATTTCTTTTTGCTTTGATATATTCTTGAAATTTGCACCGTTCCTTAATCTAGATTTACGCTGCTTTACATGAGCCTTCACCCAGCATAGATTAGCAAGTTCACGTGTGTTAATGGCCGAGCTTTGCAAACCCAGATCCAGGCTTAAAAGCCAGCAGCATGGCTCTGGTGTTTGTAGTGGAGCAGTAGGAATACATGAGATGTTGCCAATGAGAACGTGAGAACGGGAAGTTGGTATTTGCCTGGGTTGCACAGCTTCCCTTCTTCTATGATGTGACATAAACTCTGGTGTCTGTCAACAAGAGTTCTAAATTAGATGGACAGCTCCGTGGCGATCTATCTTGCCATCTAATTGTGGGATCAAGATTAATACACAAGAAGCTATTAGAGAATATTAAACTGAGTGCTGAGTCATTGCAAATATGCAGAGAAGAACTGAGTATATGTCCTTGAGATGCCCTTGGGGGGGGGGTGAGTGTGAGCTTGTCTTTCTTCCTTAGTGCTTTCAGACCACTTTCTTCTCATTGCTAACATTCCTGCTGATCCCATCCTAGGTAAACAGCCCTGGGTTTAATATAAAGACCAAACGCCACTCGTTAGGAACATCGAATTGTGCTGATAATTTTAAAGTTCAGTTAGAAATAATACCACCAGAGGAGAGCTGCAGGGACATTGGAAGTCACAGGAAATGGATTTGGTGACTAATGGTGCAGGGGACAGAGAAACAGGAGGCAAAAATACCCACGGGAGTTCTGAGCCAGGGAGAATGAGCAGACCAGGTTGGTGTCTCCAGATAGGAGAACTTCGGGAGAGATGAACTCATTCCCGGCTTGCGTTGACTGACAAAGGGAGACAGATCCCCACTGGGACCAGGAGGGAAGGCAAGGGCATCAGTACAGACCTCCAGACACTGGAGGGACAGGGGGAAGAGGAGTGGTGTGGGAAGACAGCCGGACAGTGAGCAGCACAGAGTGCTGTCAGTGGGTCAGAGAGGTGCACACATGGAGGCCAGGGTCTGTTGCCATTAGTGATGGTTCTAGATTGGGTTTACAGCAGACACTGTTACGGCTGTTGCACGAGTAACCAGCCTGTGTTTCAATCCTTTAGGTGGTATTGGAATGCTATGTCAGAAAGGACTTGGTCTACACCAAAGCCAACCCGACGTTTCATCATTGGAAGGTTGATAATAGGAAGTTTGGACTTACTTTCCAAAGTCCTGCGGATGCACGAGCCTTTGACAGGGGCGTGAGGAAAGCCATTGAAGACCTTATAGAAGGTACCGGATTTGCCGCCACTTAGTGGGACTGTGAAATGTTCCAGATTATTTTTCATTCAACATTCTTGACATCCTGTATCTGTGGCTTGTTTGTAGGAAGGCTTGGGGCCATTAGAAGGTCATTAGATGACAAAACTTTCCAAACACCCCAGTTGGGTGAGCAGTTGGGGCATGGGGTGTTCAGCTTGAGTGGCCTAGCTGGCTGACCTGGGTCTCCATGTGGGTGGGCTTCACCCATTTCACCTGTGGAATGGAATGCAGGGCTATAGCTGCCTTCGGGATATTGACTGTTTCTGTAAGTAGCTAATCTGTAACATGAAAGGCTCCATTAGATGAGCATAAGCCGGAGCTGGATGGATGGCTCAGTGGCTAAGAGCAGTGGCTGCTCTTGCAGAGGGCCCAGGTTAGGTTTCTAACACCCCCAGCCCCCAAAAGTTAGCTAATGACCACCAGTAACCCAAGTTCCAAGGGATCCAGTGCCCTTTTCTGGCCTCCACAGGCAACGCACACATGCGGTACACAGACTTATATGCCAGTAAAATACACATATGCATACTTTTTATTTTTTTTTTTTTAATTTCAAAAGAAATGTAAGCCATACCCGTGGTTTGAATACATAGGTTAACAAGCTAGAACTCTACACAGCAAGAATAAATTACTTGTATGCAAATGTACACAAACAATAAATAATAGGATCCTTATTTCTTTATTTTTTTAGGAACAATAGGATTCTTGTACTGTTTCAAATTGGTATTTAAACTTTAAAAATGGATACATATCTGGGTGTTAAGGTACACATCGTTAATCCCAGCACTTGGTAGGCAGAGACAGGAAGATCTCTTGAGTTTGAAGCCAGCCTAGTTTCATAGTAAGTTCCAGGGCAGTCAGGAGCCAGGACTACCTAGACAGGCCCTGTCTCAAAAAACCAAACAGGAAAGTGTAAAATGAAACCCAGAGACGACTCTCCTGGTCAAAGCCCAATGTGCTGGTCTAACGGCTGAATTCCATCTCTGGAGTTTGCAGAGGAGGAAGAGCAGAGACTCACATAACCTGTCCTCTGACCTCCACACGCAGGCACTATGGTACATTCGTGCCTGCACTCACAAACATGCTGATAATAAATAAGGTAGAAGAAAAGTAAAACAGAAAGTGCTTTTAAAATATACTTACAGTTTATCAACAGCCTCCAGCTATTACTAACAAGAATGGATTATTTCATACAGCAGAAATATTTTAAGAGGGAAAGCATCTTATTACTGAATTTCTAATGGTGATTAGATGATAATGAAACAGGGCTGGAGAGATGGCTCGGTGGTTAAAAGTACTTGCTCTTCTTCCTGAGTACCAGGGTTCGATTCCCAGCACAGGTGGTATACAACCATCTCTTACTCCAGTTTCTGGGGATCATCTTCTGGCCTCCAGGGACACCAAACACAGTTAATGCCACAAACATAGATGTGCACAAAACCCTCCACACACATCCACAAAGCTTGATTACAAGCTTTAGGAAAAGAAAATGGTGAAATACTGATATCATGAAATGGTGATTCAGCCTGTTTTTAACTGAGGAGCTGTGCAGAGACAGCACTGTCAATCTGCTAAAAGTAGAAAGGGTGGTGTGTGCCTGGGGCGCAGGCTCTGTGCAGGTTGTGCTCCACAGCTGCAAGGCCTGAGGCCACAAACATTCAAATTTTTCTGCACAATCCAGTTACAAATCTCAGGATTCCTGGCACAGGGACCCTGAGGCATGGAGACGTCAGAGTCAGAATTGGAAGAAATGGTCACCAAAGACCTTTGCTTAGGAAATGTGTGTTTGGGAGGTGGTTTCGTGGGTGAAGGTGCTTGCCGCCAAGCCTGACACTCAAGTTTGACTCCTGGGATCCATGTAGGAGAAAGGACTGACCCTACAAGTTGTCCTCTAAACACACAGATTCAGTGACCGTTTCGTTCTCATGTGCTTGTGTGTGCACACGCGCGCGCACACACACACACACACACAACTTTATACGTTTTTTTATAAAGACTTAAGTTTCTCTTTAGGTGTATCTATTGAAGTGACCCCCACATTACTAGCTCCTGTTATTGGGAGAAGGAAGTAGGTATAGCTATTGGATTAACCCCCCACATTACTGGCTCCTATTAGTGGGAGAAGAGGGTTTGCTGCACTAATTTGCATTCTGGATAAAGAGGTGAGAGAGAAAGTTGAATTTGAATCACCAGATTATTCCATGATGTGACTAGCTGGATTTTCTAGCAGAAACCTTAATTTTGACCTGGAAAAGCAAAGCCAGGTGGTTGGGAGCACAACCCAGCTCCCATAGTGTGGCCAGAGACAGTGCAGTGTCTGAATTCAGAACTGGGGTGAGCTAGTCGGTCAGGATGTCCTTATCAGTAGAAACTTCCTTATCAAGGAAACAGAGCCCAACTTCTCCTAGGCCAGTCTAGGTGGGAGGCCTTGGATTTTTCCCTACTCTGCTGGGACCTTGAGGTCACTGGGGCTGATGTGAGCCCTTCAGCAGAGTAGGCAGGCTCTCCTCACTTCCTCCATTGTGTTTCTTCTCCGGCCTCTGTGCAAACGTTAGCATAATGGGAACCAGAGCAGGCAAAGTTAGTTTAAGGAGCATCGTAGCTGGAGCCAATAAGAATGAATTACAACATTGAGTTCCCATGGGATTATACGCTGTGGTCAGGGGACTGAAAAGTAAGTTCTGGGGACAGTTCAGTGGGAGGGAGCCTCTGGGGTCAATCGCCAGTACTGCTATCTTTTAAAGGCTGTGGATGTGACTCAGTGGTAGAGGCCCTCATGCTAGCCAGCATGCATAGCTTCTGAGTTGAGTCCTCAGTAGTAAAGGACAGGAAAACCTACCACCACACTTACCGCTTTTTGAACGATCGAGGTCAAGTATCCACGGCTTGATTGACCCCTTTACGTTCTTGTCTTTTCAGGCTCAACAACCTCCTCATCCACTATCCATAACGAAGCTGAGCTGGGAGATGATGACGTCTTCACTGTGAGTTTCCTTTGCCTTTTGGTTCTTCTTAGGGAATGACTATCAGAGAAGTCGCCTGTTGTGGACACTTTGCATTGTGGCACTTGCAGTTGTCGTGTGGCTGCTATTATAGAAAACTCTGTCATCCCAACTTTTCATGTTGTGGTCTTGACCACCTCGCTCATACTTGAAGTGACGCGGCCCACCATGCAGCATGGCAGTGTCCACACTCCCAGACCATCAAAGTTCAGGTCCTGAGGACTCCTGTCTCTCTCTGGGGCGCCTCCTCTGGTTTTGCGCCAGGCAGTCCCAGGCAGACCAGAATAGTAGGCCACCCTCTTTGCAATCTTCTGTGAACACACTATTGTTGAAAGGAAAACCAAGAAGGAGGGAGAGGGCACATGCATGCACTAGCAAGTGAGTCCGCATGCTAAAATGGGAGGCCTGATGTCAGGTTATCGTGTAGACAAGGCTTCAGATAATGAGATGTAACTGGGACAAAATGACTACTCTGCTTCCTACACCATGGAAATCCCATGCTTCTGAAGATGGTTGTCTGCTCATCTCCTGTGCTTGGAGCAGCATCTGGAGGCCCAGCTCCTTGACCCGCAATGAGAAAGGCATGGTTGTGACCCAGCAGGCTTTCACATCAGTGAATCCTGACAGTTCACCTTCATGCTATACTTTCCGGTCTTGTCCTATTTCATTTCCTGTTTGGATGATTTTGGTTTTTTTGTTTGTTTGTTTGTTTGTTTGTGAAAACTCTAAAGAATGGCATAGTGCCTGTTCACGCACAGCACCTAGATTGAGCAGGTCTGTTGCCCTAGCAAACTGGCTCCATCTGTACCTGTTAGTTTTATTCCTGTGACTCTGCTTAAGCAAAGTATCCTATTCAAGGTGGCTTATGGAAGAGAGGGGTACTCTGGCTCATAGGTTGTGGTTGGCTACAGGCCATCAAGGCAGGAGTCATTTCAACAGGGGCTTGAGACCGGGGTCACATTGCATCTGCCATTGAGAAACAGAGGCAGAGAGCCATGGATGCCACTGCTTGGCTGAATTCATCCTTTTCTTTAGTCCAGGACCCCAGCCTGGGAATGATGCTGCCCACATGTAGGGTGGGTCAGCCCATCTCATTAACATAATGAAGATAATGTTTCACAGGCACAGCTGGAGGCTAGCCTAATCTACATGCTCCCAGATAGTCAGTCCCTTACTAGTATAGTATAGTATAGTATAGTATAGTATAGTATAGTATGGTATAGTATAGTACTGGGTATGTTATATCAGTATATTACTTTTAAATTCTATTTATTTGTTATTGTTATTGTTATTGTGTTACTATCTGTGCCTGCTGTGAAGGTGGGCATGGGTGCCACAGTGTTCTGAGTAGAGTCTATTCTCTCCCACTACCTTTAGGTGGGGACTGAGGGATTGAACCTGGGTCTGTAGGCTTGCACGACAAGCACTTCTCTGGCGGACTGTCACCTCACAGGCCAACATGACTATTAACCATAAGAGTGCCAAACACACACATACAGAAGGGCTCTTGTACACACACATAAATGTTTTACTGATCCAGTTCAATGTAAATTCTCCTATATTCTTACTGTTGGGTTGGTTTTTATTTATATATGTTGGTCTTTATATGTGTGTGCATGCATGTGAACACTACGTGTATTTGGATGCCAGAAGAGGCTATCCTATCCCCTGGAGCTGTAGTTACAATGGTTGGTAGCTTCCTGCCCGCCTGACCCAATGCAGATGTTGGGAACCAAACTGCCACTCTCTGGAAGAGCATCCTTGCCCACTGAACCATCCCTCCAGCCCATCTTTATCACACATCCCTTTTAAAAAATAGTAAAGAGCATCCACAGAGGGAAATGTTAGGGTGACAGGCCTGTTCTGATAGTAGTCGTTAGATATCTCTCCAAACCCACAGAATACATAACAGCCACACTGGGCCATAAGGAAAACTGAGATCCAGGGGAAAATACGCTGGTGTGGTTCACTGACTTTGTAGTTGGGATTTTGTTTTTGCTGTTTGGGTTAGTTGGTTGGTTGCTTGCTTGCTTTGTTTGTTTTGAGAAAGGGTTTTACTCTGTAGCCCTGGCTGACCTGGAGCTTGCTTTGTAGTCCAGGCTGGCCTTGAACTCATAAAGGTCTACCTGCCTCTGCTCTGCCTCCTATTGCTGGGATTAACTGAAGGCACCAGCACACCGAGACAGTGTATTGAGTTTTAACAACACAGTCTGGTGGGCGAAGTCTCTGATAGGAGAGGCTGCGTAGTGTGAGACACAGAATATATAGGGAATCTCAGTACCTGGAAGTCACTTTGGTTTGTAAACCTAAAGTGAAACAGGAAATGAAGCTGAATGACGGTAGTTAAATGTAACAAGGCCTTGTCTGCACTACACAAGGACAGCGCTAGGATTTCATAGTACCGTCTAATGTCTCCTTTATAATTACCCAGCTGCCCCAGAGTCCCTTTTGTAGCTGTTCTTTGTTTTAACTTCACATCTTAAAGGAGTAGTTGATTAAATTTGTTTCTCTGCATTTGTGTTTTGTGGCCATCGGTGGGAAAGACACTGCTTTGGGACTGTGCAGGTGTGTGAGGGAAGGTACCTGTGGTCACAGCCAGTGGCAGGTCGTACAAAATTGAGTTTGACCCACAAGACATCTAAGAATGGGCCGAGGGCAGACTGTGGAAGGTAGTCTAGTCTACACATAAGACGGGCTCAGAAAACTCCTCACTCTGACGGGTGGCTGAGCAGGACTGTCATTTACACAAGATTCTGGAAAGGGATCCGGTCTAGGGAGCTCTGGGGACAAATGAGGCAAGAGTGTGAGCTGTGGGGCTGTCCTTTTTTGGCGCGGCTGGTGGATTATGGCTGGTAGACACAGGCTTCCTCTAGTGCTCCGAGCAGATCCTCTCAGCAGTTGGCAGGTTGCTTACATCTGTTCTTTCGTCACGTTTGGGGAGACAGACAACAGCAGGCAGGTTAAAGGTGGTTTCCTGTTCGCTAGAGCAAAATCGTAATTCGCAGCTGCTTCCCAGCTACCTGCCAGAAGTGATTTATAGGCGAAGGCGAGGGTGGGAAGGGAAGGGTGACAGATGCCAGAATCAGCCCCACTTGCCCTTTAAGCTGCAGGGGATTCACACACTGCTCTGGGGAAAGACTGACTCCAGAGAAAGGCACCCGTAACAGATTGCATTCCATGTAGACCTGGTTTATGGGGTCACTTGCCTATTTGCAAACATGGGCCTATTTATAACAGGCCCATCTTGATTCTGAGGCTGTTGACTGTGGAAAGATGGGAGAGTGGTAGGGGCTGGCATGCCAGATTCCCATTCACTGCTGAGCTCGCTGTAACTACACATTGTGTCCCAAGACAGTAATGGCATCTGAAGTGTGAGCCAAGGGAACAAGCAGCGTTTTACAGCCTGAGTAGTCAGCCGCTTCCTGAGTGGATGCAGCGATCTGAAACTTTTTATGGAAGATAAATGGGATTCTTATCAGCATCCTCCTCTTCAGATTCTTGAGAATTAGGATTTTTTTTTCCCCCAGAGGTGACCATATGCGTTTGACCATAAACCCTCAGAGCTATCACTAGAGAGTTCAGGCATGCATGTTTTCTGTCTCTGCCATTGGGCCAGAGGTATCTTTGGTTTTCAGCATTCCTTGGGACTTGGGGGTCACAGGATGCTATGGACACTGTGGGTACTTAAGAGCACACATTGCTTAACTTACACACTGGGGACACCAGTTGGAGTGTGTGTGTCCCCCTCCCCCCCCCAAAGAGTTTAATGTTACTGCTTAGTCAGCCCCAGTATGGTAGTATTGAGAGTTGTTGGAAACTTTTGGGAATGGGGCCTGGTAGGAGGTTGAAGAGGCTGTCCTCAGAATGGTGCTATTCTTGAGAGATCATGGTTGGTCCCTACCATTATAATCTTCAAAGGTGGGGCCCTCGCCAGAGCCTACCCACTGCAGCTCTATGGTTTTGAACTATGAGTTAAAGAATGCTTTATAAAGCGGCCAGCCTTGGGCATTCCGTTTTAGTAACAGAAAACAGTCAAACACATGGACTAGACCTAGACAAAGGAGCACACACCTAGCTGCCGCCCTGTGGAGGGGTCGTGTGGCCGAGTGGGCTCACAAAGCGTTGACCTGACTTTGCCCGAACACTTTCCTAGCTGTCAGAGGTATTCTTGGAACCAACCTGTCCTTCTCACTTCTCAACATGAGAAACCAGGTTGTCTTTCTGCAGGAGGATACCTGCTTGTGCACATTGTTGGCATTTGCCGACGTTGTCTGCTCTCCCTGCCCCCCAGTGTCCCCTCTATCTCAAGCCTGTATTCAAGCCTGTGCCTGTCCATGTCTTTCTTGTCAGGCCTCACCAGAAACTCTTGACTAGCTGCTCCTCTGTCTCTGAGATTCTGTTGTTTGTCCTGGAACTCACAGAGATCTGCTGTCTACTCCTGCCTCCTGAGTGCTGGGATTAAAGGCATGCATCACCAGCACCCAGCTAAGAGTTTTCTCTCAGTAATCACAGCTGACTTCTCAGCCCCAGCTTGGCCAGCACCCCCGCTGTCCCAGGGAAGCACAGGTTCACCTCAGTGCTGTTGCTCTCTTGTTGATCTCTGTTGATTCCTGAGCCCCAGATGATCAGCAAACATGCATTTTTAGCCAGGGTATTACAGTAATAGATACTTTAGCCAAGTCTAGATAGTATCTGTGCTACACTCTGAAACCCTGAGGGCCAGGCCTCCATTGTCCATGTTTCTCTCAGAATTCTTAGCTTCCAAGATCCCACAAGAATGACGCATTAAGTTTTTAGTCCTCACTGGGCCACCGATGGTGGCGCACGCCTTTAATCCCAGCACTTGGGAGGCAGAGGCAGGAGGATTTCTGAGTTCGAGGCCAGCCTGATCTACAGAGTGAGTTCCAGGACAGCCAGGGTTACACACAGAAACCCTGTCTTGAAAAAACCAAAAAAAAAAAAAAAGTTTTTAGTCCTCACCAGGAAAAGGCCAATCCCTGGGAGTAAAGGACAGCCAGGGCTGCATAGACAAACCCTGCTGTCTCAAAAGGAGGGGGGTTGGCAGGGGGAGGCAGGCTTTTATTTCCACTTGATATACATCTCTTTGTCACGGTGTCTGGAAGCCAAGGTTATAAATGGATCGGCCATGCTCAGTCACACCAGAGTTCCTGAAAGGAACCAAGTATCTAGCCCTTCTCCCATGGCCCAGTACTCTTTTTACAATTTAGAAAACCAGCTTGTCTTTCCAAAGCCTTGCTGCTGGGCCTCTCCAGCCATTGAGCTAACTACTTCACGTTGAGACAGTCTGGTTGGTTCATGTTTTACAATTCTAACACTTGAAATGTAGAGTCAAAAGACCAAGTCAGCACAGGGAGAGGGAGGGAGGGGAGGGAAATGGAGAAGGGAGAACAGAGACAGAGGAAGATGGGGAGGGGGCAACAGAGACAGAGTGAGATGACTTAAAGGTTAAAAGCACCTACTACTACTAGTACCCAGCTAAGGTGGCTGGCTCACAACTGCCCACCTATTAGCACCAAGGGGAATCTAGTGCCCTCTGCTGGCCTCCGTGGACACCTACACTCACATGCACATTATTAAAAACAAAATAAGCCAGGCCCTTGGTGGCCAGCAGAGGGCATCAGATCCCCCAGAATTGGAGTTACAGTCAGTGGAAGCTATCTGATGTGGGTGATGAGAACCTGGGTCTTCCTCAAAAATAACAAGTGTGCTCAACCCCTGGGCCATTTCTCTAGCCCCCAGCACACACCTTTAATCCAGCACTGGGGAGGCAGAGGCAGGTCTGGGCTATATAATGAGTTCCAGGCCGGCCAGGGATATGCAGCCAGACCCTGTCTCAGAAATAAATAGATGCTTAAAAATAAATTACAGGGATTGGAAGGTCCAAAGTCACAGCCAGGAAACAAATAGTGTTTAGATTAGTACGTGTTAGAGCTTGTGTGTTTTGTAATTGTTTGTGTGTGTGTGTGTATGTGTGTGTGTGTGTGTGTGTGTGTGTGTGTGTGTGTGTGTGTGTGCTCATGTGTACTCATGTGCCATGGCAAATGAGGTCAGAGGGCAAATTTTGTGAATCATTTCACATGCTGTAGGTTCCAGGAAATAGCATCTTATGGTCCAGGTACTTGTACCTACTGAGTGGGGCTTGTTTTTTGTTTTTTGTTGAACTCTGTATTGCTTCTCTCCAAACAGACAGCTACAGACAGTTCTTCTAATTCCTCGCAGAAGAGAGAGCCGAATACAAGGACAATCTCCTCCCCCACATCTTGTGAGCACCGGAGGATTTATACCCTTGACCCATACCCCATGGACCATTACCACCCTGACCAGGTGAGCAGGACACTTCATTCCTCTGGAAACACAAGGAGAGCTCTGCCCTGGCCTTCTCACTTCTCCCCAGCCCAAGCCATTTCTGCCCACCTACCGTCCCCTTCTCCGTGGTGGAAGTGCTGTTGGTGGTGGCAGCTTACTCTCACACAATACCTTGTCTTAGCCTGTGTGTGCTCAGCATGGCTTAATCTTAATCCAAATCACTCCATGAGGCAGGGTGTGAGCATCCATAATTTATCGATGAGAACATGAGGATGAAAACATGAGGACCGGTGTGTGGTCAGGGAGGGGAGGTCCTAGGCGAGAATTCTGCTAGGCTCCATCTGCGTTCCTCCCTCCAAGGGGCCTTCTGGCTGTGAAATCACAGGGCCCCAGTCAAAGCTAAAGAATGTTGCACTCCTGCTTACACCCCTGGCGTGCGGGCTCCAGGTCCAGTCCTGCCCAGGGAGATACAGTTGTAGTCTGAATGCAGTAATTCAACAAATATTTACCAAGTGGCTTTTTTGTAGAACAAGTTCCCAAGTAAATCATGGGGCATGGATTGGTGTCTGTGTGGGTTACATGGCCTCTAGGCTAATTTGAAATGAAAAGAAGTAAGCACTGGGCAGGGAGATTTTGGTTTGGTTTGGTTTGGTTTGGTTTGGTTTGGTTTGGTTTTTTGCTGTGGTTTTAAGATGGTTTTACTATGTGCTTTCTAGTATTTTGGCATTAAAATGTTCTTTTATTATCTGGGGATGGTGGCATACACCTATAATCCTGATTTTAGGAGGCTGAAGTAGGCCAGCCTTGGCTACATGATGAACTCCAAGCCAGATTGAGCTAAAAATGAGAGGCCCTGTCTTAACAAACAAAAATTCAACAACAAAATATTCATTTTAAAACTAGGTGTGCACAGGCCTGCAATCCCAGCACTTGTAGGTTGTTGCTGTGTGATACAGATACCTTAAAACAAACAAACAACAACAACAACAAAACAAGAGAGAAAGGGAGCCGCTGATGGTGGAAAAGGCAGGTTTAAGGCGCCTGGTCATTTTGTGTCTACAGCCTAAGGAATGGGTGCACTCAGGTGTCTTCACCTTTTTATACAGTCCTAAATTCCTGCCTAGGGAATGGTGCATAGTAGGTGTGGTGCATCTTCCTACCTAATCAAGATAACCCCCTACAAGGCTATCTCTCTGGTGAGTCTCATCAAATTGACCTTTGAGATTAACCATCAAGGATGCTTGTCCAGGAGTCAGATCTGATCGGTATCTGGAACCTTCTTATCTTTCTTGCACTTATACATCTGTCTTTTTGATCAGATTGTAATGTGCAAACTAGTGAACCTTGTATGCTGTTTTCTTTAAAAAAAAATATTTTTCTGCCGGGCAGTGGTGGTGCACACCTTTAATCCCAGCACTTGGGAGGCAGAGGCAGGGGGATTTCTGAGTTCGAGGCCAGCCAGGGCTATACAGAGAAACCTTGTCTCAAAAAAAAAAAAAATTTTTTTTTCTTTTGTAAAAGGCCAGTGAGGTATCCCTTACAGCAAAGGTGCTTGCTGAATAATAAGCCTACAGACCTGAGTTTGATCCCCAGAACCCATGTAAAGGGTAGAACAAGAGAATCAACTTCATAGAATGGCTCTCTGACCTCTACATGTGTGCTGTGGAATGCACACCCACTAAATAAATGGGGTCTCACTATGAGCCCTGGCTGTCCTAGAACTCACAGAGATACACTTCCCTCTACCTCCTGGGTGCTAGAATCAAAGCCATACCACCACACCTGGCTATGATTTTGTTTTTAAGCATCAGAGAGGGCTGGAAGGAAGGAAGGAAGGAAGGAAGGAAAGGGAAGGGAAAGGGAAGGGAAAAGGAAAGGAAAGGAAAGGAAAGGAAAGGAAAGGAAAGGAAGTCGGTCAGTCAGTCAGTCACGTTTAAGAAGAGACAGATCTCTGTGAGTTCCAAGACAACCAGGCTACACAGTGAGACCCTGACTCTAAATAAATAAGCAACTGGCATTTGTACGGGTGAGTACACACAATATAAAAGCGAGTACAAAACTTATGGCCATTTTTAGAGATAGGATCCGCACAGGGTCTGGGAGCAGCTGACTTGAGAGAGACAGGAGGTGGGGATTAGAAGTAAGACAGGAAGGACATCTTTCCTCTTCGGGCGGAAATGTTGAACTTACCAAACTCTACTCCTTTTTGAGACAAGGTCTTGTAGCTCAGGCGGGCAGAGAACTCACTGTGTAGCAGAAGGTGACCTTGAATGCATTGATTTCCCTCCACCTCCCTGGTATTACAAGCGTGGTCTCCCGCTGGGTTACGGGGTTCTCAGGACTGATCAGCTCCAGGGCTATATCTTGCAGGGTGAGAATTACCAGCTGGGCTTAAACTGTTGCCAAATTGGGCGGACCATCCTACGTAGGTGGTCACTCTAAAAGGAAGGGCAAATCTGCCGAGTTCGGCTCACAAGAAAGCGCGTGGATCTGGCAAGCTTGTTTCATTTTCTGTCTTTTCGTTAAATGCCCTGAAGAAGAGTCCAGGGATCTTTCTTTGCCGCTTTCTGTCTTTGGCAGCAGCCGGCTGTCAGTGGCGCCCTGGGCTGTAACATTGTCTGGTTTTTTTCCTGAACAGCGCTTGCCGCGGTCCTACCCGCAGGTCACCTTCCCAGAAGATGATGAAGAAATTGTTCGCATCAACCCCCGAGAAAAGATCTGGATGACGGGTTATGAAGATTACCGGCACGCGCCAGTTCGCGGCAAATACTTGGACACCACAGAAGACGCAGACTCCTACGTGCGCTTCGCCAAGGGCGAAGTCCCCAAACACGAGTATACTTACCCTTATGTTGATTCTTCGGACTTTGGCTTCGGCGAGGATCCCAAAGGCGGTGTGATCAAAACACAGCCGCCCAGGGCCAAGTCCCGTCGCCGGAAGGAGAACGGCGAACGGTCGCGGTGTGTGTACTGCAGGGACATGTTTAATCATGAGGAGAACCGAAGAGGCCATTGCCAAGATGCGCCTGACGCCGTAAGAACTTGCATTCGCCGGGTGAGCTGTATGTGGTGTGCTGACAGCATGCTGTACCACTGTATGTCCGACCCCGAGGGAGATTACACTGACCCTTGTTCGTGTGACACAAGCGACGAGAAGTTTTGCCTCCGGTGGATGGCTCTAATTGCCTTGTCTTTCTTGGCCCCTTGTATGTGCTGTTACCTTCCCCTCCGGGCCTGCCACCACTGTGGAGTGATGTGCAGGTGTTGTGGTGGTAAGCACAAAGCTGCTGCGTGACTGGTTTGCCTCCTTTCCCCTTCTCCATCCACAGCCACAGGCAAAATTGTCTCTTGCGTACTCCCCCATCGTCTCCCTGGTTCCCTTCCAACTCTAAAAGTCAAGGCCAATAAGAGGAGGCCAGGCTCCGTGGTCCCTTGGTGACATCATTCCAAATCTGGGGTAGCTGCCGCCCCCTGTGTCAGCCACATACCCCCCTCGCAGTGTTCTGAGAAAAGGAGCCTTCGACGTAGACTCGTGTATTTTACCAGCCTATAATCATGCTGTCTTTTCTGAGTCTGGTTTCCAGCCCCTCCTTCCCACCTTTCTGGTTCTGGAGACTTGGAGAGGTTTATTGATTTTTTTTTTCTTCCCCTCCCCATTGGGCTTGCCTGTCGCTAACTAGCATAGGTCCCTCAGAGATGTGACCGAATGATGAAACCATGACAAACTGTCGTTATGTGAGGTGAGCTGGATAACAAGCCTGTACCACAAACAACAGTACTTTGACTCCTAAAACCAAATCTCCCACATAGCTTTTGTCTTTAACCTGCCATCATCTCTTCCCCCACCCCCGCCCCCAATGAATTCATTCACTGATGCAAAACAGTCACCTTTTAAATGACTTTTTGAGCCTTAAGTCCAGATTGACTTGTGAGAATCAAGGGGAAAAAAAATCCTCAAATTGCTCTGCATCCTCTTGGAACGGGGCTTGCAAGGGGATTTGGGTTTCTGTGAGCCTGCCCAGTTTCCGTAAAATAGAACTTTTTAGAATTGTGTTGCCACTTCTAAAATTCTAGCGGTACTTAGAATAACACATCAGTGAGATAAATTTTACTCATTATTTTACAAACCAAATCGAGTTGTTCAAACACAAACCAGTGTTCTGTGAACAAGTTCCAGTTGAAAAAAACACTAACGTTGTGAATAACACTGTAGCCATTCCCTGCCCCCTACCGTTTTATATTATTCAGGGGGGCATTTTAAATACCATCGATTCAAACAGTAGTGGCTTGCATTTTTTTTTTAGGTGCATGTTTTTGTTTTGGGGAGGGGGGTGGTTCTGTTTTTTTAATTTGAGGCTCAATTCTTCATTTATACTTGAAAAAAAAAACCAAGGCCATATGTAAAGAAAAAAACCCTTTCAATGCCTAAGTGTCTTTTCTTCTACCGCACCCACCCACACTTGCCACTCGGGGTGCACAGATAAGGGTAGGTCACCAACTGATTATGCCTGTCGTTGAGCCATGCAAAAGGCTTCTAATTCGCTGGGGGGGGGTATATACGGAATAGCCAAATCTTACTGAAAAAAGAAAAGTGAAAGTGGTTACCTATACTTAGCATAGTACAATCAGAACTCCATGGGGACTGTAGGGGACGGGTTTGTCACCATTGGCTGTTCTTCCCATGGTGATTAACAGTGGAGGGCAGGGGTAGTCCCCTTTAATTTCCCCCTCCCCCCCACACCCCTTATTGCACATGGACATCAGTCTTTAAAGGAAAAGGCCTTTTTCCAGTCTGTCAATCATACTGGGAAAATGCTAGCCATGCATATCTTCCTGGCAGTGTTTTCTGCTCGCCTGTCGTGTTTCTTTAGACAGATCATCTCTGTAGATATCAGCATGCTTATGCATTAATTGGGAGGTGTTTTCTTTGTTGGGATGACTGGTTTGGGCTGTCTATAGTAGAAAAGATGCAGGGAGCTGCCATCTCCACCTTTGTGGATGGTGGGGTCTCCGTGCTAGGAGACTCTAGACTGCCTCCAGCCAGCCTCCAGTGCTGTAGAGAGACTGTCCCCGGCCTGAGGCACTCTCCTCGGGCCCTTTGGCCTCTCTACCAAGCACAACACTAATCTCTGTTTCCTCAGACCTCCGCTCAAGTGCCCCTATTTATTTCAGTGAGAATGCACAGCCTGGTCGCCTCATGGCGTTGCCTCTGTCCTTGTTTGTGCTTCCTTCCTCCCTTGCTGGTCCCCACCCTCGTAAGAGTTATACACAGATCTTACTCCTGCTTCATCGTCTTTTTGGTTTGTGAAGGCAGCGGTTAAGGGCACAAAGACAGCCATGGGGACATTTATGTAAATATGTTTAATTGCCACACTGCAGCTGAACGGTGTGTAGTATTTTCCCAGTCAGCTTTGCCATACTGACGTCAATCATTTGAGAGAAATTATTCAGATTTTATTTTTATATTCGTGGTAACAAAACCTAACCAAAAGGTTTCCTGTTCAGAAGTTTCCCTGACTCTCATCCCAAGCTATTCGCTCACATTAACAAATGAAAGTGCCTGAAGCATAATTCATTTACCTGTATACTAAAACCCCTGTTGTATTGATTTTTTTTATAATAAGCCTTTTTACCTCTGTAAAAAAAAATATATATACAAGTGTATGATGTACATTTTAGTTCTTAACTTTTTTTATGGTTTCTAATATGTATGACCAATGTAGCCATTGCTTTGAAATGTACCATGTAAATATAAATACATCCTATCAGACTATTGGCTTTGGGGTATTTGTCTGGCTGGACAGGATAAGATGGGGTTTCCTTCAAAGAAGAACATGAAACATGGGTCTCTTTTTGTGAGACCCTTCCCGCCTGTGGTCATATTCCCAGGGAAAGAATCACATGTCCCCTCCCTCCACAGGGAGAACTCTGTTCCCTCCTAGCCAGTCTTCCCTGATGAAGATGGGGATGAGAGTCCGTTCTCAGAAGACAACCAGAGATTACACCAGCCCATGGTCTTGGGGCAGCTCTCACCTCACTTTCCAAATGGCTCTTCTGGATACCAGAAAGCTACAACGGCCTTCCCCACGAGAAAATGAAATACGTATTTTGAGGGTTACAGAAGAAGAGTGGTTTCTCCATAGAACTTACTGGTGTTCTTTTTTTAAATGAGGTTTACAGAGCCCCCGTTCCATCTTAGTTTTAACTTTCCCCAGAAAGGAAGGTTTTTCTAAACCACTGGCAGATATCAAATGCAAGATGGCTGCTTGAAGTTAGGAAAGGAGGATGTCTAAGGCTCTCCCAAGAGCTGGTATGGGGGGAAACATCCTGAACCTTCAACTGACCTACTCTCCTCCCAGTGTTCTCCAGCCATGACACCAAGGCTAAGAATGGGAATTGAGATGATCCTAAAGTCAACGAGGCAGAGGGCCGACGCGGGCTGGCTAGTGACAAGCCCCAAGTCTGTAAAGGGCCTTATCCCAAGCCCCTGGGTCCCTCCCCACATGGAAAATACCCCGCTTGTTCCAACTGCTTCAGGAATGGACAGGGGCTAAAATACCAGGAACCAGGCTGGCTCCTGCTGTGCTCCTCATTTTTATCCCTCCACAAAGTGAAGCGACCATGTGCAGCTCTCGCTAAGGAGGCCTGTATAGCGGTGATGTTGATCGGCCAAGCCCCCAGAAAGTCTTCTGTCTGATGACCACCTTTCTTGGCCGGTCTCCTTTGTTACAAATGTTACAAAACCCAAATCCATCGACTTGTTCTTCCTTTTCCCCTTGCTAAGGGAGACAAAATCCTACCAGAAGCAATCCAGACTGGGTCTGTCGAGGTTGTGCTGGAACAATCTTCTATCATAAAACACACCACTTTAATTTTTTTTAAGTTTTATTTTTATTTGTGCATGAAGGATTTTGGGGAGGGGTGTTTGTTTTGGGTTTTGTTTTTTATATTTTGGTGTAAATCTATACAAGCGTCCGTGGAGGCCAGAAGAGAGTATCAGATCCCCTGGAGCTGGAGTGGTAAGCGGTTGTGAGCCATCGTACAGACAGGCATGGACCATTCTTCACTACTGAGCCTCCTTTTGAACCCATGGTCATTTCTGCCCAACATCTGTTGAGTTTATTGAGTGATACAAACATTTACTTTTAAAGTGACTTTGAAGTATTGAGCCTTGAGACAGTGTGTTGAGGCAAAGATGACTCCAGAGCCACTCAGCTGGTAAGAGCATTTGACTCACCGTTAGAGGGCTCACGGGCAGTTCTCAGTGCCATCTGTGGGCACCAGGTACATAACAAGTACACATACATACATACATACATACATACATACATACAAACAAACAACACTCATAGAGAAAAAATAAAAATCTTAAACCAAACAAAACAACTAACCACCTTAAGTCCAGACAGTAGTAGCTCACGCCCAGGGCAGGAGGATCTCTGAGTTTGAAACCCTCTACAGAGAAACTCTTGTCTCACAAAAACAAAACAAACCAACCAACCAGACAACAACAAAACCCACCTTAAGTAAGATTGGTGACATTTATTTATAATCCTAGCATTTAAGAGTCTGAGACAGGGGGATTGCTTTGAATCTATAGTGGCTTGTGCTCTATAGTGAATTCCAGGAGCCTGAGCTAGTGTGTCCAAAGGCTTATCTTTCCAGGAAGCCAACAGAGATTTACATAGAAGGATAAGCAGACTGTCAGGTGCCTTCTCACAGGTGGAGACCTGCACTAAAAGACACACATGGAATCCGAATCGCCTAGTCACAAGATGCTTTTCAGTTCTGTGCGTCTCAGAACAGATCAGTTCCTCCTGGGACCACTCTTACACTGATTGGTTTCCTCTGCTCTGCTCTGGGCATCACCGTGGACAGGCTGGAGGAGTGGCTGCCCTAAGAAAACGAACGGGTCAGGTGAGGTGGGAGGGTATGAGGGCGGTTCTTGACAAGCACAGTAACCCTGCCCTCAGAGGTTCCATAATGTGATCCACAGCACCAGACCACTTCCGCCGTTCCTTGTCTGTTCTGGGCCCTGAGGAGACGGGCTGCTGAAGAAGACAGCCTGCTCAAGGCATAGCAGGCTGAAGCATGCGGCAGATACTTTGTTAATCTATCCGCACTTTTTCTAACTGCGCTTCTCAATTTGGTTGCACTTTCTTCCTGACACTTATGAATATCTTAAGTCTGCAGAGGCAGACAGCTCGCTGGATTCTGGGCAGCCAGAATGTACAACATGGAAAAAAAGCCAGTGACCTCTGTCAAAGAAGTTCTGTGGAGAGAGCTGTTACCAGCTCAGAGGAACCTGTCTGTCTGTCGAGGGACATCCATCCCCCAAATGAGGTCACTCACTTCCCAAGGGAAAGCATGGGCTCTGAAGCCCTGTTTAAGGGACCTACAGGACAGTTTGCTGTTTGTCATGGCATGCAAGCAGGCTTGGAAGTGGACACCTGAGCTTGTACAAGCAGCCTGAGCTACAGGTGTGTTTACTGCAGGCCTTCGGGCTTTCTGGTTGTGAAATAAGATGTTTATCTAGCCCACACCTGCTGGATCTGTTTTCCCTCTCAGCAGTGCTGGAGATCAAACCTAAGGCCTTGTACAGGCTGAGCTCCCACCCTAGCCACCTGTGGGCAAGCCGAAGCCAGATCCTTGAAATGCAGGGAGCCCACCCTGCCACCATGTGCCTGCCTCAGCCGCTCTCCCTGAACTCTCAATCTTCCACCTTTTTTATCTTGCAAACCAAGACCAATGGACAAGCATCCAACCTGGGATGGAGCACCCCTGCACCCCACCCCTCACCCCTGCACCCCATCCTGTACTCCACCCCTCACCTTTGTACCACCCCTTACCCCTGTACCCCCACCCCTCACCCCTGCACCACACTCCACGACCACAGCCTCTGTGTGCCGACCCTGGTGAAATAATTTCCTAGACATCCACTTTTGGGGACCAAGGAACCTCTTCAGCTTATTCTTTCTTTAAATGAACTTGGATATTCAGCGGGTGTGGCTCTGCCTTCAAGACACATGGTCCCTGCAGAAGCCAGATCTCCCTGCAATGAGTGCTAATCTCAATAGTTACAGCTGAGTTGCTTGTGACCCTGCTCATACCTTTCCTCCAGGAACAATAAATGCTTTGTCCCAGACTGTGGATGTGATAGACTAGGTGGTTTCTAAAGGGCTTTCTTCCCTTCAGCTCTGACTCAGTTATAGGAGCTACTGAAAGGGCGGGCTGAGTGGAGGCTGACTGCAGCGCTTCGGGGCTTAGCTGAGAGGTAGAACTTCCCTCATGTGCATGTGGAACTGGGTTCTTTCCCCAGCACAAAACAGAACAATGGATGGTTTATAATATATGTGCCAGTCATGGTGGCACCCACCTTTAATCTCAACACTTGGGAAGCAGAGGCAGGTGGGTTTCTGTGGGTTTGAGGCCACCCACTTTGCGGTCTCACTACATAAGAGTGAGACTTGTCTCTTTTAAGAGAGAGAAAAAGTTTAAATTTTTTTTTTTTTAAATGAGTAAAATGAGTCTAATAATTGAAGGAAGCCAGCTGCCAGTGTGCATTGCTGTGGTAAAACTAGGGCGCTCAGACACATAGCTGAAGACTACGCTTGACAAGTTGCCCAGTAGATTTTCCTCCTGGTGAATGAGAAAAGCAGTTAGTGACTATGCTCCTGACCTCCGGGCTCCTGACCTCATCTTTGGTCCGAGACCTGCTGTCACTTTGCATGTTAGTGTAAGGCTTCCGGGGAATCTGACAGGGACAGTGCAAGAGGAGTGTCAGCTGAGTGATCAGAGGAGAGCAGAGTTTGTTGGGCATTCAGGAGGCAGAGGCTGGAGGGTCAGAAGACCAAGGTCATTTGAGGTCAGCCTGAGCTATATGAGATCCTGTCTTTAAAAAAAGTGGGGGTAGGGGTATAGATAGCTCAGCGGTAGAGCAACACTTGTGTGAAGTTCACTCCTTAGCGCCACCTGGGACGTGGGGCAAGGTCTTGTATATCTGTGTCTCTATGTAATATA
The DNA here is from genome assembly GCA_030674055.1 of Rhabdomys pumilio. Taxonomy (NCBI): domain Eukaryota; kingdom Metazoa; phylum Chordata; class Mammalia; order Rodentia; family Muridae; genus Rhabdomys; species Rhabdomys pumilio. The sequence continues at coordinate 67,426,377 of JANHMN010000007.1, forward strand.
TAAAATAATGGGAATGAAGCGGGCCAACTCTCAGAATAACTGTATTATTCATTGTACTTTTGCTCCCAGATGGTCAAAGTATGCAGCTATAAAGTTATACCTGGGGCAAAAGATCCATTCAGAGCAGAGATTGGAAGTGACAAAATAATACATTCTCAGATTCTACAGAGCAACTAAACTTTAAGAAATTGCCACTTACCAGAGTTACCACTGAAGGCCAAGTGAATATCTGAGGTCTGAGCTGCTGCCTGAAGCCACATTGGTGTCCTTGGGCTGTGCTGCCACTGGGGTGGGTGTGGGGAAGGGGAGGGAGCATGTTGATGTCCATGGTCCTTGATACCACTGAATACCATGGAAATATCCTTGGCCTGTGCTGTAGCCAGAAACCATGTGGACATCCATGACCCTTGCTGCCGCTGACTGTAAAAGGCAAGGAAGCTTCTTCTGCAATGGTATCAGTGACTACAGACTCACAGTTGAAAATGAAAGACATAAAAGGCTTCTGTGATAACTTCTCTTCCCCACCCGCACCTCCCACTCCCCCCAAAAGAAACTGTCTGGACAGGAAGCCATTAGGGGGAAAAAAACTCTTAAAGGGAGCCGGGAGGTGGTGACACACACTTTTAATCCCAGCACTCTGGAGGCAGAGGCAGGCAAATCTCTGAGTTCAAGGCCAGCCTGATCTACAGATTGAGTTCCAGAACAGCCAGGGCTACTGAGAGACCTTGCCTCAGGAAAAAAAAAAGTCATAATATGGGTTGTGGAGTCAGGGAGAGATGGCTCAGTGGTTAAGAGCATTGGCTGCTCTTCCAGAGGATGTGGGTTCAATTCCCAGCACCTACATGGCAACTCACAACTGTCTGTAACTCCAGTTCTAGGATATCTGGAACCTTCACACAGACATACATAAAGGCAAAACACAGATGCACATAAAATAAATGAATCTTACAAAACCAGGTTGTCATAGGGACGCTGAAGTGTAGCTCTTCCCAGTGGATGGATTCTGGCAGGAGTGGGGTAGAGAAAGACTCAGTTTTCTTAAAGGGGCAGGCCATTGGGAGTTTGACCATGCTCTGGTGAGTATATGGGCGACACAAATTGCACTCAGTAATTTTTTTTTCTTTTTCTTTTCTTCTTTGTTTTGGAGGAGGTCACGAGAGAGAGTGGACCTGGGAGGACTGGGAAGTAAGTGTGGTCAGAGTGCATTATGGGAATTTTCCAAATAATGAAAAAAGAAAAGAAAAAGCTGTAATTGTGAGTTTTGGCTTAATACCAAAGACCTAGTCACAAGATTTCAAGAAGTTATTAAATGTTCTTACTAGCCAAATTTAGTGGCAAACATCTTTAATCCTAACACCCAGAAGGCGGAGGCAGGTAAACTTCTATGAGTTCAAGAGCAACCTGAGCTACACAATGAAACCCTGAAATCAGGCAGTTTCTGAGTTCGAGGCCAGCCTGGTCTACAGAGTGAGTTCCAGGACAGCCAGGGCTACACAGAGAAACCATGTCTCAAAAAACCAAAAAAAAAAGAAAGAAAGAAAGAAAAGAAAAGAAATTAAAACACACGTACACACACACACAAATCCTCTTATCTTTTCCATAACAGACCAGTCTGAGGCCAGATTTTCTCCATATACATCATGAGAATAACACCATGGAGCTGGAGAGATGGAAAGACAGATCATAGCCACGAACACTTACTCCTCTTGCAGATGACCCAGGTTGGGTTCCCTATACCTATTGGTGGTGGTTAATAAATAAGATAAAATAAAACACAAATAAAATAAGATAAAAATAAGATAAATAGATTTATTTTAAAAAACACAGCAGATTAAAATCTCAAGCAGTTATGAGAATCTAGCTCTATTCCATTAAAAATATTTGCAAAGTAAAAGTCTTTTCATTTAGACTTATTTATGTGGGATGGAGTGATGGCTCAGAGGTGGAGAGTACTGGCTATTCTTCAGGAAATCCTGGGTTCAATTCCCAGCACCCACATTGCAGTTCAACTGTCTGTAATTCCAGAAAATCTAATAACATAGACAAACAAGCAAAACATCAATGTCATGAAAATAAAATCATTTTAAAATTTTTTAAAAGATTACCTTTTGTTATTGTTGGTTTGGTTTGGGAAGTTAGAGATAGTTCTTCTGCTTTTGGGGATTTTAAGGAGTTTTTTGGTTAAATTTGCTTTGGGTTTTGTTTCTGTTGTTTGGTTTGGGTTTTGTTTTGGTTTGTTTTTTGTTTTTTTTTGCTTTTGTTTTTGAGACAGGATCTCACTATGAAGCCTTGGTTGGCCTGGCACTTACTATGTAGACTGTGCCCAGACAGTTTAAATTTCTATTTTATTTGTTTATTTATGTTTATTTTATGTGCATTGGTGTGTTGCCTGCATGTACACCTATGTGAGAGTGTCAGATCTTGGAGTTACAGACAGTTGTGAGCGTCCATGTAGGTACTGGATTTGAACCTGGGTCCTCTAGAAGAGCACCCAGTGTTTTCAACCTCTGAGCCATCTCTCCAGGTCTCAGTTTTGATTTCTAATGCAGTCATAATAATAGGTACACTCAGGAAAAGCTGGGTGTGGTGGTGCATGTCTTTAATTCTAGCCCTCCCAAGGCAGAGGCAGATGTATCATGTTGCGTCTCTCCTGGTCTTCTACATAGAGAGTTCCAGACCAGTCAGGGCTCCATAGTGAGACCTTTTCTCAAAAACAAAACAAGAACAGAATTGCAAGGAACTTTGGGGTTGGAGAGTTGGCTCACTAGTTAAGAGCACGGGCTGTTCTTTCATAAAATCTAGGTTTAAATCCCAGCACTCCTGGTGACTCTCAATTGGCTGTAACTCCAATCCCAGGGGATCTGATGCCCTCTTCTGGACTCCTTGGGTAATGCATACATATGGTATCCATTTCATACATGTAAGCAAACCACCCATAAACACATAAAATAATAAAATTTAAATTATAAAATATCTATGTATACCTACACAAGAGCTTTTGGAACTTTCGGCAGACTATTTTGTAGTCATTTCCAGCTCTTTTTTTCTCGGCATGTATGTGTGTGTGTGTGTGTGTGTGTGTGTGTGTGTGTACCCAGAATTTGACATTAGGTGCCAATTTCTCTCCACTACCTCCCTTTTTTGAGAAGTTATTTCACTGAACCTGGAACTTGTCACTTAGCCAATGAGCACCAGCAGTCCGTCTGTCTCCCAGCCCCCTAACCTCCTACTGCCAAGGCTTTTTATGTGGGTTCTGGGGATCTGAATTCAGGACTTCCTGTTTGCATGACAAGCACTTTACTTCTGCAGAGCAATCCCCTCCTTCATTTTTTTTTTTCTTTTTGTAAGAGACAGGGTCATATGTAGCCCAGATTAGCCTTGAATTCACTATGTAGCCAAGAGTGGGTTTGAGCCCCTAATCCTCCTGCCTCAGTCTCCCAAGTGCTAGGATTACAGACAGGTGCTTCTGCACTCTGTCCGTTCTGCGCTTCACTTTCCTGGCATAGAGTGGTCCGTCTTCTCTGGTTCTGGTTACTCTGTATCTCCTTCTGCTCTTTGTATCTTATCTCAGACCGTTAGTTCTTTGTTCTAAGTCTACTGAGTTCCGGTCCAGCATCATGCAGCTGTCACGACCCGGTTATCTGAACCCAGCATCTAGTTCACTCAGGACAGTAACATTCAGGGAGATGTGTGACTTCCGGGGCTTGAGGACAGCTCTGCTACCTTTCTGTTGGCCCTTTGTTGGGGTTTTTCCATTGCATAGAGAGCCATGTGGCACAGGCTTGGTCATCAGACAAGGCAAATGTGAATGGGTGCCCGCAGCTCCTTTGTGTAGATTTATGCCTGCTTAGTTTTGATATTCATGCCTGGTGACTGTTACCAGGATATTTCTGAGCCAGCCAACAGTTGGATCTGCTGCCCACCTCTTGGGATCCTTAAGGGAGAGAATTTAAGGGAGAGAATTCAGTATAGCTCCTGTCCTGCCTGAGCAGCTGCCTTCCACACCCTAACCTTTTTTCCATGTCTTTCACTTCTTTTAGCAACTACACATCTTGAGGAGTTGACACATGCTCAAAGCTAGCTCTCTGAGGGAGGCCGGGGGGACTGGTATTGGTTCAGTTGGTAGTTGGCAAAGTGTCTGCTTAACATTGGGCTTGATCCTCAGTACCGCAACCAACAAGAGAAAACACCAGGAGATAATCTCTACCCAGGTGGAAGGTTATCAACCAGAGGACTGGTGAAATGAAACTGGCCCTTCTACCCCTGGGCCTGTCTGGCTCGGAGGGGCTAACAGGAATGGCAGGAAATCTGAGACTGTTCTGCATGAATCCCCAGGACAGTCCAGTAAATGAATGTCCTGCCAGGACACTGGCTCCTGACCTGTCTTTGCTCGAGGGCTGTTGCCAGGTTTCCGGTTCCTGTGAGCTGCCTGGCAGTCTGACAGGAATACCTTAAGCCATATCAGGTGCATCTTGCCCTGCATCCACACTCATCTGGGAGTCCTTGGGATTGATATTTGCGGCTTGATGCAAAAGTCAACCCACATAGCTTCCCTCTTTGTCAGGCTTGGATAATAACTCCCTCCGACTCACGCTTGCCATGCTCCTTCAGTAACTATGGTTGCCTTTTGGGTAGCTTCCAAAAAACCCTTCTCCCTGCCAAAAGAAAGAAAATCGATCCTGTCTGCCCAGCCTTAAAAGCTGACAATTACAGCATCACAAAACCAACCTGTTCAGTGCAGTGAGAGAGAAAGGACAGACAGGACCCTGGAGCCACTGGTCCTTCTGAGTCTCCCCATCTGGGCCCAGGAAGTGTGGTGTGGTTCCAACATGATGCTTTTGGTGACTTGTCTTTGCTTCCACGTCAGCCTAGTGTCCCTTTGAAAGGGTAGCACTGCAGCCAAAGCCCAGAGACTTACATAGTGGGGTCTTCCATTCTGCAAACCTAATGTGCAGCACCTGTGCACACATGTCACACCTCCTTGGATGCATGCGTGCCCCGAAGACCCATTCATCAGCTTCTAAGTTGTTTTGCAGAAAGCAGGCAATCATGAAGGAGGCCTGAGTCAGAGCACGGGGCCTGGCTATCTGCTGCCACCGCTTCCTGCCACAGCAGGCTTGATGGAGAAGGAAGCATACCGTAGGGAGGGAAACAGTGGGCTTTCAGCTGGTGTTTTGGTTTTGAAGGGAAGGAGAAGGTGGGGGGCAGGAGAGAAATCTAAGGTGCACATGTAAAATGACACTCAATGTGAATACATTTGCAGTATCCAGGAGACTAGGAGATTCACGTGTTCTGTATGACTCATCCCTCTCTAGAAGACAGAATGCTTTGCACTCATCCCTAATCCTCTGGTATTTTGGAAGTCCTCCTCTTCCTCAAATGCTGGGAAGAGATAAGGCCGGTGTTTCTCACCCCCTCCTCAGGAGAGCTGTGTCTGAACTTTCAAGTATCTCTGCATTTGCTTCATCTCCTCTCATCTGACTAGGGTTATTTTTCATTTCTCTACAAAGAACTGGGTCAGTTGCATTATGGGTACAAAGGCCAAGGTGTGGAAAGGAAAGAAACCCATACTCTCTGGAGTCTGACCTGAGCCTAGAAATCTAGGTTGGCAGGGCTCACTAAGGGTGCCTGAGGCAGCTCCAGGCAGAGTTTGCATCAGCAAGGATGGAGGCCAGGTCAGGAAGAGGAGTCCTGGGATGCAGCCTTCCCACACATCCTGTGCTGCTTTGAAGCAGATGCATACTTAGGCAGGGACCATAGGGCATCTACCAGAGCTTCGAAGATAACTCCATGGGTAAGAACAGTTGGCAGACAAGCCTGAGGACGTGGGTTCAAATCCCAAGAACCCAAATAAAAAGGCAGGCATCGCTGCATATGCCCAGTATAGCTACAGGTTCGGTGAGAAGTTCAGTCTCAAAGGAATAAGCCAGAGAGTAGTACAGCGGCACACCTAGTGTCCTCCTGTGAGTGTGCGTGTGCGTGTGTGTGTGTGTGTGTGAGTGTGTGTGCGAGTGTGCACATGTGTGTGTGTGTTTGTGTGTGCGTGTGTGTGTGTGAGTGTGTGTGAGTGTGCACGTCTGCGTGTGTGTTTGTGTGTGTGTGTGCATGTGTGTGTGTGCGTGTGTGCACACGTGCATGCATGCATGCATACACACACACTTTTTAAAGAGAGCTCTGTGAACCATGTGGTGGAGGCTCAGGAGGCTGAGAAAGGAGGATCACTTAAGTCCTAGGTCTGTCTAGACTACACAGTAAGACCTTGGCTCAAAAAACATAAAAAAAAAAAAAGAAAGAAAGAAAGAAAAAGTCATCAATCTACCTCTGCAATTCAGAACTTTCCTTTTCGGAAGCCAGGTTTAGTGTTGAAGAAACACCACATCTAACAGTGAAGTCCCCAGGCCTGCAGCGGGCTGTGCTTCCTGCTTTAGGGAGCAGTTGTTGGAATATTTGCCTTCCGATAATTTATGGTACTTAAGTGCAGCTTGTATCTTGGAGGTTTTTGTGATTTATTTTATAAGATGGCTAAAAAAGAAAAGGAAAGAAAAGAAAAGAAGAGAAACATACTTTACAGATAAATCTGCCAGAGGCCCCTAAATGTTATTTTGGTCCCCAAAGCTATTAACAGTTTCTAACAACCATGAATTTACTCCATCTGTGATGCACCCCCTCCTCTGGTTCCACCAGCCTCAGCACATAGCAAACAGACTTGATGCTCAGGTCTCAAACCACAGGCCCATCCTCCAGTCTCTTTACAGTTGGTATGGTCATTTGACCAACTGTGGCCAGTGGTGAGATTGTGGTATCAGTATCTGATCCACTCAGGCCCTTCCAAGTCACTCAAGATGAAAGCAGACTGGCTCACTCAGTACTGCAGGTGACAGACAGCTGATATGCAGGGACTATGACTCCCTAAAGGAGTGTAGTTACAACTGCTACAAACCAGGCTTGGTGGCACACACCTTTAATCCCAGCACTTGGGAGGCAGAGACAGGCAGATCTCGGAGTTTGAGGCCAGCCTGGGTTACAGAGTGAATTCCAGGATAGCTAGGGCTACACAGAGAAACCTTGTTGGGGTGCAGAGTGGAGTAGGGAGAATGGGGAGGCACTTGTCTACTTGTTGGTCTGTACCTTCTCTCTGAGTCCTAAAGCAGCTCGGGACCGCCTGAAGCCATGGGACCTGTAAAGAAGATGCAAGCTGCCGCTGGGCAGATGTATGCTCCCACCCAGGGAAGGAACAGAGCACAAGGAGGAAGAGCCACCTACACCCATTCCAGCCCTGCAGAGCTACTTGGTTGCTCTGGGTTTCATCAGTGCCTCCTTTAGTGACCGTGCTGAGTCAGCAGGCATGACTGTGTCCCTTCTAGTTCCTGAATGATGTCATGATGTGATGGTGCAGCTGGGTGCAGAACCCTGCTATCTATGTCCTTGCTTCTATTCAGACCTGTCCCTAGGTCCCTAGGGTGTTGGGTAGTGCTAACTCCTTTACTGCCAAGTCTGGAAGTATATTATAGTATGTTATTTAATTTACTTACTTACTTACGTACATTAGTGTTCTGCCTTCATGCATGCCTGTGTAAGGCATGCCTGTGTAAGGTTGTTAGATCCCTTGGAAATGGAGTTGCAGACAGTTGTGTGTTGCTGGGAGTTGAACCCAGGTCCTCTGGAAGAGCAGCCAGTTCTCTTAACGGCTGAGCCATCTCTCCAGCCCTCCTCAACTACTTTGTAATGTCATCTTGTTTTTGTTATCAAAAGGCAGCATTCTGCCCAGTGTGCTGCTGCATGCTACAGTCCCTAGAGGCAGGAGAACAGTCCCTAGAGGCAGGAGAATCAGGAGTTCAAGGTTATCCTCAACTTTATAGTGACTTTGAGACCAGGCTAGATTAAATAAAAAACTGTCTCAAAACAAAAAGACAATGTCGCTCGCGAATCTGTGTAGGGACATCTCCCTGAAGATGCCCCATACAGCACTGTCACTAATAGCAACAGACAGTTCTAAAGGTAGCTAAGACGTGACGGACTAAGGCAGTTGGGATAGTCTTCACACTTACAATCCCAGCTCCAGGGACAAGGTGGAGGTGCGTTGCCCATTGAGCGTCCTGCAATCCACCTGTAGCACCCACTAAGCTATTTTTGATTGAGCCCAAACTCCCTGCACACTTGACCCCTGCCCAGATATCTGATGAAATCATTAGGCACGGTCCCTGAGCAGTCAGGAGCAGTTTCATTATTTCACCACCTGGCTACATCTCAGGGAAAGCAGGCGCTGCTTGACAGCCTCTTCCTGTGCCCCGCTCAGCCCGCTAGTAACAGTCCCCAAAGCCTTCTTAAAAGTGTGCTGCTCCACGTGATTTCCCAAAACTGCTCGGTGTGGGGGTGGCGGTGGGGGGTGGACGGGGTGAGCATCATTATCTCCCGGAGCTTCCACGGAGGATGCTCAGGAAGAGGCTCCTCCTACCCACGAGGAAGAGCAGACTCTGAAAGCCATTAAGAGTCTGGCAGGGATTCAGTTACTCCAGCTCTGCCCCACTAAGCACTTCCTCTCACACAGCAAAACAGCCAGCCAGCCGACCCTGTACCCTCTGCGGGAGTGCTGGGTACCCAGAGGACAAAGCTTTAGTGCAGCGGTCACTGTGGCAATCTTGGGGGTGGCCTAGGTTCTCCCGCAGGGCTGAGTGGAGGAGGATCTAGCCTGGTTCCTATTACCTAGTTTCAAATTTATTTCTTAAAAAAAAAAAAATTATATAATGTATGTCTGAGCATTACATGTGAGCCTGGTGCTCCAGGGCACAAGGAGAAGGCAACAGAGCCCATGGAATTGGCATTGCAGATGGTTGAGCCACCACGTGAGTGCTGGGAATTGAACCCAGGTCACAGGTAAGAGCAAACAAATGTTCTAAACCACTGAGCATCTCTCCAGCCCTTTCTCTTTTTGATTTCCTCAAGCCACACTGGCCTCCTTGTTCTTCAGACATGTTCCTGCCTCAGGACCTTTGCACTTACTGTTCCCTCCATCTGAAACACACTGCCCCTCAATGTCTGCATGGCTTCCTACCTCATTTTCTCCAGGTCTCTTCTGATCAGTTCTCGATCTCTCTCTTTGTCTCTGTCTCTGTCTCTCTCTGTCTGTCTCTGTCTGTCTCTGTCTCTCTGTCTCTCTGTCTCTCTGTCTCTCTGTCTCTGTCTCTCTCTCTCTCTCTCTCTCTCTCTCTCGTGTGTGTGTGTGTGTGTGTGTGTGTGTGTGTGTGTGTGTGTGTGTG
>JANHMN010000007.1:67436946-67520504 GCA_030674055.1 Rhabdomys pumilio
GTGTGTGTGTGTGTGTGTGTGTGTGTGTGTGTGTGTGTGTGTGTACCCACATGTAAGTACAGGTGCCTTCAGAGGAGGCCAAAGGCACTGGATCTCCCTAGAGCTGGAGGTCACATGTTGAGATGAGCTGCCTAATTTGGGAATCAAACCCTGGTCTTCTGAAAGAACACATTCTTAACTACTGAATCACCTCTCCAGCCCTTATTTTCTCAGTTACATGTGCACGTGTATGTTTGTACACATGAGTACAGTGCCTACTGAGGCCAGGAGAGGGCATTGGATCCCCCAGGGGTGGACTGACAGGAGGCTGTGAGCCACCTGATGATGGTTCTGGGAACTAAACTCATGTCAGCTTCTCTTCAGGAGCAGGGCATGCTCTTAACTGCGGAGCCATCTCTCCAGCTCCCTCTCACGCTTTTTCAAAGTCTCTGGTGAGTCCTTTCTGTGGGGTTTGGGTTTTTAGAGCTTTGTGGAAGAAGGTAGTTTGTGCTTTCTTGCTGGCAGGAACACTCTCTGAGCAGGCCTGAGGGAAGCCTCAGGAGACCCAGCTGCTGTGGAGTACCAAGGTGGACTTTCCGCCTCTGAGGGAGTGCCGCACTGGCTCCTGTAGTGTGGACATGCTTCTGTCTAGCAGCTCCTCCCTCCTCTGTCCCCTGCAGCCCCTAGATGTCCCCTGAATGGCTGACACATGTCCTATGGGAAGGTAGATGGTAAGGTCCTGAACAATAGCTGTGGATGACTCGACTTGGCAGTCCTGCACTGCAGACACTCAAGCATAGATTCCCTGTGACAAAGACTTAGGAGGTGTTCTCTGTGGGGGTGGTGGTAGCCTGTGTCCAGGTAGGGGAGCTGCACCCCAACTCAGCTATAGTTACACAAACACATACACAGAGGGGGGGGAGTGAGGGAGGGGGGCTCCATGATGCATTTATAGACGTCAAAGGACAATTTCCAGGTTGGGTCCCTTCTTTTACTACATGGGTCCCAGGGATTGAACTTAAGTTGTCAGATTTGGCAGCAAGCCTCCTTACCTGCTGAGCCACCTCACTAGCTCCCTTAGGATTTGCCCTTCCTTCCCCTTCCTCTTTCCTTCTTCCTGCCTTCCTTTTCCTTTCTCTTTTCTCCTTTTCTTCTTTTTTTTAGGACGGGGTCTCTCTAAGCAGCCCAAGTAACTTGAGACTCAGCAGTCCTCTTGCCTTGGCCTCTGAAGAACTGAGCTTACAAATTGCTTTTGTTCTTGTGACTCAGAAGGAAGGAGGAAGGGAGGGAGGGAAGAGAGGGGAGGGAGGGACGGAAGAAATGTGGCCAGCTTGTCTGCCCCAGAAGCAGCAGTTCCGGCTGAGTTTTTTGCTAGCTGTGCCACTTTGCAGAAAAAACTTAACCTCTCTGTTGGACATAAGGGCTCATGCCTATAGTCCAGCACTTGAGCTAAGAGAACCATCACCATGTGGATACCAGCCCCATGGTGAAGTCCTGTCTTAATGGAGGAAGGGGGCACATAATCTGACGAGAAAAACTGGGGAGCAAGTCAAGGCCCCATTTTTCTCCTTTCTGAGGTACTTGCAGAACCTCTCTGCCCCACAAAAAGCCAGACTGCAAGCATGGGGAAGGGGGGTGAGCAAGGGCCAGTTCCCTTTGGTGCTGCCCTGGGACTGTTTTTTTTTTTTTTTGGTTTTTTGAGACAGGGTTTCTCTGTGTAGCCCTGGCTATCCTAGAACTCACTCTGTAGACCAGGCTGGCCTCGAACTCAGAAATCCGACTGCCTCTGCCTCCCGAGTGCTGGGATTAAAGGTGTGGGCCACCACCGCCCTGCTCCTGGGACTGTTTTTATTGCTGCGGGTACTAACTAAACCCTGGGTGACTGACCCTGGAGACCTATTGATCCTTGTCAAAAGTCTAATTCTACAAGGCTGAGAAGGAGCCTCGGGCTCTGGGGGTGCCATAAGCTGTTTTTGAGACCCACCCATTTCTCCACCAAGCAGATGTGGTTGTTGAAAGCCAAGGTTTGGGGCCCACAGCAGGAAGGAGATTGAACTGGGGAGCTGGGGTCCTGAAGAGGGGGGTGAGGGGCTGGCTGACTGTACAGAGCCTGCCCTGCCCTGCCCTGCAGATGTGGAGTTAAGTTGGCTCTAAAAATGGTTGTGCTACAGAGCAAAGGATGGGGAGCTGACCAGGCAGTAAGTGGGCAGGGGCTGCGCGGGTGGCTGCCCTGCCCTGGACTTAGCTTCGACAGTAGTGCCTCCACTGTGCCATAAGGGGGTGGGGCTGGGGGGATAAAAAGAGAATTTAATCAGCACATAGGTGCTCTTAAAATGCAGCAAGGATCCCAGATCTATGGCAGTCATCCTCAGAGGACCCCTCCCCAGTCAGGTTCCCATTCTGACATAATGGAGGCCATCTGCGGACTTATTTACGGAAAAAAAGTGGGAGCATAGCTCGTGTGGGGACACCTGCAAGGCACTTGGTATAACTCTTTTTTTTTTTTTTTTTTCAGAAGGGGACATTCGGCACCTCACAGAGCCGATATGGTTGTGCCCACAAACACACAGCAGGATCAGTGATGGAACCCCCATGCTAAAGCTCGCCTCCACCTGTCTGCTCCTTCCGTTTTCATTTTGCACTCTGGAATTTTCCATTCCATTTGTTGAATGCCACTTGTAAGGAGGCTGCCTGATGCATCTTGAGCAGGAATGTGCTAAATGGCACTATATGCAAGCTGGCTTCTCCCACATTTTGGTCACATCAAATGCCACGCCTTCCTGTAATTATGAGACATTCTTCTCTAGATATTTGTGGCAGGGAAGGAAGCCCTTAGTGCAGCTGTGCCCCATAGGTTAGGAACGATGCTGTGGTGAAATTCAGGGCTGGTGCTGTGGAAGGGTGTCATAAACAGAGTCTATGGAAACCTTAGACCCTCTCACATGCCTGAAAAACTTACCATGAACATGGAAGGGAGAAGACCATGAAATAACCAGATACTGAACAAATATCACCAAATGCTGCTAGAATGAGACCAGCAATTGAGATACCCTGGCTGGGGCTTTCCCCAGGGCATCAATGGGTAGAACATATTTCCAAGGACAGTTTCTATTTATGTATATGTTGTGTGGCTATGGCAGAAGTGGGAAATCCAAAATCTACCCCAACCACGTCCTTTTATTTTGACCCCCGCCCCCACATTAGGGATGGAAACCCATCTCAGGCAAGCACCACTGAGCTATGTTCCCAGCCTCTCACTTTGTCATTCCAGTGGCTTATAGCCTTTTATAATAGATACTTTGTAAACTCCCTTTAAGACCTCACAGTGAACGCATAGATTATATGACCTATATATAAATATACATCTAAAAATTCTTGTGAGTGTTGGAGGATAGGTGGGCATGGTGGTACATGCAGATGGAACTCTGAGTTTAAGGCCAGCCTGCTCTACAGAGTGAGTTCCAGAGCAGCCAAGGCTACACAGAGAAACCCTGAATCAAAAAACAAGACAAAATAAAACAAAAATTTCCTGATTCTTAAGCCAGAGCTTCTCAAGCCTGGTATGGGTGTTTGGGGACCGTGCTATGAATCACTGTGTTCATTAGTAGCCCAGGCTCTTGAGATGCCAGCAACATCTGCCTCTAGGCGTGGCAACAAAGAATGTCTCCAGAGACTGCCAAATGTCCAAGGGGGAGGAAAGACAAGACACCCCTACTTTGGAACCAGTCTTCTGACACAAAGGCTAGGAGAAGGTAACGGATAATAAAGTAGCATGTGTTTCAAAATAAAAGCCCCCACGCACAGCTGCACAGGCAGTCACAATGCTGCCACCTGCCCTGCTGCTGCTGACTGATTCAGACAGAGGGGATGAAGATCAGGAACAGTTTGTACAAGAACAGGAAAGTGGAAGAGCCAAAGGTATGAATGGGCATTAGAATAAAGCCAGTGGTAGGCTAAGCAGCAACAGACGGCATTTGAACACAAGCTCCCCTATCCGTGGCAGATACACTCCAAGACCCTGGTGACGGCTTGTTATTGCTGGAAGCACCGAACACTTACCCAGTGCCTTCCTATATGCACATAGCCATGATACAGAAGAATTTAGGGCTTGGAGAGATGGCTCAGTGGTCAAGAGCACTTGTTCTTGCTGAGGTCTTGGGTTCAATTCCCAGCACTGACATAGTGGCTTGCAACCATCTGTAACTCCAGTTCCAGGTATCCAACACCCTCTTCTGACCTCAGCACTTACATGCATACAGGCAAAACGTTCATACACATAAAATAATAAAATATAAAAAAAATAATTTATAAGGTAGGCACAGTAAGAGATCAACAGTAATAACTAATAATAAAATCAAATACTATACTAAAAAGTTATAAAACCTGTGGAATGTTTTACTATTATCATCATCATCATTACTATATTAGAATGGCTTTATTTTAATATACTAGGTCCCACCAGGCTACGTGGCTTTGCCAAGCTGTGCAAGGGACAGGTGTGGGCTAAGAGAGGTGAGCTGGTTAAATGACTGCAGTCCATGGGTTGCCACACTGATTCCACACAAACCAGCTTCACTTTACATCTGGCAGGGGCATAAGATGGTAGAGAGAGAATACTGTCTGGAATCTGGAAGTGAGGTGAGACTTGGAATCACTGGTGAGGGTGCCGGTGAAGACAGGTGTTGTACCAGGTACCAGGCCCTTGGACCACTTGTGAGAGCAAGGCTGGAGCCCATCAGACCTTGGCACTTTGGTCTGCCCCCTGCCACTTTGACTTAGTCTCCTGGTCAATTCCAATGGCAAAAGGCACTGGGTGGGTGAGCTGCAGCTTTCTTAATTTTAAGGGGTCTAGATCTCCACCTCACCTCCCTCGCAAGGGGCCTCTGCCAAACGGTGATTCCTGTCTTAGAAAATCCAACCACAACCAGCCTGTTGGTTCCAGGGCAGTAAGGAAGTAGGGTTAGGAGAAAGGAAGAGGCTGGCTGGGGACCTCTGTGTGCAGCCTCCAATCTCACAGAGTCCTGAGGCCCATGAATACTGTCAGCTCAGCATCAGCAGGGAATGACAGAGCCCCTGATACTGTGGAAAGCCTTGGTGCTGTAAACATTAGTGTAAGCAAGGTGACCGGTGGGTAGGAGACAGTGAGCCCTCTCTGTAGTCCCTTTACTGAACAAACATGTCAATAAATACAACCGTGGCAATGGTAATGAAACCAGGATGTCTGAGAAGCAAACAGCAGGACCTGGAGCTCACAGTCCTTACACTGCCCCAGGGCCCCTGCATGTGGCTAGGGCTTGTAAATTAACCCTGAAGCTATCTCCTGTCCTCCTCAAATGCCCAGTGTGGTCCTTATTCTAACCTGGTTCCCAGGTGGACATGAGTGTACTCTGCTCTCTCCTAAGATCAGTCTCTAACCACTGCTAGAGTGCTTTTTCAGCCTCCCAAGCCCAAACTGACAACTAGACAGAACTTAACCCCTGCCCCAGTTCTCAGTCTGATCCAGAGGCATGGACAGCACAGAATGACGAGCAGGGGAGACAGCAGCTGCCTCCAGCTTCAGGGCACTTGGGTGGGGTAGGATGGGGCCAGCCCAGCCTAGATTGGCAGCAGCAAGGTCTCTCTATGTAGTAACCATAGTTCCACACAGTCAGACAAAGGTCTGGCTCAGAAAGGACTGGGCCTCTGCCAGAGCTCTTCCTATAAGGGGCCAGTCAGTAGTCAACCCCAGGCCTCAGGCCATCACCACCGCAGTAGTTCCGTGTTGTCTATGGGCCCAGGATTTCTGGGCCACACAGCACTCGCTAGTGGCACACACTCATACATACCCACACACTCACTCTCACACACAGGCAGTTCCTCTCAAACACTCCAACTCAAGAAAGCAAGTTCTAAAAGTGGAGTTAACTTCAAAGAGAGGTGGCGATGTCACAGCATTAGGTTTTCCTGTGGATGGATGAGGAAGAAGATAGTGCCTGATATTCATATTCCTTCTTAGAGACCCATATCTTCTTAAAAGTGATCAGGGAAACGAGCACAGAGCCTCCAATCTGCATGGAGTCTCTCCTGGGGAGCAAATATCCTGTTCTTCACATCTTCTGGAGCTAATCTCTTTTCTTTACTCAGTCACCAAAACCTTTGAACAGGGTAGAACCCCCTGAGAGGACAATGTTGGAAAAAAGTGTATGCAGTAAGTCCATGGCCAGAAGTTCAGGACTTCTGGATGGCAAACACCAGCACCTCAGTGGGTACCTTCACTCTCCTCACTAATCAAAGCTCGGGGACCCAGAACCTGGAAGGGCCGATCTTAATGGTGCTGTCATCAGGCAGGTCATACTGAGCCTTCTTGGTCTCTAGTGTTTCATCCTTCTTGGGGTTTATGGAAAGGTAGCAGGCTCTTTCTCTTATGGCCTTCACAATGTCAACTCGGAGGAGTGGGAATCATAACGCTCCTTCCATAGGTAGAGATGGAGGAAGCATGAGATATCTCCGCCAGCAATGTCGATATACATGATGAAGTGAAGCAAGGCAAAATCGGGACTTCATAAATCGGAACTGCATGGATGACAGCATCCCCAGAATCCCGTGGTGCTGCCTGGGGCATAAAGCTTGCATGGAGATGAAGAGAGATAGCATGTTGAAGAGCTCAAAGAAAACTTCTGCAGGTCGCTCCTGGGTTTTCCCAGGGGTTTAAAGGTACTTCAGTCAGGAACATAGGATGCTCCTCTGAGAAAGTCTGCAGCTGATCCTTAGAATAGACGTATTGCCAGATGTGCTCTATGTCGTTCCAGTCTGATGATACCGTGTTCCATGGGGTAGTGGATTGACAACATTGCTTCTCAGTTTTGGAGCCAATAAATATGTCACCTTCGAGGGCTCCTGCCATGACAAGCATATTTGGGTCTGCCCACATAGTTTGGAAAGCAATATTTGAGGGTCTGGTCACCAGTGAAACCAGCTTTCACTGTATCAGATCCATTGGTGATCACAGCAGGCTCGTTGTCCATCACATCACAGGACTCCATGGCGAGGAGTTCTTTCCTTCTGAAGGAAATGCCAACCCAGTCTGCTCTCCACTTATTATTTTAGACCACAGATGATCACAGGAAACTGAAGCCATGGGTACAGAAGGTCTACTATATTAGAAAAATAAGAAACCACTTTAAAAAGAGAAAACGGGCTGGAGAGATGGCTCAGTGGTTAAGAGCACTGTCTGCTCTTCCAGAGGTCCTGAGTTCAATTCCCAGCAACAACATGGCAGCTCCCAATTATTTATACTGAGATCTGATGCCCTCTTCTGATGTGTCTGAAGAGAGCGACAGTGTACTCATATACATAAAATAAATAAGTAAATCTTAAAAAGATAAAGAGGATGGTGGTACACACAACTTTAATCCCAGCACTAGGGAGGCCAAGGTCTGCAGAGTGAGCTCCAGGACAGTTAGGGCCACACAGAAAAACTTTTGTCTTGGAAAACCAATAAAAGAAAGAAATGGGCCGGGCGGTGGTGGCACACGCCTTTAATCCCAGCACTTGGGAGGCAGAGGCAGGTGGATTTCTGAGTTCGAGGCCAGCCTAAACTACAGAGTGAGTTCCAGGACAGCCTAGGACTACACAGAGAGACCCTGTCTCGAAAAACCAAAAAAAAAAAAAAAAAAGAAAGAAAGAAAGAAATGAGGGAAGTTACCAAGGCAAACTATGGACAAAGTCAGAGTGAGTTAGGCTTCGAAGTCCCAGCCTCAGGGTCCTTGCTTGCCTGTTTTGTGACTGAGGGATGTTATACTAGCCTCTGGGGAGATGGTTTGGTGGTTAAGAGCATTGGCTGCTCTTCCAGAGGACCTGGGTTCAGCTCCCAGCATGGATAGCTCACAACTGCCTGAAACCCCAGCTCTAGGGGATCTGATTCCCTCCTCACTCACCCTCCACGTGGCATATACTCATAAACACAAACAAAAATAAAAATTGTCACATTAGTGGAAATCTCTTGCAGTTAGAACTTGAGGGTGGGTGTGGTGGCACAGGCCAATGACCTCAGCACTTGGCAGGAAAGATCGACCATGAGTTTGACACTGGGCTAAATATTGGAACTCTTTCTAGGAAAAAAAAAAAAGGAAACTTGGAGAGATAGCCTATGACAGATGAAGGCTGAGGAGACAGGAGACAGGTGGTATCAAAACCCTCTCAAAAAGGAAATTGGAAAGGTCAACCATATGTGGCACAAATTCTCAGACCCTAGATGTGTGTATGTGTGTGTGTGTGTGTGTGTGTGTGAATGAGGTTTTGTTTGTGTATATTTATATACTCCATGTGCATGCAGTTGCTGAGAAGGCCAGAAGAGGGATTCCCCTAGAACTGGCCTATGGGTAGTACAATCTAGATTTACTATGATGCATGGTTAAGTACATGTACAATATACAGAATATATGCACGTATATGTAATTATATATTATATATGTAACATACAGTATATATAATTATAAAAGCATTGATGGAATTATTTTATGTCTGCTCACTCATACTTCAAATTCTGTTCAAAGAAACTTCAGATCTCTGGTTCTCTTTTCACTGTACAGTTGCGGCCCTGCTGTACTGTAATCCCTCTTGGGAAAGTTTGCAATTAGAAACGTTGAAGACATAGTGCAAGCAACTAGCTGCACAGCAGAAGTAAGTTACTCCATTATTTTAAGGCTAATTATTTCTTTCATCAAGATCAAAATAAGAGAAATTCTTCTAAATTACAGGCTTTTTTTTTTAAGTACCTTTTTGCAACCTTAGAATTGTGTTCTCAGTATTGCTGACTTACGGCTCTAGTGAGCTTAGTCTAGGGGACAGGTGAAAGTGATATGTGGCATGCCTATAGGATAGATTTGGGAAAGCTAGTTTGAAGGTCTGCTTTGAGTTCAAGGCTCGCCTGATCTATCTAGCAGTACCCTGATGAGGCTAACTCACACACTAGAAAACATCTAGCATCTTCCCTGTCCTTTCATTATGTATTTGTTAATTATTTATTTATTTTGTGGCCTCACTAGGTAGCCTTAGTGAGTTTTAGGCTGTCCTAGAACTCATTAGGTAGACCAGACTGGCTTAAATTTAGAGATCTACCAGGCTTTCGCTTCCCAGTGATAAGATTAAAGGCACCATGCTTGGTGTCTTCCCCATCCTTGATGCCAATGGTAAATGGTGTTACCAACCAAAACCCATACCTGCCAACTTCCAAATGTAGCCTCTGGGCCACCACAGCTCTTGTATGATCACATTCTACCCACGACCAACCACATTGTCAGTCTTTTGGGAACACAGACTGAGGTCGTCATGCAGGCTGGGGTTTGGAGCATAGCACAGGGAGTCTACTACTTCAACTGCTACTCTTCTATGTCTGATCTTTCTATGCAATTCTGGTTTAGCAAAATTTAGTGACTTCATCAGAGTGTAGTAGTGACAGCTAGCTATTGAGTTCCCATGTGTCAGCCCTGGGGGGATAGGACTATTGTTTCCCTCAGACTTCACAGTTACCCTGTGAGGCAGAAACTAGTATTAGACCCACATATATATGAGCAAACTGGGCTGCATCTGGGAATGTTGCATAGAAAAGTTGCCTAGCATGGGGATGGCCTAGGGTTCCACCCCCAGCACTTGTCTAACATGCACAAGGCTGTTCTCTCTCTCTCTCTCTCTCTCTCTCTCTCTCTCTCTCTCTCATACACACACACACACACACACACACACACACACACACACACACACGGGGGAGGGAGGGAAGGGAGAGACACAGACAGAGAGATAGAGTAGGGGACACATTTTATAATACGTTAGGAGCTGAGTAGCTTATCCTCCTGTTGGTACACTTGCTAACATGCACAAGGCTCTCCGTTCACTCTCCAGCATTGCAGATGTTATTTAGACCAGAGTTCATTCAGATCTAGTCCTTGCCCATTCGGACCAGGCACATCTGCCCCTCAGTCCTGAGCATTTGCAGCAAATAAACGGCTGTTTAGAAATCTGTTTTAAAGGCTGTGAAACACCCAATTATGAAAGAAAGGTTGGGTAAACTTGCCATGCCCAGACCAGCAAACAGGTCTCATCTACTGTTACCTTCAGCTGACTGGCAGTGACTGCCTCAGGTAAAGACCTTTAAAGCAAATCCATGACAGTCAGGGACTCGCTGATGAAACATATTTGCCCTTTCTGGAAAGAGAACATGAGATGATCCCATGTTATGAATTTATTGTCCCTAGGCCTTAAATTCAAGTTGTACACTTAAAAAGGAGATTTCAAAAAAAATGGAAATAAAAGCAGAAAGAAATTCTCAGTGGTGCTAATATATAGCTAATACATACCCGTGATCCTAGCACTGGGAAGACTGAGTCAGGAGAATCTGGAGATCAAAGTCACCCTCAGCTACACAGTGAGGTGGGAGGCTGCCTGGGCTAGACAAAAACACACAGTGGGGCTGGCTCAGCAGTTAAGAGCACTGACTGCTCTCCCAGAGGTCCTGAGTTCAATTCCCAGCAACCACATAATGGCTCACAACCATCTATAATCGGACCTGATGCCCTCTTCTGGTGTGTCTGAAGAGAGCTACAGTGTACTCACATACATAAAATAAGTAAATCTTAAAAACGAACAAAAACCAGCAATGCAACCAGTTTTGAGTCCTAAATTTACAGAAAACTCACCTCCTCAGAACACCCTTCTCACGTGACCATAGAAAGTCTGAGGTGGGAAGGACTCTGGAAATGATTTGCACGTTCACTTTAGAAAAAAACGGGAACAGAAACAAAAAGGAATTTCTGGCGGTGAATTCTAAGTTCACCAGAAAAGCCAGTTCTTCAGAATATTCCATTCTCAGACTCATAGGAGCCCAGAAGGACATTTAAATTATTCGGGTTGTGGCTTTCACATTTGGCTTGCAGAAGCATCATCTGGGGAACTTTAGAAAATTCCGAATGTCACTATCTGGGTTCTGACTCAAGTGATCTGGGTAGGCCCAGAAAATGTGGTGGTGTGCCCCTCTCTCATTCCCCTACGGACTCTGATGCATAGATTAAACTGAGAGCTATAGATTTAGTCAAAGCGTGTCATTTAACAGATTTAAAAAATGAAGGCTTAGAGTAGATGAATGTTTTCCCAGAGACATAGTTACTTGGCACACTCTGTCTCACACAAGGCGATGCCAAACCCCTGTATCCATGGAAGTGGCAGCACTGGAGTCCTGGCCCCACTTTGGTAGTTTGTTTCTGTCCCTGTGGCCTTATCTTGATGAGGCCATTTTGCCGCTTCACCCCTGGCATTTCCAGAGGGCCCTGACTGACATCTTTGGGGCCATTAGTACATTATGTGGTTTTTGTATCCCATGTCATGAGTTACGTTCTATGGGCTGCTTGTCTGGCGCTGGCCCTCCACGGCACTGCAAGCAACAGTGGGAGATTAACAACCGTGTCTTCAACATCAGCTATAAAGCAACCTGACAAAGGAGGAGAATGTGAAGTTCGCTCTCACTTGGGGAAGGCCATGCACTGTCCACTCAGCAACTGAAAGCCCAACTTATTTACAGATGAGGACAAATGCCCTGAGAGGTTGGTAGCTTGCGTTAGGCCCTGCAGCTAGGTAATGGCCACGTGAGGAATGTTCAAACCAGTTCCTGTCCCCGTCCTCTGCAGCAACTCCATTAAGATGTCGTGCTCAGTCTCTTAAAGAACAAGTCAGCCCCAGAGATGGCTGGCTAGTGGCCAGAAAATAAGCAGTGGTTATACAGCGGGGACACCTGAGCCCACCTGAACATTACCAGATGCCTGACCAGATCTCTGGTGTGGTCTTCCGGTCAGGGGTGCTAACTCAAGTCTACTCACTGAGAAAGCTGAGGCATCCAAACAGAGGACAGTGCCTTGTTCTCCAACTCTTCAGTATGACACAAGACACAGAAAGAAGCAATGATGTCACTCTGTGGGAGTGCATGTGTCACTGGTCACCATGCTTGAGACATGCGCTCCATGCCCACTGCAAAACAGCTGTGGCACTTGTGTGCACAGGTAATGCATATACAGGAAGATAATGATTTTGTTGTTTGGTTTTTGAGTCGGGGGTTTCTCTGTTTGACCTCAAGCCACCTGCCCTTGCCTCCTGAGTGCTGGGATTAAAGGCTTGCCCGCCATGCCCAGCTGTTTTGGTTTTATGGACTGGGTCACACTGTGTAGAGTTGCCTGATGCTCACTATGCAGACAGAGATCCACCTGCCTCTGTGCCCCAAGTGCTGGGATTAAAGGTGTGTGACTCTGACCAGCTGCTCCTCGTCCTAGAATTAACCTTTAAAATGTGTGTGTAGTTTTTAAAGGCACCCTGGTCTTCAAAGCGAGTTCCAGGCTGGTCAGGACTATACAGTGAGATCCTGAATGGGAGCTTCGGTGGGGTGGGAGGGTAGAGTGAACGGTAACAGTGGCAACTGTTGCAAGCATCTGGAAACCTGTTGATCCCAGATGAAGAAAGCTCAGGAATGTGGGTCAACGCCATAGCTAGAATGGCTGTGAATGCCGTTTCTCAGCAGGTGCTCTTCGTAGCAGTGGTGGCAGAGTAGGAGGAATGCACACAGTGGGGAGATCCCTTGTCTGGATGGAATACAGAGATCTCCTCCCTTTTCATTTCTCGAAGTCTAGGCTGCAATTCCCATATGTGGGCCACAGAGCACACCAGGACATGGCATCTTGCTGAGACTCATGGGAAACCCTGTGCAGTCAAAGCTGCCTAATCCCCTCAAACCCCAGGAGGGCACTTCTCCACACCTAGTAACTTCTGTGTAAAAGCAGATTTTAAGTGTCCCTGGCTGAGAGCACTGCTGAGGGAAGAAGACAGAGCTCCACCTCTTGCAGGCTCTCTGAGAACCATGTCTTTCATCTCTACCACCGTAACTGCCTTAGGAAGTGCAGCCCGGAGAGCTTTACACAACCCGGCTCTAAGCATTCAGGCAAGCTTAGAAAACCACCACAGGGCAAGATAAAGTATCTAGTAGGAAAAAGCAAACAAATAAAAAATAAACAACGCCTTTTCTTCCTAAGTCTATTTAACTAACATACAGGAAATTGCAAATGGGTTTACTTAGTACAAAACTAACACTGCCAGAACTGATTCTTTCTTTTTGCTACTATCACACTCAGTTTGATATATCAATTTTAAAATGTCCAAATGTAACCACCTGAGCCCCTCATGGGGCAGCTGTACCAAAGCAAACACTTCCAACAACAGCATGTGAGCCATCTGTTTGTGATCCTTTGCCTGACTTGAGGTTTGCAGACTATTAAAATGTCTCCATCATCCTACTTTCATCTTTTTTTTGAAATAGGGTTTCTCTGTGTAGCTTTGGCTAACCTGGAACTCATTCTCATGTCCTGGCCCAAACTCACAGAGACCACCTGTTTCGGCTTCCCAAGCGGAGAGAATTAAAGGTGTGCACCACTACTGCCCACCCTGCTCCATCACCCCTGCTTTTAAAGAGGTGTGTTTCAGTCACCCAAATGATGTCACCTATGATCAAAACCGTCTCAGGGTATGGTGGCACATGCCTGCAATCCCAGCACTTGGGAGGTAGAGGCAAAGAGGCAGGAAGATCAGGAGTTCAACATCTGCCTGAGCTAACAAGCCATGCCTCAAACAAACAAATACAGGGGTGGTGATACAGCTCAGCAAGGTAAAGCATCTGTCACACAAGCCTGAGGACCCAAGTTCAGTTCCCAGTCTCACCCAAAAGTGAAAAGAGACGACCAACTTCACAAAACTGTCCTCTAACCTCCACATGTACACCGTGACACAAGTGTATTACCACCCTATATCATAGATGCTCAAAATAATGCTTTTAGATGTTGGAAAGGTTCATCTTAAAATTTGGTTTTTATTTATTGCAACAAGGTCTCATTATGTAACCCTAGCTGGCCTCAGTGTTACAGTGATCTACCTGCCTCTGCCTGAGTGCTGTGAAGCACCTATCTTGAGTTTGGCAATTCAAGCCCTAGTGAATGTCGTATTACAAAGGCAGATGCCAAGTATGGTTTCACAAACATGTGATACCCATACCCAGGGGGCCAAGAAATGGGAGAGAGAGAGAGAAAGAGAGAGAGAGAGAAAGAGAGAGAGAGAGAGAGAGAGAGAGAGACAGAGAGAGACAGAGAGAGAGAGAGAGCTATAGCTCAAATAGTACAGAGCCCTGAGTTCAATCCCCAGAACCACAAAAATAAATACTAGGGCAAAGGCGATAGCTCAGTAGGAAAAGGCACCCGTTGCCTAGCCTAAGGACCAGAGTTTGATCCCAGGGACCCACATGGTGGAAGAAGAGAAGCAACTTCTGCCAGTTACCCTCTGTCAGGTGCATCATGGAGTCTAAACATATTCAAAATGAATAAATAAGTGTACCAAATGTTTTTTTTTAAAAAACGTGTTGAGGGCTGGGGAGAGATGGCTCAGTGGTTAAGAGCACTGACTGCTCTTCCAAAGGTCCTGAGTCAATTCCCAGCAACCACATGGTGGCTCACAACCATCTGCAATGGGGTCTGATGCCCTCTTCTGGTGTGTCTGAAGACAGCGACAGTGTACTCATATAAAATAATCTTTTAAAAAACCACCACAGCAGCAACAAAACCGTGTTGAAATGAGAGTGTCAGTGTGTGGTAACTAGTCTAGTTATTCTAAACTAGTGCTTTGCTCAAGAGATCGCACCTTTGCACTTCTCAAAAATCAGTCCGTTCATGGTTTAGATGTGACAGTTCATGTTAGCACACACATTCGAGCTGGCATTTTACAGATGGGAAACGACAGAAAGGCTGAGTCAGGGCTCTCCTACTCAACCCAGTCAGTCTTTGGAGCTCTCCTCTTTCCAAGTGTGCTTCGTCCTAGAGCCAACCTTGAGCCTGCCTCTCATCAGGGGCCCCAGGAACAGCTCTTTTCTTCTGTGTCCCTTGACTCAGTGTTTACTGAGCTCAGGCCTGAAGTGGTTAGTGTCCTTAGGGCCAGCTGAAGGGCACTTTGCTGTGAAGCACCCTGTAAGAGCTTGCTCTTCTGTTTTCAGTAAGCCCAGCCCATGGAGAATGCAAGCAGGTGGCCTCCTGGCTATAGGCATGGAGAGAGAGCCAGGAGGTCACATTCAGAGTCCTTAGAATTCATGGCCTTGTCTTGTGAATTTTCTTCCTGTCTGAGGCCCTGGATTTGTATGAGAACATGACACGAGTCCCAGGTTTCTGTAAACTCTCCATTCACAACAGAAAGGTAAGTCAGAGAAAGCATGGTGGCTAAGTTAGCAGTGGCCGCTGGAATCCCGATGGCCCCTGAGAACACTTGAGAAACATTTGAATTGCCTAAACTGAGAACTTGCCTGTGTCTGTGGAACTCACTGAGGTTGGTGTCTTAGTTAAGGGTACTGTTCCTGTGATGAAAGATCAAGACCAGAAGCAACTTGGGGAAGAAAGGGTTTCTTTCACTCACAGTTCCACTTCAAAAGCAGCGAGGGCAGGAACCTGGAGGCAGGAGCTGATGCAGAGGGATGCTGCTCCCTGGCTTGCTCAGCCTGCTTGCTTGCTTTCTCTTTGTTGTTGGTTTTGTTGTTTTGTTTTGTTTTGAGACAGGGTTTCTTTATGTAACAGAGCCCTGGCTGTCCTAGACTCACTTTATAACCAGGCTGTCCTCGAACTCATAGAGATATGCTTGTGTCTGCCTCCTGAGTGCTGGGATTAAATACAGTTTGCTTTCTATAGCCCAGGGATGGCTCCACCCAGAATGGGCTGGACCATCCTCCGTTGATCAGTAATTAAGAAAATGCCTTAAGCTGGACCTCCATGAGGCATCTCCTTAACTGAGGCCCCTCCTCTCTGATGCCTAGTTTGTGCCAAGCTGACATAAAACCAACCAGTACAGTTGGTCTAGCAGTAAGCAAGCTCTCCGTGATGCCTTCAGTGGGAACATCCATTAGAAGGCATCTAGAGGCCTAATGGTGCGAGAGACCACTGCCCCGTGGGAAACGGTAACTGCTTCTATGCAGAGTGGCTGTGTTACTTACTGCACAGCTGATTGCAAGCTCCAGGCTATTTCCCCTCATCTCTACACTGTGAAGAGAGATGCTGTTTTAAGTAGCTGTGTTACTTACAGGAGCCCAGATCTGGGTCTGCTGTCCCTGCAGCAGCAGGACATGATTAGTGGTTGGCCTATCTCTAAAAGCCCTGAGGAGCAGAGGGCAGGAAGGAAGGAAGGAAGGATGTGTAGGATAAACAGAATAAAGCAAAACCAAATATAAGCAGCAAGAGAGTTCTTCAGATGTACAAGAGTCTGTAAGGCCTCAGCTCCTGGGAGGGCTGGGGATTACTACCTGGATTAAATGTTTTCACAAGCAATGGGAATACCAAACAAAAAGCAGCTGGGGATGGGGGAAGGGCTTGGTTTAAGTCCCAGAAACAGATTTCTCTTAGTTTTTTCAGTATTCAGACAGTTTAAAAATGTATATCTGAAGTAAGACCAGGGCATGGTGGCATGTACCTTCAGTCTCAGGCAGAAAGATCTCTGTGAATTCAAAGCCAGCCTGGTTTACATTGTGAGTTCCAGACCAGCCAGAGCTACATACTGAGGCACTCTCTGAAATTAACAAAAACTTAAACAAACAAAACCAAGTTAAGTACTTAGTGTTCAATACACGTGATCCTCACAACTATCTATCATGTCCCCACTGTTCTTAGCTACTTCCAGTATGCTGCCCTTCAGTGGCTCTCCTAAAAATTCAAGGTGCATTCTTGCCTCCAAAAGGCAGTAAATTAAGACAGGAGAATCCTTCCTCCAATTTGAAACAAAAGTGCTTTAAACAGATGAGTCGAGAAGTGCAGAACTATACAATTATATGATTCTGACAAAAGCTATGTTCCCAAGCACACAGCAGGCTCTCTGGGGAGCAAATAGGGGGAGTCCTCTGGGTCTCTGCTGAAAGAGTATTAGGAGAAAAGCCTTTGCCTCCATTCTTTTTTTTTTTTTTTTAAGATTCATTTATGTATATGAGTACACCACTGCTCTCTTCAGACACACTAGAAGAGAGCATCAGATTCCATTACAGATGGTCATGAACCACCATGTGGTTGCTGGGAATTGAACTTAGGACCTCTGGAAGAGCAATCAGTGCTCTTAACCACTGAGCCATCTCTCCAGCCATGCCCCTGTCCCCCACTGGCCCCACCCTTCATTCTTTTATAAAACTCCCAATTAAGCAAAACCATTGGCTGGCTACAATAAACCAAAATGCTAGCACGGAAGCAGCAGCTAAATTCTTACAAAATCGCCCTCATTTCTGATCCATGGTCTTTTAACTACAAACCCCTCTTCTGAGGCTGCTGCCTGTTTCTGAAAGTGAAGACAGTTGCTTGTGTTGTAATAAACACCCCAAGAGATTCTCAGGCACCTCTGAATGAGGGGTGCGCTGGCCTGAATCCCACTGGAAGCGTGAGAGAGAGGATTGAGTCTGGGGGAGATCTTTGTCTATGTGGAAATCCTTTATGGCAACACCGTCAGAAATCCAAGATAGCTGGGGTAGATGGTTTCCTCCTCTCTCTTCCAGTGGATCTTCTTGCCAAGCTTTGCTCCTCTGCAGGGGGTGCAGCTGTGAGTCCAGGGGAGGGTTTCTTTCTCTCCCTTTCCCATACTGCCTGCTTTCCCGCCTTGCACAGATGTAGTTCATCCCTGTTGGCCTCACAGCTAATTCTTTTAGCAGATGGCTCCTGATCCGAAGGAATCGGTGTATCCTGGAGAATAGTAATAATGGAACATGGTAGGGAAAATCCCTCCTCCTGATGTAAAGTCCTGCTGTGTGGCAAACTGAGCGTCTGAGATGCCGCTTAGTGCTGCATTTTAACCCAGCAGTCCAGGGACTGGAGAACAGCTGAGGTTTTACCATCTGAGCCACATGTAAGTTTTTCAGTCACTGACTTGGTGATGGAAATGATCAGGAAAGCACATGAATTCAAACCTCTCTGTACTCTTCAATCATGGTGATTTCACTGCACGAACCATTCCTTTCAGTTATTCTAAAAGCCACAATGAAAGGAGGCAAAGAAAACTTCCATTCCCAAGGTTCACACTACAAGCCTGACCTTTGTGTGAATGGTATGAACAAATAAAAATATTGAAGGCTTAAGAAAATGCTATATTAAACAGAAGAGAAGGATTAAAAAAAAATCAACTCCTCTGAGACGGCAGCATTAAACCTAAAGAAAACATGGTACAGTCATACCCTTTGATGAATAGTAACAGCCAGACATGTGACCATCTGAAATCTCAGGATTCAGGAGTTGAGGCAGGAGGGTCACCATAAGTCAAGAGGCCAACCCAGGATAAATAGAGACATACTGTCTCAAAAGAAAAGAAAGGGTTGGAGAGGTGGCTCAGTGGTGAAGGGCGTTTGCTCTTTAAGGACTCAAGTTCAGTTCCCAGCACTAACCGGCAGCTCGCAATAACTCCAGCTCCAGGAGATACAATGTCCTCTTCTGGCCTCTGAGGTCACCCATACCCGTGGCATAAACATAAGCACTCACGCACGCATGCACAAAGGACGTAGAGGAGAATCATACATACTACATGTAGAAATAAATAAAACATAAATAAAAAACCCTAAAATAATATTTAAAAAAGAAATAGCTTAAATCAGACAAGTTTTCCTTTACACCTGTTCCTTATATATTTCAGTTATGAGTGAATGCTGTCACCCAAATGCGTACTATGACCCATGTTGTTTACTTGACTTTGTAGCTCTCACTAAATGTGTAAGACCTTAGGTTTGATTGCTGGTATTGTATAATTACTTAAACAAAATCAACACTTGGACTACTGATAGGAACAAATAAACACTCACTTTGGACAGTTTTCAGGGCATGCCAGAAGAGGGCACAGATCCCAGTAGAGATAGTTGTGAGCCACCATGTGGTTGGTGGGAATTGAACTCAGGACCTCTAGAAGAGGACCTCTGAGCCATCTCTCCAGCCCCACATATGAACTTCTGAAGGGCAGATAAGCATGTCAGGCAAAGGTGTTTAAGAGGCTTGATAGTGTTTGTGTGCTCTAAAATAAAATGTGGTATTTACAAGAAGCTCTCGAGAGGGCAGCAGCAGATAGTGACTGAGTAAGAGGCCGAGGTGGTAGCATATTCCTGTAACTAGCACTCGGGAAGGCAAGGCAGAAGATCATACACTGGAGGACAGCCTGGGCTAACAGTGAGACCCAATACTACGGACAAACAAAACCCCTAAGAAAATATACCCAATATGAAATGCACATTATGTACACAGACTCAGTTCATTTGTGTGGGCCATATGAATAGGTTCGGAAGAGGAAAAGTGCTTCTTACCTGGAGAGGCCATTAAACTATTCTTCCGAGGAATCCCATATGCAAATAGACACCTTGTCCGTGTGTGTAGCTGCAGCTGGTTACTCTTCATACACATTTAATACTAATATATACAAAATACAGTAAATGTTTTTTCACTGTGGTGGTTTGAAAATGCTTGACCCAGGGCGTGGCACCTATATTAGGAGGTATGGCCTTTTTGGAGGAACTGTGTCACTGGGGTTGGGGGTGCTTTGAGATCCTCCTCCTAGCTGCTGGAAGTCAGTCTTCTCCTGTTTGCCTTCAGAACAAGAAGTAGAGCTCTCAGTTCTTCCAGCACCATGCCTGTGTGCATGCTGCCATGCTTCCTGCCTTCAAACCTCTCAATGTAAGCCAGCCTCAATTAAATGTTGTCCTTTATAATGCTGCCTTGGTCATGGTGTCTCTTCACAGCAATGGAAACCCTAAGACAGGAGCCCAGCAGTTATTTATACTACTATACAGCAGTATCTGAGAGTTCTATAGGTGAGGAGTCAACTAACCAGACTCAGAAAAACGTCAACTGATATAGATAGTTTTTGTTTCTTTTAAAAAATATATTTATTGCCAGGCGGTGGTGGCGCATGCCTTTAGTCCCAGCACTTGGGAGGCAGAGGCAGACGGACTTCTGAGTTCGAGGCCAGCTTGGTCTACAGAGTGAGTTCCAGGACAGCCAGGGCTACACAGAGAAACCCTGTCTTAAAAAACAAACAAACAAAAAAAAAATTACTTATGTATATGAGTGTTCTGCATGTACAACTGCACGTCAGAAGAGGGCATCAGAACTCATTACAGATGGCTGCTTTATAAGTCACTATAAATTGGGAACTGGAACTCAGGACCTCTGGACAAGCAGTTGGTACTCTTAATCACTGAGCCATCGTTCCAGTTCCATAAAGAGGTTTTTCTTATTCCCTAAACAATGCACTTGCAAAGGATTTTCAGTGCATTAGTAGATCTGTGCAGTCATGTGTGCAGATACTGCATCATTTACGTAACAGACTGAGCATCTCAGGTATGAAGTTAACCACTGACATATGGGGGGACCCCACTAGTGACTAGAGGGAACACCCCTGAAGAAACCTGACCCTCCCTCTTCCAGCAGCCATCAATTTTGACAGTTCTTCAGCTAGGGGTGGGGCCTGTGAGTCCCTCCCCCATCCATGCTGAAATTCAGGCTGTGCCTGCCATGAATGTTCTCCTACCACTGTACTACCTGCACCACTCTGATTTCATCTTAGAATACTAAGCTGTTTGGGAAGCATTAGGAGGTGTGGCCTTAGTGGAGGTAGTGGGTCACTTGGGGTGGGCCTTGAAGTTTCAAAAACCCAGACCAGGCCATTTTTTCCCACCTGCCTATGGATCTGGATATAAGCTCTCAGCCCCACGTCTGGCTGCTTCCATGCTTCCTGCCATGATGTTTATGGACTAATCCCCTGAAACTAGGCAAACTCACAATTAAATGCTTTCTTTTGTAAGAGTTGCTTTAGTCTCTTTACAACAATACTAAGACCTTGTCTTAAAAATAAATTAATTAAAATTAACAAGATTTAATGAACTCAATTGTACAGCAAAGTTTATAGGTGGAGAAAATAATAGAGTACAGCAACACTTCAAAACAGCAGGCTGTGCGATCACCTGGGACGATACACACCATCCAATATCCTGCCAGCTCCAGAGACTAGGTAGTGCACCAGGCGTGACCCTCAGGATGTTCTGAGGAACTCTGGCCATGGAAGGACAATGAAGCTTGAGCATACAATTTATAAAAAAGACAAACCCATTCTCTAGCTCTCATTCTCAAGGCCAATGGAAACACAAGAAAAGGCTACCTAACTAACTTTCCTCTTGCTTTGATTACTTTGTCAAAAAACAAAACAACAACAACAAAAAACCAAACCAAACAAACAAAAAACCCAAAAACAAAATCCCCCCCAAACCAAAAACAACAAAGAAAACACCACGTACCTATGCAAGAGACAATTGATGAGCTAAGAGCACTGATTGCTCTTTCAGAGGACCAGGGCTCGATTCCCAGCACCCACGTGGTGGCTCACAACCATCTGTAACTCCAGTCTCATGGAGATGTAATACCCTCTTCTAGTCCCCAAGTACACAACACACACATAGTACATAGACATACATGCAGCCAAAATTCCCATACATATAAAATAAAAATAAAGAAAACTAAAAAGCAAAACAATATGCCTAAAAATCTTTGTGCAGATCACCCACAATGAGCATAAAGAGTCATGTTACATATAAGTCTATCTAGACTTTGATTTTCCTATCTAGTCACAAAAGATTTTGAAAAAGTACCCTGTAATCTCTTAGAAAATAATCTCTTAGAAGAAAACAAAGCACATTCTAATGTAGCTCTAATTCACTTTCTTACATCTAAAAACTGTACTAGAGGACGGGTATGGTGGTGTATACCTTTAATCCCAGCATTCCAGAGGCAGAGAGGCAGAGAGAGGGACAGAGAAGAAGAGAGAGATGGAGAGAGGAAGAGAGATACGAAGAGAGGGAGAGAGATAGGGAGAGGGGCAGAGAGGGAGAGAGAGATGGAGAGGGGCAGAGGGGCAGAGGGGCAAAGGGGCAGAGAGACAGAGAGAGGGAGAGACAGACAGAAGGAGAGAGACAGAGGCAGGTAGATCTCTGTTTGAAGCTAGCCAGGACTACACAGAGAGATCCTGTCTCACAAAAACACCAAAAATAAGTGGATAGATAACAATAGTAAATAATACCTCAGTAGAAATAAGAGTTTGTCACAACAGAGCTGAGCACTGCTGTGTATACCTTATCATCCCAGCACTTTGGAAGGTAGAGGCAGGAGAATCAGGAGTTCAAGTCCTCCTTGGCTACATAGCTAATAGTTCCAGATCAACCTGGCTATGACACCCTGTTTCCTCTGTCTACTCCACATAAGATAAACAACAGCAACAGAACCCTGAATGACCCTGAACTAACTGGTTTAAAGTTTTAAACCCATCTTGCAGAGCAACACTGAAAGTACAAATAAAAATATCAAAATTAAAGAGAAAAACTACTAAAAGAAAAAACAAAGACAAAATTCAAATTACTTTGAAAAATCTGATTTATTTTCTTAATCAAAAAGAAGTATATTTGTGTTAAATTTAGAATATTTAGCTTTCCATTGATCTTTCCAACACTTGCCAGATAAATACTAACAGTGCTCAGAACTGTGAAAGTTAATACCCAATACCGCATTTTCTAAGAAGTCCCTCAAGGCATTGGTGATTTTAATTTAAAAATAAAAGAATTTTAATTAGCATTGGAAGTCTAAGTGATGATGGGTTTCAAGAGCTAAAAATCAGATCTTTAAAAAAAAAACAGATTTTTTTTTTTTAATTTTTGAAGGACTCAAACCTGACACCTCCAATAGAATACAGTATGTCCCAACTCCCAAATTATTAAATTCATTATTTCACCTTAGAATAGGAAAACTATAAAATGGAATTTCTAAATTATTACATATATAAATACATCATTTTAACAGTCATGTTTGCTAGCAGAATTATGAAATAAAAACAAATTCTACATTCAAGGTACAAAGAATAATGCTCTTTCACCATTTTATTCAAGATTCCATCCTATTCCTTCTTGTTTTCCACCCCTTTATTGAAAGCTATGGTCAAAGCCAAGGGTCAATCGTTTTTCTGCACTCAACAGTCCCTGGTACCAGTCCCTACACACAGCAGGTGTCCTGTGCTGGGCCCAGGACTCCTGAGACTGGACAATTTGACAACATGATTTAGGAACGCTTAGGAATTCCAACGTGACTCTGAGTCACGCACCCAACCCTGACCAGCCAGCACTGGCGGGCTGTTGTGTATACTGAGCATGTCCAGCATGCTCACAGACTTCTCCTATTGGTTCAAATTGAGGTAAAACAGGCAAAAATACTTAATATCACAGAAGTTGCATTATTAAGACAAACTTCCTTTTGCTGCTGATTTCATATAAACTAATTTTAAAGTTACCTGAAAAAAAAATACCCATTAAAATTTCTGATTTTAAGCATCCAAAAAGAAAGAAAAAAGGAAAAAAGCCATTCTTTCAAAATTCATCATTAGTAAAGAATATTTTGAAATGAAGGAAAATATTTCTCTCAGAATCATCATTTTGAATTTTCTGTGATACAGCTTCTCATTTCATTTTTCAATGTTAGAAAAACCTCACTCTTGGGTACCACCTGATTCTTTCTGAGTTGACACACAATACCAACAGGACTCGGATCTCCTGATAGGTCTGCAAACATTCTTCCTGCAAGAACCGAAGGGGGCTGGGAAGTGGCCTCCACGGCTGTACAAACAGCTGACTACTGCTAAGTTTTCTATTGTGGTTGTGGTTGCTCAACTTTTAGTCCCAGGTCTCATGAAAAAACAAAACAAAAACAAAACAACTGGCACCAAGTCCCAATGTTAATGTTAATACAACAATTATAATTAGCCTGTGGCCGTGAATTACTTCTCTGCACAGTTGCTTTTGTCAAGAAGCACTGATCAGGAACATGAAAGTACAACTTCCAAGAATGAAACTTGGTATCATTACCTCAATGCTTCCAGAAAAAACAGCATTTAGAAAATGCTGGCCCCTCGAGCAATTTTCTATCTGTAATTTGACCTAGCAAAAGCATTTCCTTTAAAATGTTACTTTTTCACTGACAGAGTGTAGGAAATATATTCCCAGCAGATAGGTTGATGTAAGGAACAAACAATCCCTAAGCTTGCTTTTTTTTCTTGTCATATGGAAACAGTTCCAGGGAGACCGATAGAAGAAAACCCTACCAAGTCAAAGTACTGTAAATGAGGTTCACTTATCTTTTGTATCCAGAAGCAGAAAACCTCAGAAATCACAATAGAAAGACCACCCATTTGTTCCATCACATAAAAACCTACCCCAAACATCTTAGTTCTGAGCTTAATATTTCCCTAAAATGTTAATAGGAGACGCTCCAGGGTACTCAAAAAGCAGCAGTTAACTGCTGAAAGCTAACACTACAGAGGAAATGCCCTCAAGGGCTCAGGGCTGCCCACCCATCCCTTACCACCCCCCACCCAGAATATGTAAAAGCTCCCGGTGAAAGTTTTTTCTTATGCTAATAGACATACCACCTACGGTGCTAAAACTAAAACTAGCAGCAATAGAGCAATAAAGCAAAAATTGGAAGCCTAAAAGAATGATCTAAATGCCTACATAGAAAGAAAAACAAAGCAGCAGCAACCCTTTGCCCTCGGTTATGTCTGCTGAGAGCTGGTTGCCTTAAACAACCAGATTTACCAATATTAACAAGAATTTAGCAATGCTTCCCCAAGACAGAGAAAAAACCTGACCTTTCTGTCATAAGCGACAGAGGCCTCTTTCAGTCCTGGAGTTGAATGAGTTCAAAGATTGGCAATAAAGAATTTTTTTTTTGTTTTAAAAAAAGGGAAAAAGAAAAAGCATTAGAGGCGTGATGGGGACAAGCCTGCCATTTTATCGAACAGTCACACCGAGTTTCTCCAGCACACGAACACCCTTTTCTTGGTACTCTTGTCTGGTCATCCAAAAGTTGTCTTTGTCTTTCATGATGTCTGCTAGGACTGCACCACCCAAGAACACCATGTGCTTCCTGCGGGGTGGGTCTTCAATTCGGATCTTAAATTTCTAAAGAAAAAAGAGAGCAATGAGATCCTATGTGTATAATGCTCGGTTTTGGGAAGACTTCTGCATATGTATTGTCGAATCTCTCCACATTCTGCAATCTCACAGGATGTCAACAGGTGATTCCGATGGCCTCCCTCAGGCACCCAGCAACTACTCATGTCCTAACCTGAGACAGGTGTGAGCTGTGTATGTATGCCAACCCAGCTCTCTCTGTTCTCAGCATCCCTCTATCTGTTCTCTGGTGCCTCCTTCCCCATCTCCTCTCCCTGACCTCATGGCTCTGCTCCCATCTGTCAGCCTGTCTACAAGTCCACTTGCCTGCCTCTATTCCTTCCCAGGTCCATCCTCTCCCTTCCCCCAGTAAACCTCTTTTACACCAGGTGTGTTGAATGGTGTAATTTCCAGGGGCACATGCTTGGCACGGACCACCAAAGGTACCCCTCTTGCTACATTATATTTCATAACATCTGGTACCTCAGACACAGAAACATTCAGTTCATGATCAAGAGGCAAGAACCTTATTTCATACCTGTCATCCAGATTTGAAAAAACCTGCACAACCACTGCGCTAATAGCCCAAGAACCAGAGCAAGGTTTTCTGTGGTTCCTGAGCAGTGTTCCTCAAGGTCTAATACCACCATGACTCTAGTTTAGTGTAACACAGTAAAACTGAGATGATTTTTCTGGCATTTGGTATTGGCAATTGTCCTGGTCAGGTAACTTGACACAAGCTAAAGTTATAGGGGGTGGGGATCAAATGAGAAAATGCCTTCATAACCTGACTGTAAGCAAGGCTTTGGGCAAGTTTCTTAATTAATGATTGATGGGGCTGGGGTAGTCTATTATGTGTGTGAGGGTGCCCCTGGGCTACTAGTCCTGTGTTCTATAAGAAAAAACCATAATGAGCAAGCCCAGGTAGGCAGCACTCCTCCACAGCCTCTGCCTCTGCATCAGCTCCCACCTCCATGTATCAGATCCATTTGAATGCCTGCCTTGGTTTTATGAGAGCTAAAGTTAGGTTTTAAGTTTTAATTACTGTGCCTAAGAGAGCCATAAAACAAAAGTGCTCCTAGCCTGTAAGCCCCTTGCTTGAGGACAGATACTTTGTGAAATGCCGTGTATATAGGATAACAAGCCCCTTGTTCTTACTACCTTAAACAAGTTTGTTTGACTCAATTGCATTAGGTGACTGGGTGTGTCTGATTGCATGTGGGGTGGGGGGAGGTACACAAGCAACAAATACAACAGGATGCATTCCTGCTCCTGACTGGATGTAGGCAGGAGGCACACAGGCAGGAAGTACATCATATATGGTATATATAATATAGTATTAATACATACACATACACATATAATATTAATAATACATATATACACACAATATCAATATTATATTAATATATCAATATTATATATGCATATATAATATTAATACATAAAATATATAATGTGTATGAGATATATAGCCATACAAGATGTAATATGCTTGCCCGATTGGACCTGGTGAGAAGCACTTGGCTTTATGGTTTGCCTTTATAAGCCTCTGCAAAATATGATTCATTGCCATTTTCTGAAAGCCCCAGAATGGACCTGGACAGAGTCCATCCATCATCCTGGCCAGTATTTAATTAAAGCTTGTTTCAAATATGGCTCAAAATTGTGGTAGTGGTCATATTCTTACCTGGTAGAATTAACAGCTTCCTCAGAAGACTGACTCAGGGCATGTTAACCAAATACTCTTTCCTCTCCAAGTGCTTTTGGTCATGTTTCTATTGTAGCAATAGTAATCCTGAGACACACTGAACTAAAGACTTCATTCATATCTATTCATGTGGCTTACAACTGAGCTCTACACGGACCTCCAGTTCCTGTCTTATATGCAAAACTCAAGTTCTATGGTCTTAAACTCAGAGATCCACCTAACTCTACCTCCTGAGTGTTGAGATTGAAGGAGTGACCCACTAAACCCACCCAGCTACTGTGGTCCATTTTCAATATGAGGCATATTTAAAGCTTGAATGAAAACAAGAAATAAAGGAAAGGATATGACTGCTCCTGGGCTTCAGCACCAGATTTAAAAAAGAAATAAAAAGGAAGTACATGACTGCTCCTAGGTAAGGTGGACCAGGAGGTTTATTACAGGTAAAAGGGAGAGCAGAGCCAGAGCCAGGGACATCTGGGAGGGTCCAGAGTGACATGATCCTGAGCCAGGAATTGTGAGGCAAGGGGAGAGGGGAGAGAGGAGAGCCAGACCAAGAGGCCAGGAAGGCTAAGGATAGACAGAGTGTGGAGTGGGGAGGTACCCGACCCTCAGAGGAAAACTTTGTGCTGTAACTATATATATCAAAATCAAAAAGCCAAAGTCCAGACATTGTATTACTCGGCACCACCAGGGAGTTGCAGCTTGCTAGTCTTTGATAAACATGGAATGATTTATAAGACAAGACAATAGGACAAAAACCAATCTCTCCCTGGATCCGCTGGGGAGAAAACTCTTGCCACTTCTGTTCTTCAGTTATTATTATTTTTTAACTCATTGTGTACTGATAATCATGATTGGCATACCTTTTAAAAATGTCTAAGTGTTTGAATGGGTTTAGGGTCATTTGGACTACATAAGGGCAGTCGCTTCTGTCTCTATTTTCTTACAACTAAAATCTTTCTTACTCAGAAAATTTAAATTTAAGAAAAAAAGAATTCGTTTTTGTATTTTACCTCAGGCAGGGTTATTTAAAATATC
Organism: Rhabdomys pumilio; assembly: GCA_030674055.1. NCBI lineage: Eukaryota > Metazoa > Chordata > Mammalia > Rodentia > Muridae > Rhabdomys > Rhabdomys pumilio. The sequence continues at coordinate 67,464,702 of JANHMN010000007.1, forward strand.
AACTTAAGTGTTAATTTTAAACTTACTCCTTAAAATGATTTGGGTCTGAGGGAGTAGAGATGGTTCAGTTGTTAAGACCACTTGCTAAGGAACTGAGTTCAATTCCCAGCAACTCATGGCTACTCAAAATGGTGGTTCCAGAGAATAGGATGCCTCTTCTGGCCTCCATGTGCTCCCACACAGATATAGTGCAAATATGTATACCCAGGTACACACACACAAGTAAAATAAATATTAACAAATGATTTGGCTCTGGTGTTTTCAAATGCTAATTATGGAATCTAAGATTGAGAAAAAATTTGATTGCAAATTTAGGAGAGATAACCTAAGGATAAAATATCCTTTTTTTTTTTTTTTGCCGGGCAGTGGTGGCACACGCCTTTAGTCCCAGGATTTGGGAGGCAGAGGCAGGCGAATTTCTGAGTTCGAGGCCAGCCTGGTCTACAGAATGAGTTCCAGGACAGCCAGGACTACACAGAGAAACCCTGTCTCAAAAAACATTGTGTGTGTGTGTGTGTGTGTGTGTGTGTGTGTGTGTGTGTGTGTGAGTGGGGGCTGGAGGGAGGGCTCAGCGGTTAAGAGCACTGACTGCTCTTCCAGAGGTCCTCAGTTCAATTCCCAGTAGCCACACGGTGGCTCACAATCATCTGTAATGGGACCCAATGTCCTCTTCTGGTGTCTGAAGACAGCTACAGTGTACTCATAAACATAAAATAAATAAATCTTTAAAAAAAGAGAGAGAGAGAGAGAGAGAGAGAGAGAGAGAGAGAGAGAGTCCAGTCTGTTCACTACAGACAACCAAGGATAGTAGTATTCAGTCACCTGCATTCTTTCAACAAAGTGGTAACCTTGTACATAGGAGTACTACCCCAGGACAATTTCCAGTGAGTCCTGCAAGTTTTCAAGAAGCTAACTGCACAGAAATCTGTTATAAGACTTCTTGCTCCCTCTAGTGGTTATCAAGATCCACAAGCTACTTTACAGGATTTTAAAAACAATGGTAGCAGCTGGTGTAGATACTTACTGAAAGTTTTTCTACATCTCCTTTCAGAACTCGTTCTAGGTAAAGCTGTTTAAGCTCTCGTTCCAACCTCGATGGCAGCCCAGGATACATGGTAGAACCTCCAGAAAGTACAATATGCTTGTAAAATTCAGACCTAGGAAGACACAGTGGATATTTAGTTTCAGATTATGAAAATATTACCTTTTTTTTTTTTTTTTTAATTTGGGGCTTTGGATGAGACTCAGCAAAGCACTTGCCTAGTATGCACAAAGCTGTGAGCTCCACACCAGCACCACATAAGTCAGATGACTATGAAATGGAGGAAGGAAGATCAGAAGCTTAAGTCCCTGCTAGATTAGGACTGTAACATGACAGAAACAAGATGTATCATGACATGGAAGGAGGGAAAGAGCTCAACAGCACTTAGCACTAAGAAATGTACAGTAAGTGGCAAGGAGCTATCGAGAGACAACAGATAACAAATACAACAGGCCACAGATGCACACTGAGCTGCAGCACATACTGAATGTGGGGCTGTGAAAGGCTTGGTAACAGTAAAAGGTTCTAAGGTGCAATAGTGAAAACTTAATTCAAAAGCAAACATGCAGTGAATCTGGGTGTCCGTTGATGGCATGCCTGCCCATGTCTCCTCGTGCAACTTCCTGTGGCCACGTTCTGAACCTGTCTACTGTGCAGCACCCATGCAGCCATGGCACGGAGCACCTGGGCTCATCCAAGACTCTGGTATGTTAGAAAGATGTATGTTCTTACAAAGACATTAGAGTAAACAAAGACATTATTTTTCTACCATCAACTCTTGGCACCGTAAGTATGAAATCAATATTTTTTAACCAGCACTTAGGAGAGAGGCAGAGGCAGGTGGACTACGTACAAGGCCAGCCTGGTCTCCATAGTGAGTTTCAGAATAGCCAAGACTACACAGAGAAAGCTTGTCTCTATAAACAAAAATAAAAACTAATATTTGAATTCCTAAGTTTTGAGTTTCATTTAAAATAAAAATCATTAAGTGAATTCTGACTTGAGACTAGCCTGGAATCTCCAATAATTTCTGAAATGGCCTTAAACATATTTGTGCCATTTTGTTCTGTTGTTTTTTTTGCAGTACTGAGGTCTGAAGCTATTGACTCATACAAGCTAACTAAGTATTCTTCCTGAGATATATCCTCATCCAATCCAGATATTTTAGATGGGAAGATCCACCTTTAGTCAGGGCCACACCCTGTCTGCTGGAAGTCTATATAAGGGCATGGGAAGAAGGAGACTTCCCTCTGCCTGCCTGTTCTCCCCTCACTAACAAGTCCATTCCTTCACTGGCATTGGGGCCTATGTCTTTGAGATTCCAGCTTATACTGAAGATCAGCCAAGACATCCAACCTCATGGCCTGGATTCTTGAACTGGAAGGCAGCCGTTGTTAGATTAGCTGGACCACAGCTTGTAAGTCACTCTAATAAATCGTGTGTATGTGATGTGAATATATATACATATACATATTTATTCTGTAAGTCTGTTACTCTAGAAAACCCTGACTAATATAGGGGCTATCATAAGTGAAAAGTTTAAGAAGCCCTGACATAAATCATGATCACCATTATAGAGAACAGTATAGAAATACTCCCCAAAACTAAAAATGGAACTATCAAACGATTCAGCAATCCACCACTAAATAAATATCTCAAAGAATAAAAAAGAAATTGGTATACACAATAGAATGTAATTTCCCTTAAAAAAGGAAACCTTGTAATTTGTAGCAATGAAGATGGGCCTGGAAGAAATTATATTAGATGAAGCCAGGTAGAGAAAGGCAATACTGCATGGTCCTATTTACATGAAATCTGAAACTGAATTCAGTAGCAGAGAAGAGAATGATGGTTACCAGGGACAATGACTTGGTGACTGAGGAGATGGTAATCAAAAGCTATACAACTTCAGTTAGACAGGAGGCCTATCACACAAAACAGATTCTGTTTCAAAAATATATTGTAAGCCGGGGCGGTGGTGGCGCACGCCTTTAGTCCCAGCACTTGGGAGGCAGAGGCAGGCGGATTTCTGAGTTCGAGGCCAGCCTGGTCTACAGAGTGAGTGCCAGGACAGCCAGGGCTACACAGAGAAACCCTGTCTTGAAAAACCAAAAAAAAAGTCCAAAAAAAAAAAAAAAAAATCCAAAACATGCTATATATCATTAACAGAACTTTTGTCAATTAAAAAAAATAAACTTAAGCTGGGCTTGGTGGCACATGCCTTTAATTCCAGCAGAGGCAGGAAGATCTCTGAGTTCAAGGCCAGCCTATTCTCAGGGATACACAGTGAGACCCTGTCAAAAAAAGAAAAAACTAACTAATTAACTAAATTTATGGGTCTGGAGAGATGGTTCAGTGGGGAAAGATAACTCTTGCCAATACTGATGGCCTCAAGTTGGTCCCTGGAATCCAAATGGTGGAAGGAAAAAAAGTCAACTCCTAACTTCCACAATGTGCTATGGCGCCCACCATCACCATCAAAACACACACACCAAAACTAACTATCGAGCTAGCTAACTGAAATAAAATTAAAACACATGCAGTGCTGTAGATCAAACCTAGTGTTTCATGTTTGATAGTGAAGTACTCTTAACTAAATTTTGTCAGCATTCTTTCCAGGCTCTGCCAGAAAGTTACCTAGCAACAACCAGGTAGGCCTGGCTTGCTACAAAAGGGACTGATTGGCTTCCCTTCTTTCTTTGACCCTTTTCTCTCTCTCTCTGACCAACCTTCCCCCCGCCCCCCATGTTCCTGGATGGCCTCTTCTCTTTCTCTCCTTCTCTTTTTCCTCTGCCTCTACTCCCTTCTCAACACCCCCTTCCTATGCCCCCAAATAAACTCTGGCTGCTACCTCAGTGGGGAATCCTCCCACCGCACCATACCAGGCTCTATAAAACATCCTTGGCTTTACAAAATATCAAATTATACCTCCATCCAAAATGGAGATATATGTTAACAGGAAAATAACACACACCTTTAATCCCAGCACTTGAAGGCACAGGCTGAGGCAGAGGCAGACACAGACAGATCTCTTGAGTTTGAGACCAGCCTGGCCTACAGAGCAAGTTCCAGGACAGCTAGGGCTATGTACAGAGAAATCCTGCCCTAAAACACAAACCAAAATCAAATTTTCTTAGTATTCTAAACCACATCTAGATGTGTGTGTGTGCCTGCACATCAATACTGTGTGAATGAATGCAGGTTTCCACAGAGGCCAGTGCTGTGAGTTACAGACTCAGAGTTGTGAGCTGTCTGACATGGGTGCTAGGAATCGAACTCAGATCCTCTAGACAAATAGCAAATGCTCTTAACTGCTGAACCATCTCTGTGGCCCATTCATGTTTTATAAATGACTTGGAAATGCTATCTACTGTACCTGGTATCAATGTCAGCTGCCTGGATTGTGTTAAAAAGCAATTCAGCAACACCAACCCCCTCAACATTGATCAAATGAGGCTGAAATAAAGCTTCTGGTGCTTCAAATCTTTCTCCTCCAACCTTAATAATACGTCCATCTGGAAGCTACAAACAAAATAACCAGGTGTTAGAAAGCAAAACCACAACTTCTCAGCATTCTCTACACAGTAAGTGTTTTACACACATCTGTTCTGTATTCAAAATTATGTAAAAGCAATAAAATTTCCTAAAGTTTTCTTAGGTGAAACAAAGTAACTCAGATGATGATGTTAACATCATACTCTTAGATTTTTTTGTAGTAGCCAGCAATGCGTTCAAAAGATAGCATCTCAACAAGGCACAAAACAAAAACTGAACCCCAAAGCTATCCTTTGATCTACACACATGCATACACACATTTTCTTTCTTAAAAACCAACCAACCAACCAACCAACCAACCAACCAACCAACCAACCAACCGCAGCAGCAGCTGGGCAATGCCAACTCTCTGAGGCAAGAAGATCATGAATTCAAGGCCAGCTTGGGCTGTTACATATTGAGACATTATCTCAAAACAAAACAAAAAATTTAAGAAACACTGATTTAGAAAAATTTTTATGCTATTACGTCTTAAAAACTTTAAGTGGTAAGTATAATTTTAACTTAAGCCAGTAAGATTTGGACAGTCCAACATTTTAATATGACTTATGCAGAAATCCCTTAACTGCTTAACTCTGGTTTAGTGGTTTGGTTGTTTGCCTCAGGCTTACAGAGATTCTCCTGCATCTGGCTCCCAAATGCTGAGATTACAGGTAGGCACAATGTGCCTGGCTGTCACTGAAGAGTCTGAGGCTAACCTATATACACAGATGGGCCTCAAACTCTTGTAATGATTCAGCCTCATACTACATTTTCTGAAGTTACAGGTGGGTATCACCAGGTCTGGCTTTTTGGTTTTTTTGAGGGTGTTGGAGAGGTCAAAGTGGGGTTATGATGGCCTGACTATTAGTCCAGGCTGAGTTTGAACTAATTCAATGACTCTCCTGTCTTAACCAGAGCCAACACAAATCAAGTCTTACATTGTTAGTTCTCTCATGTTTTGCTTTACTCCATTTCCTTCAAAACAATTTTTTGGTTTTTTGTTTGTTTGTTTGGTTTTGTTGTTGTCGTTGTTGTTTTTGAGACAGGGTTTCTCTGTGTACCCCTGGCTGTCACTGAACTCAGAAATCCGCCTGCCTCTGCCTCCCAAGTGCTGGGATTAAAGGCGTGCGCCACCAATGCCCGGTCCTTCAAAACAATTAAGATTGAAAATTAGCATCATAAACTACCAGGACAAACTTGGAGGTTACTAGACGTTGTAAAGTACATTTTTATTGTTTCCTTAAAATGGGCATCTTTTTATTTTTGGAGAGCAGGAGCTGAGACAGGGGTCCCTTTATCCTTGGCTAGCTTGGGACTTGCTATATAGAGTAGGCTGGCCTCAAGCTCAGGGATCCTGCTTCTGCCTCCAAGTACTAGATTAAAGGCATGTTCTACCACAACTGGTCTCTGACAATACTTTCTTCCTTTTTTTGACTGTTGAGATAGGTCTCACTATGTACACCTGCTGGCCTAGAATCGTGGAGATCACCATACCAAGCTATTTTGGTTTATTTTGGAGGCCTTATGAAGTTGGTCTCATTACTTATGTGACGCTCTTGCCTCAGTATTCCGAGTGCTTCTATTACAGCATTGCTACTATGCCCAGCACAAGTGTTCTTAAACCCTGTGATCCAGGTTGGCACCAGTCACAAACATGTGCAACATAATGAATTTTAAAATAAATCTGAAACCAGGCTGGGTTCTAACCCAGCTTGGGCTACAGTGAGACTCTGAGGGAAAAAAAAAAAATCAAAGGATCAATATTTCCCAAAATACACTTCTTAGATGATTAGCTCCATGACATACTACAAAAATTTGAGGTCCATGTGGAAACATATGATTGCAACCCCACCATTCAGGAGGCAGAGGATAGGAGGACCTATCCTGTCTCAGGATAGTCCAACAGGATGAGAAACAGGTACACAACATTTTCACAGTCAAAGAGCTTGGAAGTCATGCAACAAAGAAGTATTATCTTCATAATGTGTGACAATTATAATTGTGTTCTATTTTTTATAACTCTTAAGCAACACCCTAGAGAAATAAGACTGTACAAAACATGTTGAGATATATTCTGAAAATGCTATGCTATATAATCTCAACTATGACCTCCATTTTTAATTATATTTTAACTTAATTCTTGCTTTAATTTGCAATACATGGCATCCCTAATAAATCACAGAAACTTAACACAACAGGAGATACTGAAAAATCATATGTAAACATATTACAAAAACTCAAACCAAAACCACCCATGCTAAGGCCTAAACTGCTGAGCACACATAAGACCCTAGGTATAATATTCAGACAAAAAAAAAAGGTGTGTCTGTGACCAAACAAACCAAAACTCTGGAGTCTAGGAGACACTAATAAACACAGATGCCCCTTCTCAACCCACAATGTATTTTACATAAGATACTTACTGTATATGATTCAACTAATACCGTGGTCTCTAAGGCCAACTTCTGCTCTTGCTCAATATTGTAACCCACATAACAAAGTTTTTCTTTAATCATGCGAACTGTCTCAAAATCAGCGGAATGGTTGAAGGCATATCCTCGCAATAGCAGCAGCTGGTATAAAAAAATGGCAGTAAATGAATAATCTATGAGAATGAGTGAGTTCCACTGGCCGAAAGTTAATCCCCTGGAGGATAAAATGGCTTGGAAGGTATAAAGCACTTGCTACCCATGCCTGACAACCTAAGCTCAATCCCTGGAACCACAGCAAAGTCAATACTGGTATACTGGGGTGATGCTAAAAATCCTGTATAGTAAGTAGGTTTAAGTTATTTTATTATTTTAAAGTACGTGTATTGTGTGTCTATGTGTGGATGTGTACCTGAGAAGTCCAGAGGAAGGCATTAGATTCCATGGGAACTACAGTTACAGGTGGTGGTTAGCTGGCCAAGATAGGAACCAAGATGTTTCTTTGCAAGGGCAGTATGTGTGCTTGATCACTGAGTCAGCTCTCTAGTCCCTGAATTGTTTGCACAGTTTTTGTCTAAGTCGGTAAACAAACTAAAAAACACTAGCTTTTATGATATTTTCCTCTCACTTACCTTGATAAGATACCTGGTAATATCCCTCCCAGCAATATCCAGCCTCCTTGTAAGGTGAGGGAGAGAAAAGCCTTCATATACTGGGCAAATGTGAGTGACACCATCTCCAGAGTCCACTACTACACCAGTCAGTAAACCTACAAAGAACCAGAAGGTTTAGAGTTAATTCAGAAAAATCAAAGCGAGAAAGTTTCAAATGTAGTAGAGATGCCACCCTCAAAAAGGTGGCTAGTAAGGCTTGGAGTGAGGCTTGGAGCCGGCACCTCCTTTCTTTCTTTTAAGATTTATTTTATGAGGACGGATATTTTGCTTCCGTGCATACAGATGTGCACCATTGGCATGTCTGGTGCTATGGACATCCTGGGACTGGAGTTACAGACAGTTGTGAGCAGCCATGTAGGTGCTGGGAATTAAATGCAGGTCCTCTGGAAGAGCAGTCAGTGCTCCTAACTGTTGAGCCATCTTCTCTCTAGCCCCTTCTTGTTTTGTGTTTCTCAAGACAGGATCTCTTTATGTATTCCTGGCTGTCCTGGAACTTGCTATGTAGACCAGACTGGCCTCATACTCACAGAGATCCTCCTGCCTCTGCCTCTGAGCACTGGGACTAAAGATGTGCACCACTAGGCCCAACATCAGCACTTAATTTTTAATCACAGATGGCAACGTTTGCTCCCTGACAGCTTCCTTTCTTTATATTCTACTTACATGTGGAGGCGAGGGGAACATGCATGCCATACGGTGCATATGAAGTCAGAGAACAACACTGGGGGAGTAGAAGGGTTGGCTTTCTCCTACCACAAAGTGTGGCCAAGGGATGGAACTCAGGTTTCAGGCTTGGTGCTAAGTGGCATTACTCAAACTCATCTTGCCCTGGTGTTTTTCTTGTGAGGGTTTTAGTTCAATCATGTGCTTCTTTAAGAACTTGAGAAAAAAAGACCTGCTATATAATTTCCTTTCCAACCTAATCACTGAAAGCCCTTAAGTGAGAATTTCTAAAGCATAATGATTAATTTATGGAACTGTAGAGGAACTTTAATCCAGCAACATGGCTACTCTGGCTGGAATACAGACCCACCCTTAGCACACACCTTTAATCAAACAAGGTAAAGTTAGTTTCTAAAAGGAAGCACCCATGTTTGAAAGTGATGCTTAATTGAGTGGCAAAGTGACGAATCAGAAAAAAATTTGGCAGAACAGGGTATGCCCAACTCTCACAAGAAGAGGAAGGTAGTTTGACCAGTCCAGTTATAGAGCAATAGGTTGGAGAGAGAGAGAACAAGGTAGACACAACTAAGACAGAACTAGCCAGAGAATGAGAAGAAGCCAGATTAGAACAGATTGCCAAAGTTAGTATGAGGCCAAGCAGAATGACTCAGTCAGAAGCAGAAAGAGAAGCCAGTTTGAATCAGTCAGCTTGACTAGGAGTTTGAGCCAAGTTGAACCCGCCAGCCAGAGCTCAGAAAGAACTATAAAGGGTGAGCTTATTCATCAGCAAGTGTCAGAGGCTGAAAACCTTCCAAGCCTAGATTAGACTGTATGGAAGCTAAAAGCTTCCAGGACTAGGCCTAGGTCAGCAGTCAGAGGCAATAAGCCTCAGCATCAACAATTACTACAGGAGAATAAGTTACATTTACAGGAAACAACTGTGAAGAGTGACTATTAACACAGTTACAAGATGATAAGTGAATTTCCTAAAATCACCTGGGTCAGGGCTGGTGCTCATACCTGAAACCCAGCTCTCAGAAGGCTTGTGATTGAAGAACCAAAAACTCTAGGTCACCTGTCTAAAAAGACAAAAACAAGGCCACCAACAGAGAACCTCACGCTTCCATTTATAGGATAGCTAGAGTTCATGGACAGCCAGAGCTACTCCTTCAGATACCATCTCAAAACTAAAGAAAAATACCATCATCAACAACAAAAGCCTGTGATCCTGAGGCAATGTGTTAGCTTATCATGTGTAAGGCCTGGGTAGGATCCCCAGCTAAAACCATATAAGCAACAGCAGTGACAATAAAAAAAGAGCAAGAAACTGCTGTATTTCCTGTTTGCCACTAAAAAGATTTATTTATTTTTGTTGTCATTAGAGCAAAGTCTCAGCCTAGCCAAGAGATAACCATGCTGCCTCAGCAGCCTGAGCAATGGGGCTACAGACTGGAATCACAGGTGTGCAGAGGCTGGATTCTGAAAAAAAGAAATAGGGGTTGGTGGAGTGGCTCTGAGAGCAAGGGCACTTTGCACAGCAAGCCTGGTGAACTGCGGTCAAGCTCTGGAAGTCATGTAAATATGGGAGGGGAGAGCCAATTCCATAGCGTTGTCCTGACCTCTAAATGTGTGCATGGCATTAACATTACTCCACACCCAGAAATGTCGATACTAGTAATAATTTTTACATATATAGTTATTTTAAATATATATAATTTTAGAGTGTGTGTGTGTATGTACATCTGTCATAGCCACAAAAGGACATGCAGTTACAGGCAATTGTGAGCCACTCAGCATGGGTGCTGGGAACTGAACTCAGGATCTCTGGAAGAGTAGTCAGTGTTCTTTTTTTTTTTTTTTTTTTTTTTTTGGTTTTTTGAGACAGGGTTTCTCTGTGTAGCCCTGGCTGTCCTGGAACTCACTCTGTAGACCAGGCTGGCCTCGAACTCAAAAATCTGCCTGCCTCTGTAGCAAGTGCTCTTAAGCACTGAGCCATCTCTCCAACCTACAGCAGCAGCAATAATAATAATATAATAATAATAATAATGTTGTTTTGGTTTTTTGAAAAAGGGTTTCTCTGTGTATCCCTGGTTCTGCCTCCTGAGTGCTGGAATTAAAGGTGTGTGTCATCATAGCTAACATTAAAAAAAAAAAAAGAGTTTGAAAAAAAGCAAAAAGAGTCAATTCTAAGGGAAAACACCCTTTCTAGCTGGCATACTGAAAAAAGCCTATAATCCCAGCACTGGAAGACAAAAATGAAGAGTTCTAGGTCAAGATGGCACACACCTCTAATCCAGCACTTTGGCAACAGAGGCAAGCAGGACTATCCTGGTCTACACCGCAAGGTCTAGGACAGCCACGGCTACCCACAGTGAGAGCCTGACCTGACTAAAAATAATGTAGTAGTCGTGAGTCATCCTGGGTTATACTGGGAACTGAAGGTCAGCCAGGGCTACATGAAATACTATTTCAAAAATAACGGGAAAACAGAACTTCTAAGAACTCTCAGTAAAACAATTTACATGTGTGCATACCACAGCACACATGTAGAGAGCAGAGGACAATTTTGTAGTCAGATCTCTCTTTCCACCTTTATGTAGGGACCAGAGAATCAAACCTCTTTACCTGGTGAGCCATTCGGCAAGCCTGTTATAACTCACATTTTTAAAACCAATATATATAATTATTTTCTCATCTCTAGGAAGTCTCTCTCCCTTTCATTTTCTTATTACATAAATTTGCCTATGGACATATTGCTGTAAACATGCTTAATCTCATTTTCTTAAATAAATTTGCATGTTTATCTTTGACAAACATAAATTTATAAACATTCCCATTTTAAGTTGATATAATTTGTTTTTCCCAAATTAATGCTGTAGCCTCAGAAAACTATTATACTGCTATGTTTCAATCAATCCTGATCGTCCACGGAAGAGACTGTCTGCTTATGTGTGTGTCCTCAGGTACCTGCAGAGGACTAAGGGTTGGTATTGGCTGTCTTCCTCAACTGCTCTCTTCCTTACTATGTTTCTGAAAGATTTATTTGCTTGTTTATTTCTTTCTGCGTGTGTCTGTGTATCTGTAAGCATCAGGTAGTATCATCTTTATCTCTCTCTACTTACTCCTTTGAGGAAGGTTTTCTTCCTGAACTGGCTGGTGTTTTTTCTAGTAATTTGGAAGCCAGAAAGCCCCAACAATCCTTCTGACTTCACATCTATCAGAGCTGTGGTTAGAAGGACACATGACTTTTACACAGGTGCTAGTGTCTGACGTCATGTTCTTGTGACTACACAGCTTTAACCACTGAGCTAACTTCCAGCACTCACATTTTCTTATTAAACCTGAAGCTCACCAATCAGGACAGACTACCTGGCCAGTAAGCCCCCAACATGACCTCCCGAGTACTGGAATGCATGGCTGTGCATGGCTTTTATGTGGGTGCTGGTGATCTCAACTAAGGTCTTCAAGCTTTAGAGGCTGGCATATACCCACTGTGCTACCTCCCCAGCCTTGAAGACTTCCTATTGGAAAAAAGAGAAACAGGACTCTTTAGTCATCATTTCTAGTGCCATACCCTTTTATCACCGGGTTGTCTGTCCTGCCCTTTCATCTGTGTCGTCTCTGACCATTCAAACCTCCACCGGAGATTTCCCAATTTCAATTAATCTCTTCTATTCACCCAGACTAGACCATGCAGACAGACACCCCTTCCTAAAACACCAGGTCTCTTCTTATTCGAAAAAATTTCTACAAGTTGGAACAGTAACAATGGTTGTTGTTCTTGTTAAAATTTCTCTTTATCATGAATTTGTGTATGTTTGTGTGAGAATGTGTGTGCACATGAGTACAGTGCCTACAGAGCCCAGAAGAGGCGCCCAGTCTCCTAGAGCTAGAGTTATACATGCGTATAAGCTGTCTGAGCAGCTTTCAATAATCTATAACTTCAGTTCCAGAGGATCTGACACCTCTTCTGACCTTTGCAGACTCCTGAATGTTGACATAGCACGTGTGCGTGTGTGTGCACGTGAGCACACACACACACATACAAACACACATACACAAAACCAAGTAAACATTAAAAAATGTCCTCAAGTGCCTTCTAAATACCTATACTTAATAGTATAATTTAAAACAAGTCAGAAGCAGCTCATCTAGGCATGATGATGCACACACTTATGAGGCTGAGGCAGGATATCATCTATGAGTTTAAGACTAGCCTGGTCTACACAGTGAGGTCCAGATAGCCAAGGGTATGTAAGACGACTCTCTGTCTCAAAAAATAAAGTACACATTTTTACTAACCTACATGTAGAATTATGAAGCTCATAATGAAATTGACCTCTTAAAGTTATAAAAGAACCATGTGGAACAAAAGAATACAATCATATGTCCCACACTGGAAGACTTGAAAATTCAGGTAATTCTTCCTTTAGGAAGACTCTTTGATATGCTAAATCAAAATTATGTTCCTGAATTTTTCCAGTAAGAAGTTTCTTGAGGTACCTTTATACTTCAAATGCCAAAGATTCCTTTGAATATATTGAAAACCCTATAAATTCTCAGCTATGTTTTGTTGAATTATAAGACCATCAAAATCCAAAGAGCTCTTACCATGTGGGAAATGTTTTGTTCTAAACTGACAGGGAGAGAGACTGGCAAGATGGCTCACCAAGTAAATATGCATGCCACCAAGCCTGATGGTCTGAGTTTAATACCCTGAACCTATGTAGCATAAGAAATCTATTCCTTCAAGTTGTCCTCTGACCTACATGTGGATGCAGATGTCTGCTCACATGAGCATATATACACAAATAAAGTGAGGGTTGGAAAAATGGCTCAGTAGCTGACAGCACTTGATACTCTTGCAAAGAACCCAAAGTCTGGTTCCCAATACCCATATCAGGTGACTCACAACTGCCTGTATTTTCCAGCTCCAGAGGATCCAAAGCTCTCTCTGACCTCTGGCACATACATGTGCATATATACAAATTCATATACATAAAACAAAGGACAGTGAGGGCAGATGCTAATGATAATATCAAAAGAACAAAGACCCATGAAATGTCACCAATACAGCTGTGGCTGCCTAAACATGACTGGAACAAGGATGACACCAAGAGACATGCTAATGTAAAAAGGGGAAAATATATGAGGCTTCAATTCTAGACAAAGAATTATAGGAAACTAAGGAATGATGCACCACTGAAATGGTCTTCCCCAAAGAACAACACACCATCTGGTTATATAATACCAAATGGTCAGCCATAGAAACATATATACAAGTAACAAACATATACAAACTGAGCAAGCTGTATTTATTATATATTTAGGAATATACACACAACAACAATTAAAGAAAAAAAGAGGCCAGCGGGGGCAGTGGTGGCACACACCTTTGATCCCAGCACTTAGAAGGCAGAACTCTTGAGTTTAAGGCCAGCCTGGTCTACAGAGTGAGTTCCAGGACAAGCCAAGGCTACAGAGAAATGCTGTTTTGAAAACAAGAAAGGGAGGGAGGGAGGAAGGGAGGGAGGGATAAAGGGAGGGAGGGATAAAGGGAGGGAGGGAGGGAGTGAGTGAGTGAGGGAGTGAGTCATGGATCTGAGAAACAAAAGGGTATACATGGAAAGGGTTAGAGGAGGAAAGAAAGGGAAGGGGAAATGATATAACTATTTTAAAAACTGAAGAAATGAGAGAGACAGTGAGAGAGAGAGAGAGAGAGAGAGAGAGAGAGAGAGAGAGAGAAACAGAACAGTTTCTTTCATTAAAACTGACTCATTAGGAATGTGTTCCAAAATGTTTTCTCGCCAACTTACTGTGCACTTGACTAGTACATATGCTTTTGTTTTTAGACACAGGGTTTCAAGTAACGAGAGAAGCTGTCTTTAGAAGGCAGTGGAGAATGAGAACAACACCTGGTACCAACCTCTGGATTCCCCAAGTACACATCCCTGTACACACATGCACATGCCACACAGTGACAGACACATAGAATTGTAAGGTTTTGAAGTGGGACCAAATGAAGTAGAAGTAATGGGCTTTTCAGGTTCTTGTTTGTTTGATTAAATTTTATTTACTTTAACCTTATCTGTAACAGTGTTTACCTGGGTGTGTGTCTGTGTACCGGGGGCATGAAGTGCCCTTGGAAGCCAGAAAAAGGCACTGGAACCTCTGGAACTGGAGTCACACTGTGAGTGTGAGCCTCTATGTAGCCACACAGAGGAACCTGAGTCTTCCACAAGAACATCTCTTACCACTGAGTCAACTCTCCAGCTCCCTCGTAATGAACTCTGGTGACAAATTAAATATCTGTGGCATATAGTATTTGCTGAATTAATTTTCCTAACAGTTAAGCCTTACTTACCTTGAGCATACAAAGTCAGAACTGCCTGGATGGCTACATACACACCAGAAAACTGGTAAGTTTCAAACATTACCTGAAAATGGAAAGAGAAGAAAAAGAGGGAGAAAGTCTATAGAAAAAATTCTGTATACATTTATAAATTTCCTCTATGCTCGAAATGTAGATGAATTGATTAAGGTGCCACCAAAGGGCTCTGAGCACCCATTCTAACCACTTCTTCTTCCCTTACACAGCCCACCTCTACCTGCAGATATTAGGGCAGAGTTTTGGATACTCACATGCCTGCATGCAAGCACACAAACATCTAAGTTGAGTCTCGGATCATTTGTAAATCAAAGACTTCTGAATATATTATAGTCAGTGGCTAATCAGCATGAAAGCATCACACAAAATTTAGTAAATTGACACCACTTAAAAAAACAAAACCAACCAAACAAATAACAACAACAAAACAAACAAACAAAAAAAAAAAAACAAAAAATCCAAAACCAAAAAAACTGAACACCTGCCTGGGCCCAGCAAGATTGCTCAGCCAGTACAATGCTTGGAACCACATGGTAGAAAGAGAAAACTGATTCTCACAGGTGTCCTTTCACCTGCACATATATACAGGGTGGCGCTCATTCGTGCCTGTGCACTCTCACATATACACACAGGTAAAAGCATCAATGTAAAAAGAAATCAGATTAAAGAAATAAAAAGACATCTCTTAGGACCAGAGAAATGGCTCAGCAGCTAAAGTTCAACCTCCAGAACCCACATGGTAGAAGGAAAAAAACTTACTCCCCACAAATTGACCATGCACGAATCCGCAAGTGTGCACATGCACATACACATAAACACACACCAAATAAATAACGAAGGAAAAAGAAAAGGAAAGAAATATCTGCTTATTTCCCCCAAGCAGGGTCAAAACTGGCTCTACCTTCCCCTCCCCAACCTCTGGCATTTAAAAACAAATAATAAAAGAAATAGGACTGGGGGTATAATTAGTAGAAGAGCTCTTGCTAGCTTGACTGAGACTCTGAGTGCAATTCCCTAGCAGTGGGATGGATGGCCAGCCAGATGAATGGTCAGCTGGATGGATGGTAAAACGAGGTGAAGACTAACATTAAACTACTAAGTTGTCAGATGCAGAGGCGGCTCAGCTGCCCAGCCTACCGCTTCTGGGCCTCTCTGGTCACATCTGTGCTCCTTTTCTGCATCCAGGTCAACTGAGAAAACCTTGAAAGCCATCTTTTGATCTTCCATTGTAGTAAGGACACCTTGAGTGGTAAGGTAATCACTGAATATCTAGATAACAATAACTGAGTGCAATGAGAACTATTCAGAACTTCAATTTTACAACTTTGGAATACATCTTCATTAATTAACTTGACCTCCTAACATTCTATTCCAGCATCTATTTCATCAGGAAGTCACTGCTGCTGTGTAGGCATATATCAACAAAATGAAAAGTCCTCTGAAGTCCGTTATTAAATGAAAACTGCAGCTCTCCTGTCTGTCCTCACCATGACAGCCTTCAGTCTCTTCTGCAGATCCTGTCCTCTCTGCCCTGCCTTTTACCACTGTCTCCTCTCACTGCTTTGGTGAAAAATACCCTCTATATTCCAAAGACTTTTACGTTTTTATCTTGAATTCTTCACTATTTTCTTGAACTCTTTGCACGTGTGCGCCAGTTCTCTACAGAAACTGGCAAGGTGGTGGTGGTACTGCTGCTACTGCTGCTGCTACTTCTTACTCTAGCGTACTTCTTCATCCATCCCCTTCCCCATACCCACCAGCCACAGCAGCTGCTTGCCTGCTCTCAAGTATACAGATGTCACGGTGGCTGTTCTCTCTGCCTTGGAACGTTCTTCCCCCTGCTCCAGCAGCTTCCTTAGCCTCTTATTAAACAGCACTGTCATACGAAGACTCAGCACCACAACTTCTCACTCTCCTAACTTCACTACTTTCCCACTGCATCTATTGCTTCCTAATAAACTACTTAACTCAAGCACATACATGTTCACTGTCCATCATCCAAAATGCTGGGGACCAGAGAGATTTCTGATTTTAGATTTTGTAACATTTGCCTATTTACCAGGTGAGCTCCCTTATTCAAAACTCCAAAATCTACAATGCTCCAAAATTCAAAGATGCATACGCATCGTTAACATGATCAGAACATTTCAGATTTCAGATGAGTGACCCTTAACCTAGAGTAAATGCAAAATAATCAGGATCTAGGGCAAAACAACTGCTTTATCTATCCTTCGCAGCAGAAGCAGCAAGCAGGGAAAAAAACAAAAACAAAAACAAAAACAAAACTGGTTTAACATTCTATCACAGAGATACACACAACATCATCCTAGCCAATCAAAACCCACCTCTACAATCTTCTCCCTGTTTTTGGTTGGATTCATGGGAGGCTCTGTAAGTAGAATTTTGCAGTTTCTGGTGTCTATACTGAGCTTCTCTGGTCCAAACGTGTAGTCCCACAGGTGCTTCATGTCGTCCCAGTTGCGCACAATGCCGTTCTCCATGGGGTAGTTCACCTCCAACATGGAGCGCAGCTCACTTGCCTCGTCGCCAACCATGAGATCCTACAAGATGACACGCCAAAGCTTTAAAATGCTCAAAGTTTTACACAAAGAAGCTTTAGAAAATGATACTCCTGCATTTCAGAAAACTCAAGAATGACTGAATTTTAAATTTTCTGGAAGTTTTTTTTTTTTATTCCAAACTTAAAAATCTTTTCTTTCAAGACCAGCTTACAAAGTTTAATCAATATTTTATATACTATGTGTTTAAATCAATAAATTGACCTTACCTTTAATACATGTTTCCAAAAGAAGAGCATTAGCACAAATAAAACCCACATTTTCATATTTTGAAGGTTTTGTATGAGGTTTCATCTGTTTCTTTTGCTCAAATGTTCAAAAAATAAGTCCTGTGACATGTGAAATAGCACATCAGGGGGAAACTTGAAAAATGCTCAACGCACACAAGCACATTTCTTTTCTATCAAAATGATTTATATACTATACTGTAGATGCAAAAATCATGATTCTTCATTCCTCTACAACAATGCATCATACACATACACACACACCCAATTAACAGACTTCACAAGTGTCTATATGTGTATGAATTCAACAGCTCCTTTAAAGGTATCTCACAGGCAACATTTTTAATCTTGAAGTATAATATTAAAAATCAATGCTATCTTTCATGAAGTACAATACTCACAACCTGTCTCCAACGAGATCATAAAATGACCCACATTTAAAAAAAAATCAAGCTTTGTATGCTTAACAAGGCAAGCAATATTCTAATATTTAAATATTTTAGAAACAGATCTATATTGATGAATCCAATTAGAAATTAGTACCAGAAATAGCTACTATTTGGTGTATAATAACAAGTTCAAATTATGGGGAAATAAAAGAAACCACAAAACCAACATGAGAAGATGTAAATGAAACTTTAAAAAATTATGAACCTCAGGGGTGGGGACATATCTCTAGTGGTAGGAGTGCTTGCTTAGCATGTGTAAGGTCCTGGGTTCAATCTGTAACACTGGGAAAAGGGAAAAATCAGAACTAAAAATGTCCCAAAAAAGTAATTTTAATCTTGAAAACCAGGATGGGTAGCCTAATTAAAATCCAGATTTCTAGAAAATATACTAACAGCAAAAGGAAAGCAGAGTGCACTACAATTTTCTGTTGCAACTAATTCCTTATAAAGTCAATTCTCCCAAACCAACACTCAGGTTTCTTGACCTTAGCTGTTCAGACTCTTCAAGAAGAAAAAGCAAAGCTGGAAAGACCTATACTGTGAACTCTGCATAAAGGCATGCATGGTGAAGTTTACTAGTGTTTGTAACTTATAAAACATCAAAACAAATAAAACCAAGGCATTTGATGGAAGAATAGGTATGTAACTACTCAGAATAATAAATGTTTTGTCTTTGAGACAGGGTTCATCTATGTAGCCCTGGCTATCCTGAAACTCTCCATGTAGACTAGGCTAGCCTCAAACACACAGAGATCTGCCTGCCTCTGCCTCCCAAGTGTTAGGATTAAAGTAGGATTAAAGGTGTGCCTTTCTAAACCACTACACCTGGCTTAGAATAACAAATATTAATATTGAAATCTAGGGGACAGGTATGTGGAGGGGTCTGTAAAAGCCATTTAACTTAACTGTAGGTGCTAAACATTTCTTAATAGAAAAATAGGGAAGAAATCTATATGTCACTTTGGCTATTAACAAGTATAATTTCATACCGATTTTTTTGTTATTTGCTCCTATGATAATCTATTTTGTTTGTTTTTGTTTTGTTTTGTTTTTGTTTTTCTGAGACAGGGTTTCTCTGTGTAGCCCTGGCTGTCCTGGAACTCACTCTGTAGACCAGGCTGGCCTCAACTCAGAAATCCGCCTGCCTCTGCCTCCCAAGTGCTGGGATTAAAGGCGTGTGCCACCACCGCCCGGCTGATAATATATTTTTCATTGTATTATACAAGACAATTGACTTAGATAATTGATTAGTAATTACCATTATTTCAATCAATTAGAATAAGTATGATCCAATATCAACAGAATACTTAGTTTTTAATTCCTCTTAAGAACAGGAGTTATAGATGATTGACCTTACAGCAAATCAACATTAAAGCCTCATGAATTTTCTTCTAGGACCACACACATTATGAAATATTAACTGTAAGGGACACCAGATGCTGAATACTCTTAGTTCCCTCTAAACAAAAAGGACATTCAAAAATAGAGAGTATAAGTTCAAGAGACTTTATAAAAATCTGTTGCTAAAATTATTTTTAAACCCATGGTTCTCAACCTGTGGGTTGAGACCCCTTTGAGGATCCACATATCAGAAAATCCACTTATCAGATATTTACATTATGATTCATAACAGTATCAAAATTACAGTTATGAAGTAGCAAAGTAATTTTATGGCTGGAGGGTCACTAAAAATGAGGAACTGTATAAGGGGTCATGGTGTAAGTAACCACTGTTTTAAACCCTCCAGCAGGCCAGAGGTGTTGCACAGCTGGCACAGTGCTTGCCTGGCATGCATGAAAGCCCTGCATTTCATCCTCAGCATGGCCTAAAATCAGGCACGATGGCACATCATTGTCTGTAATCTTACTACTTGGGAGGTAGAGGCAAGAGGATCAAAAGTAGAAGGGCAGCTTGAATATATGAAATTTTGTCAAAAACAAAAACAAACAAACAAAAGAACAAGCAATGACTAACATGTATGATGTGGCAGGCACACAGAAGCCTAGGGTAGGAAATGAAGACTGTCTGAGAGTTCAAGCTCAGCCTGGGTTACAAAGGGAGACCACGCACGGATCAAAACACTAAACAGCCAGGAGTTGGCACAAGCTTGCAATCCCAACACTCAAAAGGCAGGAAGATCAGAAGCTCAACACTATCACTATCCTAGGCTCTACGAGAAGACTGACACCAGCCTAGGCTATGCTAAACCCTGTCTGCAGAAAAGGAAAACAAACAAACAAACAAACAACTTTCAAATGTCCCTCCTCTCCTCAGAACCAAGCAGGACATGTTCAGAAGCCCCTTGAGTCTTCACTGTTTCCCACCACTGGAGGTCAGGACTAAACTTCACCCGCTACTTGAAAACTCAGTGACCCAGACACTGCTTTAAAGCCACTTATACAGTTAGATTATATTTGCCAAGAATGATAGCACTCTCAACTAGAAAACAGGAAAAAAAAAAAAGAAGAAGCTTTAAACTACAATTCCATCCCTAAAAGGAACTATGAAATCAGGGAAAAACAGGCAGCAGTGCAGGTTACAGAATGAAACTGTCCCAAAAGATGTTCTTTCTCTCCACCCAGCATATTGAGAATTGTATTTTTATACTGAAAGAACAAAAGAACAAATCCATTATAATACCAATTAGACATTCTATTTCTGATTAAAAAAAACTTTAAAATTATGCCTATACTATTCTCTACAACTACACTCTCTCTGAAAAACTCTTCAGTATCTAAGACAAATGCATGCTCTTTTATTCAGAAAAAAATTAAGAATTTTAAAGACTACCACAGAAAAATGCAATAACACATTAATGTCTGGGATAGACTCAGCAAGCTTTGTTTGTTTGTTTGTTTGTTTTTAAAAGGAGAGAGTCTACACAATGGTGTGTGTGTGTGTGTGTGTGTGTGTGTGTGTGTGTCCCCGTCCTTTTATTTGTAGGAAAGCCTGATAGGTATGTTTTTTTTTTTTAAATTATTCTCAGATAATATCAAATCTATTTATCAGTAAGGATGACATGAAACAGATTTTCTTTTGTTACTTTTTTCATTTATGATTCATTTGCACATTAAATTTTTACTCAGTTTACCAAATATATATATGATATTGTACTGGCTGCAAATATAGGCACTCAGTGTGACAGGCAATATATAACATCAATCAACAAACTGAGTCTCCAAATATAACAAATAACCCCCATTTTCTGTCTAAATCACATAGCTACTTCATCTCTGTATTATGCACACCACATTCCATTTTATCTATAACATTCATCTACAAAAAAAAAAAAAAGAAAATAATTCAAAACTATGTTAGTAATTAGTTCTTGTTTGGTTCATTGTATGCAATCAGAAAAGTATAAGACTTTATTAGTTGCTACCAAACTGAAGAAATGAAAAGGGTTAGAAATTAAAGCACTAAAACAAAAATAAGGATCCCCCCTCCCCATACTAAAGGGACACAAACCAACAACTACTGTCCCACCAAGCAAAGTGGAAAACAAACAGAGAGCATGTGTGTAACCTCACTTACCATCTTTTTGTTATTCTACTTCAACAGGTCAAGAAAGGTGAAGAAAGAGAAGGTAGAAGCAAGAGTCAGAAAAGGCCTACATAAAATCCTCACTGAAATGTTTAAACACACAAGCAACAGAGACAAATTAGGCTGAGGTCAGATGCAGTACCACTATAACTTATGGTGTTAATTACCAGGGCCCAATGAGCATGGACAGTAATTACTCCTAACTGAAAATTAACTAAA
The DNA here is from genome assembly GCA_030674055.1 of Rhabdomys pumilio. NCBI lineage: Eukaryota > Metazoa > Chordata > Mammalia > Rodentia > Muridae > Rhabdomys > Rhabdomys pumilio. The sequence goes on from JANHMN010000007.1 coordinate 67,486,452, forward strand.
TGATTTAAATTTCCATAGTCTTAGTCTACTATTACATTTTAGCTAACAAGACATACAAATTTAAGTCAATTTTCTATGCACAGAAATTCCAAAATGTCAAACTTTAGTTCATTATTGAGTTTAAGAACTTCAAGTAAGGAAAATGCATGGTAACAGTAAAGGCCTAGGACTGTAAGAGTTAGTTCAGGAGTGTTTAGGATTCATGTAAAAGGAAAGCCATTTAACTTGAAAGGCTTAAAAGAGCAGAGTGAAAAGAACTAAAGTAATAAAACACGACTGAGACACTGTATCTGCAATGCTACTGGGTAGTCCCTGGGAAATGTCTCCCAAGAAAACTGTTTATTTCTATTACTTGGCCTTAAAAAGCAAGAAAGCAGGTGTGAAGAAATGTGTTGTTTCTCTCCTGCTGGACATTAAAAATAGCTATATATTTCAAAAAATGTTATCATCCATAAAAATGTTTAAAAGCCAGATACTAAATTACAAAATGAGATGTACTGCTGCCACTCAGTTTCCTTCATCACATCACTAGCTAAGTTTCAAGATGAAGTTCTTTCAAGACAGAATGTGACAGGTGTCCTGATATATGCCTTTAATCCTACACTTGGAGGCAGAGGCAGGCTCTCTGAGAGTTCAAGGCCAGCCTAGGCTACATAGTGAGACCATGTCTCCAAGAAAAGATAAAATTCTATCAGAATAAAAATTATGAAAAGAGAAAATGGAATCCAGCAAAAATTCCCACAAGGTCTTTTCTTATATATCTTATACTGAGCAAACTACTTAGTTTTGAAACCTACCAAAGGGCAGAATTCACTTTTAGGTTTTTAAAAACACAAAACCTAAGTTTCTATGTTTATTTTTATTCATCATGTAACTCATTCTCTAACTCCCTAGTAGAGACCTAGAACACAGAAAATCTCTATCAGCAATTACCACCAACTATCACCTTTCTCAGTCCCTCAAACAAATGTCCCAAATATGTACACCCTACTAAGTCTTGCCAAAGACTGTCCCGACAGGACCAACAGTGTTAACTACCCACAAAACAAATGAAACAAAACAAAAAAATCCCATTTTAAAAAAGTCCCTAAACTCTAAAGTGTATTTTGTAACTTGAACCCTGGCCACTTTCAGAATTTAAAGTCAATTGGTGATCTCTCAATTACTCTATTTCTTCGAAAATAATGTGATTTTTGCTTGAATTCTAGTTCTGTGGGAGAAACGTGTTGAGTCTCTCATGTAAAGTACTTTGGCTAATGACAACTCGCCCTTGTCTTCCATATGGTAAGACCTACAGTGTAAAATCAAATAAAGATTGGCTTCCTCCAGCACGTTATGAAAAATCAACTGTAAGGTGAGAAGAGGAGCCACAGTATAGACCTCTGTGTTTTCCTGTCTCTATAGAAAGAAGAGGAGGGCCAGCCTATGACAACATGAAGAGAAAGCCTCAAGTTTCAGAGACACTAAGACACTAACAACTGCAAAACATAAAACTGCCAGGCTGATTGTTTTTCAAATTAAACTATGCAGAAGACTTTATGGCACTAATATGTATCAATTTTGTACCTAATTTAAAAAACTTACATTTTATACTCCATATAATAATGGTTACCATGCTATACATAAATGAAAAAAAAAATAAAAATAATCTCAGGAATCTTTTTTGCCTTTGTTGAAGAGTTACTATACATTAAAACTATGAGTGGTTCTGATCCCCCTTTGCTTTTCCCGAAATTGTACTTTATATTACTTAATTCAAAGATCACCTCGCACATCCTCATGGATATTTAGCAATGAATAAAACATTACCTTTATTTCTATGTTTCCCACTTTGGTGGTTGATCTGATAATAGGTCTTCCAACCAAAGCTGGGAAGATGTGTTCTGGAAAATTAGAGCCTGCATATCCACACTTCACAAACTAGAAGGAAACAGAAAAAAGCAGGTTAGTATCCAAGCATTTACTACAGTATTTAAAAACAGTATCAGAAAATATCTCTATGCTTTCTTTTTTTTTTGGGGGGGGGGGGTTGGTTTTTTTGAGACAGGGTCTCTCTGTGTAGCCCTGGCTGTCCTGGAACTCACTCTGTAGACCAGGCTGGCCTCGAACTCAGAAATCCGCCTGCTTCTGCCTCCCAAGTGCTGGGATTAAAGGCATGCGCCACCACCGCCCGGCATTTCTTTGCTTTCAAACCATCCAAAGTAGTCACCCACTCTATTCCTAGTATCATCTCTTGAAGTTCTCCCAGGTACCAAGTACTTTCAGAGCTTATGTTAGTTAGGGCTTCTATTACTAAGATGGAACATCATGACCAAAGCAACTTCGGGAGGAAAGGGTTTATTTGACTTCTACATCATAGTTCATCACTGAAGGAAGTCAGGACAGAAACTCAAACAGGACTGGATCCTGGAGGCATGAGCCGATACAGAGGCCATGGAGTGTGCTGCTTACTGGCCTGCTCCTCACGGTTTGCTCAGCCTGCTTTCTTATAGAACCCAGGGCCATCAGTCTAGGGATGGCAGCACCCACAATGGACTGGACCCTTCACCATCAATCACTAATTAAGAAAATACCCTACAGCTTTGCCTACAACCTCATCTTTCTTACAGAGTCATTTTCTCAACTGAGGTTCTCTCATCCCAAATAAGTCAAAATAAGCCCTTCCTCTTCTAAGCTTGTGTCAAGCTGACATAAAACTAGGCAGCATAGAGTTCAGGTTTAGTTTCAGGGTAACTGCTTCCTTCATGCCTAAGTGTTTAAAGAGGAAAAGCTGTTTGAGCAGGGAGCTAAGCTGAGTGGTTCATGCCCTTCTTCTAAGTTACTGCGATGAGGAACTGATCCAATGACCAGAAAAATAGCTAATACACAGGAAGATCCTGTATAAAGAACAAAAATCCTGTCAAAGTCTCCACAACATTAATAAGGTCTTTGTCCAATGCATGCTAAATTATGATTTTTGTGTTGCCTACATCAGAGTTTGACATATAAGAGGAGCTTATTAAATAACTGATTGGTAGTATTAAAAAAGAATTGTTAATTTACAAGCATGAGATTATGATCATTTTAAAATACAAACAGAGCTGGTAGGTTCCCTATCCATGGACTCAACTAATCATGGATCAAAATACTTGAAGCAGGGCCAATGTGATATCTTAGGAGGTAAAGGTATTATTTGTTGCCCAACCTGACAACCTGAGTTCAATCTTAAGACTCACACCCTAGAAGCAGAGAAGCAACTCCCACAAAATTGTCCTTTGTCTTTTACACATACACTGTGGCATGTGCATGCTTACCCATTCACAAATAAGTGAAGTAAAAATATTTAAATCATATCTGAAAATACCTTTCACCTTACCATTATTCCTTAAACACTAGAAAATAACTATTTATACGACATTTACATTGTATTAGGACTGTACATGATGGTACACTCCCATAATCCTAGCATTTTGGAGATGGTTGGTAGAATAGGAGTTCAAGGCCAGCCTTAGTCACCCAAACTTAACATATGGAAGTTTGAGGACAGTCTGGACTACATGAGACCCTGTCTCAAAATCAGAAATAACTACAACAGTATTGAGTTAGGTAATGGACTAAGGTAATATACAGATATTATGATACATTATGAACAGCTACAAGCACACATGTGTGTGCGTGCATGCGCACACAGGGGAATGGAATGAATCAATTCCCTACAGAAAACATCTATTGCTCTGTGGCACCAGGGACCATACACTTTTAGAAGAACTAAAGTGAAGAACAGTACTTGGAGATATACACGTTGGTAATAATGCAAAGGGACAGAAAGTCAAGCTGGTGACATACACTTTAATCTGGAAAGCTGAGGCAAGAGAATTGTTTACAAGTCCAAAGGCAGTGTATCATGAGATATATTGTGCTATATCATGAGACTCTTGACGCAAGCAAACCAAGAAACTCTAAACAGAAACAGAAAATATGATATTGGAATTATACCATGTATATAATAATGAGCTCACAAAGACATCATGTAAGTACACCGTGTACTTCAACCTCACTCTCCTTCCATACCCTCCCCCTTTCCCTTCCTCCTGCTAAATGCCTTCTGTCGGCTCGGAGTTTCATTCCCCTTTCATGACATGTAAAAAGTGATTTTGTATATCTATAAAAACCTTATGATCCACAAATGAAAACATGGCATTTGTCTTGCGTCTGACCTTTTCACTTAGTATGATCTCTAGCTGCATCTATCTTCCTGCAAATGACACAATTTCATTCTTTTTTATGGCTGAAATTCTACTATGTCTATACAGACTATTTTTGTCAATTCATCTGTTGGCTATTACAAACAGTGCAGCAGTCATTTGTTACTTATCTGAAGGATGCTGACTTACTGCCTTTTGGGTAAATACTCAGGGCAACATAACTGTGTCATATGATCATTTACTTCTATTTTCTATCTTTTGAAAAGTGTGTGCAAGTGTCCATGTGCATATATGCAGACACCATAGGATAACTTCTGGTGTCACCCTCAGACCTCCTTTGAGATAGAGTCATTGGCTGTGGCTTACCAACTAGTCTGGACTGGACTGGCTGGCCAGGGGATGCCCTGTCTCTACCTCTGCAGTACTGAGGTTACAATCACAAGTCATCATTTCAACATAGGTTCCATGGATAGAACTCAGGTCCTCAGGCTTTTAGAAAGCGTATTTTACCAATAAATCTATCTCTTCAGCTATAATGTATTTGTAGTCTTCTGAGGAATCTCATCAATTTCCACAGTGACTCAACAAGTTTACATTCCCACCAGAAGAATATAAGGGTTCTCTTCCTCAAATGTGGATATTAATTATGAATGTCCTGGTCAGTAGGAGGCTCAGAGGGTGAGGGCACTTGCTAATAAACTGCCTGAGTTCATTTAATTCCTAGGACCCACAAGGTGGAAGAAGAGAACCAAGTCTTGCAATGTTGTCCTCTGACCTCCTATGTCCACAAACCTATGTAATGTGAGCTTATATCAATCCTGCCAAAATACAAACATCTTCACTGTCTCTAAAGCAGCCCTTTTGGAAATCATGATGAATCACTTTTAATTATAAATAGCCTACCTAGAACATTCTGCTATCCAGATTTCTGTCTTTTTAAACAGAACTTCAAAACTATTAAAATTGTATTTAAAATTATGAAAAATTTCTGAAACTCAAAATATTGAAATGCTTTGTTCCAAACTCACAAAGCTCAATCCTAGTTAGTTCACTGTCTAGCTATCAAAGCTGGGGCATTTTAAAATATAGCTATATTTCTAAAAGCATATTATACAAGTTGGTATGATAAAACATATTTATAATCCCAGCACTTAAAAGGACCAACCTGAGCTATACACGAGTGCCATGCCAACCAAAACTTCATGCACAGTTGAGACTTTTGTCTTAAATAAAAGTGCAATATAATCTTTCTTGGGTTACCTCTGAAGGCACAAGTCCATGTGGTCTAAGAGTATATGTAATCAGATACCCTACTTGTTCAGTTGATAATGTTTCAGAAGTGAAACCAAGAGTATATGCACCATCCCAAAGAAGTGTTTAACAGAATTCAGAAACACTAGTTCATATTCCCACAATGTCTTCTTAAATAACTGATTAATGTGACCTAAGAAGACTTGGGAGAACAATTACCACAGAAGAAAGGAATAGCATCTTGCTGGGTATGGCAGCTCATGACTGTAGTTCTCCCAATCTGGATGAGGCCGAGGCAGAAAGATGGCAGGTTCAAGGCCAACTCAGGCTATCAAAACGCAAAACAAATATGTAAAATTTCTCACCTTTAAATCATAGCATTTGTTTCTCACGTTAAACCCCAGCTTATTTGATAATAATCTGAGTTGAAATAATACAAAAATAGAGGAAATATTCCCATCATCTTTCTATCATAGACACTATAGACACATTTTAGTACAAAATCTGCAGTATACCAGCCTGTCATATCTTCCACATATATTCTGAATATATAAAACTAAAATATTATTTATTATTTAAATAAAGAAATCTTATAGTTAACCTTAAAGATGGCCAGACAAGACTGCAAGCCTTTAAAGCCAGCACCGGGGAAGCAAAATCTTAGTTCAGGCCAACATGAGCTAATCAAAACAACTGCAAAAAAGAAAAAAAAAAAACCCTCAGAAATGAACAGATATTGACATTAGGCAAGTCAAAAGTATCCATTCATCAGGATGAAATGCTCACTTATACAGATATAGTCTCAAAGAAAATCAGAAGTGGTTTAGCTCAGCGGTACAGTGCTTGCTCACCATACACAGGGCAGTGGGCTGGAAGGACAGCACTTCCAAAACAAAACAAAAACAAAAGCCCCAGAGAGAATGATAGGCTACTCTACACTTTCATAACATTTTCTGTGTAACAAATGCAAATGAATAACTTTGTTACACAAGAAATCAGAAGAGGGGAAAGGGGCCTTGCTAAGAAGTAACCCTAGTGAAGGGAGGAGACAGCTAAGATTGATAATTCTGTCACTTACACATATACACAATAGCAAAGGGTCATATCAATGTCTTTTTGATCACAATTGTGCAGATGGGTAGTTCCTATCTTAAAATTCTTTTTAGTGGCTGGAGTTAAGAGTACTGGCTGCTTTTCCAGAGGACCCGGGTTCAATTCTCAGCACACACATGGCAGTTCAAACCTGCTGCTTCTCTAGTTCTAGATCTGATGCCCTCTTCTGCCCTCCACCGCACCAGGCATGCAGGAGACACCCGTAAACATAATTTTAAAATATATATATTTTGAATTTAATCTACATTTTTAGAAACTGTGTGTGTGCAGGCACACATACTTGAGCTCTCTGGCACATTGTCCCTCCCTCCGCCCCCCTCCCACACTACGTGAGTTTCAGTAATCAAACTCAAGTTGTCAGGATTAGTGACAAGCACCTTCACCTGCTGATCAGCTCAAAGGCCTTTAAAGTTTTTGAGCATATTTTAAATGGAAAAAATTCCAAGTAGCTCAGAAGACAAAAATTGAGACCACTGAAACCGCAGGAATGAACAATTATAAAACGCTATCACTGCTTTACTGAAAACAGGAGGGGGGTGGATTAGACTTTTCAAATGAAAGCTACTATAAGTAGAAAAAGGAAGTGATACTTAATAAACTACTCCCACGGCTGGGAATGTAGTTCAAGAAGCAGAGTGCTCACCTATTATACACTAAGCCTTGGGTTTGTTCTCCAACACCCATAAACCGAGCACCCATAAAAACACAAATGCAAGAAGTTCAAGGTTATCCCTGGCTATTGGCAAATAGGAGGTTAGCCCAGACTCCAGACCCTTGTTTCAAAAGCCATCAAAACCACCTATTCACTCTTACTCTGCCTAACAGCAGCTTGGTAGAAGCAGATGCTATCTTAGAATCCAATGCCAGCATTTCTGTCAGAAATCAGACATTCCACCAGAACAGTATCAACCATGCTATCTCAAATGAATCAGGATCCAATGGTATTAAAATAATCCAATTCTACAATGTCAAATTAATAGACAAGCTAGTCCTTCAAAAAAAACCTTGAAAAAATTTAAAAGAGCCATAGCAAAATACAAAGAAGATATTCCTTCCTAGGCTACTCTTTTGGTATCATTTTAATCACTGAAATTCCTCCTGCAAGCCAATCATTTTAAGACTGGTGACTTAGTTCCCTCACTGTGTGTAACAGGCTGTGTTCAAGAAACAGATTTTACCATATATAGCTTCTTCCTTGTAGCACTGCGGTTTGAACAGGCTCTCTACTTCCTACTGAGTCACCAAATGGTAAGAGGTACAGTGTTCCTTAAGACAAAAAGGAACAAAGACCTGTCTATATTCAATATCAAAGCAACTTTTTCCTTAAATAAGACTCAAAACCTTTCATTTTATTTTTAAAATATTTTGTTTTTTGAAAATTTCGTACATTTCGATCATATTCACCCTCCTACCCTCAACTCTTCCCCAGATCCACTCTGTTCCCTTCCCACTCAATTCTGTCTTTTTTTCTTCCCATCAAGGCTAGTATGTCCAAAAATAAGAGTATGCAGCCTTCCACGGGAGTGTGGGAAGTTGATTTATCAGTGGCTATATTAGTAGAGAAAATGGTCTGTCTGTATCTCTTCCTCCACTCCCAGCAGCTAAGAATTCCCCATAGCTCTTTGCCTGCCGTGGAACTTCTTGCCTAACTCTTTCCATGCCGGAACTTGCTCTGGCTTGGGTTTGCACTGTCTTGTACACGTTGTGACACTGCTGAGGGCCTGTGCATTTGTCCGGCAGCACTGATTCCTTGAGGTAACCTACTGCCTTGGGCTCTACCACTCTTTCCACTACCTCTTGTACAATGATCCCTGAACTTCTGGAGACAGACTGTCACCATGTAGACCATGCTACCCTTGAATTTGTGGTGATTCTCATGCTTTAGTCTCCCATGTGCTGGAAGTAACACCAAGCAGGATTTTCTTGTCTTTTGCAACAAGGCCTCACACAGCCCAGGCTGGTCTTAAATTCCTGATGCTTCTGCCTCTCTGCCCCAAGCACTGGAATGACAGGCATGCTCCACCACACTCACTGAGATTTTTTTACATTTTAATATTTAAAGATTTATTTATTTTATGCATATGAATGCTCTATCTACATGTACACCTTCATGTCAGAAGAGGGCATCAGATCCCATTACAGATGGTTGTGAGCCGCCATGCAGTTGCTGGGGATTGAACTCATGACCTCTGGAAAAGCAGACAGTGCTCTTAACTACTGAGCTATCTCTCCAGTCCCTCACTGAGATTTTTAAACTCCCATTTGAGCTTGTTTGCTTTATATTCTTCCCCTTAATAATTGGTGGTGGTGCTTGTATTTCAACTTCATAGTGACTGTTCTTATTTGAGGCCAATGGTTGTTCTATCAGACCAGTGTCTTCCACATGGTGAAACTCAAGTTTTGTTTTTATTTAAAATACTCCTAAATTCAACATATCAGTTAGCAGAAACATGATAAAACAGACTATAATCAACTACAAATGTGAATTTTAACTGAAACATTCTTTTAGCATAAGTGTCTATACACAATCATTAAACTTTATTAAGCATTGTGTCAGCAACATGGCAGTCACTGTTGGTGAGTTCATATTGAAGTTTGGTAATTCTAGATATTAACACCAGAAACCTAGACTCAATTTGAAAGGAATCAAAATTCACAGTTAAGAGGTATCCAGACTTTTTGCCTAAATGGCCACTTTCAGAAGCCCAAGTCTAGAAAGCAGGTTTCCTTCTCTGGGCTACTAAGACAAGGGTCTAGTTGTGGATAATAGGAAAAGAGAGTAGGTGATCTAAGTGAGCAAAAGAATATTTAAGAACTTAACTTCTTGGTGCTGGAGAGATGTGCTTAAGAGCATTTGCTTTTGCAAAGAATCCAGGTTCCAGTCCCACCAGTACCCACATGGTACCTCAAAAATCATCTGTAAGTCCAGTACCAGGGGATCAAACCCCTGTAGCCACCAGGCACACATATAGTACACATACATATATGCAGGCAAAACATCTATCCATATAAAAATATAATAAATCTTTACTTTTTTTTTCTTTAATTTTAACTTCTCAGGGCTGGGGATACATCTCAGACCCAAATCCTTGGATTCAATCCCGAGCATCATAAAAAACAAACCAACCTACCTTCTTAAATAGCCCACATTTTAAAATCTAAAGTATACAAAAGGTAAATGAAACCACCATTTGATTAAGGATGTAAGATACTTCTGTATCCTCCTCTCATGTGCAGAAACTACAGGTATGTACGTTTGATAGTGCGGCACTGGGGACAGACCACTGCCCATGGCTCCTCAAACATCAGGCAAGCACTCTACTAAATGCTATACCTCCAGCCCCAGGAGTGCGTGTGACTAGACGGTATGGACATGAGGATTCCTGTGTGAGAGTGTGGGAGAATGCATGCTGTGGTGCACAGCAGAGGACAACTTCAAGTGCTGGGCCTCATCTTTCGATGACCCCCCCCCCCCATTCATACAGTTCCAGCAAGCCCAAATGCTTCCGGAGTTTCTCTTTCTGTCTCCTATCTTGTGGTGGAAGCACTGGTGCTACAGTCCCAGCTCCATGTGGGTTCTGGGGATTCAAGTTCAGGTGCTTATCCTGAGTCATCTCCCCAACCCCTTTTCTATTATTTTTTTTTAAAATCAAATCTTAATGTCCTCTCTAATATTTAATTGTAAAGGGGTCATTATAACTTCAGGTATCTAAGTAAAACTAAGATGACTTCAGAAGAATAAGTAGTTAAGAAACAGAACAGAATCTAAGTAGCTATTAGTCCTCAGATTTTCTCAAGAGACACAATATTCCTAACTGTCTTATGATTTAAATCACAGCTATCTATGAACATATATGAAGATATGGCTATTTCATCCACAGCCAACCATATCTAGGAAAAAAAAAGTGAATAAAGCTTATACGTAACTACAAGAATAACACCAAATACAAAACTTTTTGTTTGAAATATCTTTTTTGTTTATTTGTTTGTTTGGTTTTGGTTTTTATTTTGAGACAGGGTTTCTCTGTGTAGCCCTGGCTGTCCTGGAACTCACTCTGTAGACCAGGCTGGCCTCAAACTCAGAAATCTGCCTGCCTCTGCCTCCCAAGTGCTGGGATTAAAGGCATGCACCAACACTGCCCGGCAAATTATCTCCTTTCACTTACGACATAGTAGCTCATCTTTTTGTCCTAAGAAACAGGAAAAAAAAAAAAAAGATGGAGTCTCACTAAGTAGCCATGGGGATTTGCCTGTCTCTGCCTCTCAAATGTCAGCATAAAAGGAGTATGCCATCACTTCAGCCCTTTTTAAAACACTTTTAATACTTATTGCTATTTTAAGTGTTATGTGTTGTGTGTTTGCTTGAATGTTTGTATATGCGCCACATGTATGCCTAGTACCCACAGAGGCCAGAAGAGGGCACTGAATACCCTCGAATTAGAAATACAGATAGGTGTGACCTGCCATTTGGATGTTAGAAATCAAACCTGAGTTCTCAGCAAGAGCAACAAGTGCTCTTAACTACTGAGAAATCTCTTTGGTAGTAAGATAGTATTTTTTTTTTAAATAAGCACTTTTGTAATAATTTTAGAAAAGTTTAGATGTTTATAATTTAATTTAAATATAGTGTAACAATACATACTTTGCTTTAAAAATCTTTTTCCTGATAATTTAGAAGCTTTATAAAATTCTACATAGTTTTCCTCACTGCTGTATCCTTTATCTCAAAAAATGAGATGCATTTTATGTATCCCTACATGAAGTCTTTAATGAGCACATAAACGGGGTTGCTTAAAAACTTTTACTAAATCTTAGGCCTGTTACCACAGCAGTGGTATGGATGTCCCTTTGTATTGTTACCTATGCTATCCTAGCCCAGATTTAACTTAAATGAATCTAGTACAGTAACTGTCAAAGTTTATAATACATTCAATCAAGCACACTATAATGGCAGTGAATACTACCAGCTCTTTTCCCCTTTCCACAATCTGGCTTCAAGGAGGTAATTCAAGTAAAATCTATTTTAATTTGTGTGTCATCTTTGTGGTAAAGAGGAGAAAAGTCACAAAATGTTGCAACGCTAAAATAGAAATCACTGAAGAAGTCATTCAAAAGAAACAGTTGCATCTTCAAAACTGGAACTTTGGTGCTCCAAATTCACTTTAATTGGGGATTGAAAGAAACCTGTTGCAAATAGTTTTCCGAATCAGAGCTTTAGTCTGATTTTGACAATTTTAGCATCTTCAAGACTAACGTTTCTATACTGCCCTTAAATAGAAAAAAAAATAATGAGGCAGAGGAGGAACCAGAACTGATCCAACTTCCCACTAAAATTAATTTGAGAGGTCTTAGGTCTCCTAAGTCTTCCCACAGACGACGGTCTATAAGGGGCTGCAAGCAAAGCAAGAGGTGAAGGAGTTGCCGACCATCCCCCTTCAAAACCACAGCCGACAAGGACAGCCCACACACTCTCCTGGGGCAGATTCAAAGGCGAGAGCTAGGACCGTCGCCCAGGGCCTGACAGCACTTCCTCTTTTCTCGGTGGAACCCGTTTCCTGCCTCGCATTCGGCATCTTCTGCTACACAGGAAGAGGAAGGCCGCTAGGTCTTGTATGGATGGACACAGGCGAGGCTCGGAAATGGAGACCTCCTCGTCACCGAGGAACCGGGCCTCTCACCACCTAGACCCACATCTCCGGACGCGGGCGGATGCTCGGGAGCCTGTGGGGACAGGTTCCCCCGCCTTCGGGTGCATAGAGGGTAGCCTAGCTCCGGGCCAGCGGCTCCGGGCCGGCCGGCGCCCCCCGAACGTCCTCCGGCGCCCCCGCGTCCCCCAAGAGCCCGACCGCGCGACTGCCCGCGCCCCCGCAGCCCAGCCTCGCAGCCGAGGGGCCCGCGCGCATCCCGCAAACACATGAAGCCGCCCCGCCGGGCCTTACCCCAGTGCCGTTGTCGCACACCACCACCTTCCTGCCCTGGCTGTCCATGGTTCGCCCTGGTGAGCCGCCGCCCGGCCTAGCCTGCTTCCTTCTCCACACGGCCCCGCCCTCGGCTCGCCGCTCCGCCCCTACCGGAAGTCCCCGTCCGGCAGAGAGCCGGGACTGGCAGCCTAGAAGGCCAATGAGAGTTGTCCGGCGCGGGCGCGCCCTCTTGCCTCGTTCTGCTTCCGGCGCTGCGCAAGGCTGGTGGGGCGGCGGCTCTAACCTAGGTGTCTCGGGACCTAGGGCGCGGCCGGGCGGGCTCTACCGGAGGTAGGCAGGTGAAGGCCGCGGATGTGCGGTGGGACGGCTGTGGAGAAGGGTGGAGCAGCCGGCTGGAAAGACCGAAAGCCACCTGGAGGTCCCGAGGCAAGATGTGTCATTGCTCCTAGGCCTAGGTGGATACACCTACACCAGTTTCAAACCTTGGGTTTATTTATTTCACACCAATTGCTGCCCCAGGAGCCCAGCGGGATGCTTTCGTTTCTTTCTGCTTCACCACTTCCCTCTTTAATTTTCTCAAACAGGAACTCACTACGTTGCCAAATGCCGGCCTCAAAATTGAGATCCTCCGTATTCTACCCTGGAAACAGGGACAAATGCTACGCTCACCTCCTTAAAAAATAGAATATGCACACAGGAACCTAGAGCCTCGGCTTTGAAGTCAGACAACTCCAGGCCGGGCGTGATTGCTTTAATCCTAGCATTCAGGAAGACTATAGCAGTTGAGACCACCCTGGTCTACATAGTGAATTCCAGGTCAGCAAGAACTGTGAGTGAAACCTTGTCAAAAAAGAAAGATAAGGCGTTCATTTAGCGAGCAGTGGTACACTCATTTTCAATCCCAGCACACAGTAGATGGAGTTGGATTTCTGTGAATTCCAGGCCAACCTGGTCTATTTACAGAGCTAGTTCTAGGACAGCCAAGGCTACAAAAAAAAAAAAAAAAACCCTGTCTCGAAAACCACAAACAAACAAAACTCTTTAATTTTAGTTTAGTTGAGTTTTTTGAGACAGAGTCTCATTGTCTATCCTTGTGTTAAAACAGAATCGCAAGTTAAAAAGACCAAATCCATGATTGCCCAATTAGAGCAATTTGGGGGTGCACCAGGACTGGCCAGCCTGCTGTCTCACTGCAGCTGGCCTCTTAAGGTCCGTTTTATAGGAGAGACCTGAAAGAGTTTTTAGAAAGATACAATGAAAGGGAAGGGTCAAGGGTAAGGATACATGTCATGTGAATCCCAAGTTTAGCTAGGTTGAAAACTTGTTTTGCAGTTTACATCAGATCTAAGAAACAGAAACTTATTCTTAGTTACAAATAGAAACCTTAACTTGCAAAGACCGTAACACAGGAGAGACAACACATTCTTAACTGTCTTACTGTAAACAGAAACGTTAAATTGCAAGGCACAGTGTTATAGGTTAACTTCCAAGTGTTCTCACACTTGGCTGACGGGGAGCTCAGTATGTAGATCAGACTGTCCTCTGGCTCTGACCCAGTTTGTTACATTGCTCTGATGATTTTTGCACACCACAGCCAAGCAGGTAATGGTACTCCGTAGTAAATGAATTACAGGATGGTAGTATTTAATTAAATTCTAGGCCTAGCACTCCATTAGACTTCAAGGTAAAATATGAAAGATATCCTACTTAATCTTACTGGCACAACTTTGCCAATTTTAGGTTTGTTACATATGTTACTATTTAAACTCAGGGACCCATTGTTGACGCTTAGTGTTTCCAAGTTTAATATTTTGTCATTGGGCCAGCAAGATGGCTCAGCAGGTAAAGGTGCCTGCTTGATGACCTGAGGTCAATCCCTAGGACTCATATAATATATGGTATATAAAATATAACATATAATATATATTGTGTTATATATAATATATAGTCTTTATATTGTTCTTGAAGATTATTGATTCAAAAATGTGTTTACAGTGACTCTCTTGCTGCTGCTACAATGAAATATATATTACTCACATAACATATAAAAATAAACATCCATTATAACAGATATGGGATAAAACATGCCTACGGGATATAATTCACAATACAATTATTGCTCTTAGAATTTGACTTTTAGTAGATAGCTTTTCAGTGAGTGTCTTGTCCCCTAGATTGTTTTTAAATTAAGTAAATTTGAATTTTTTCATATGATTAAAGGGAGAACAGGTGTGTATGACAACAGTATCCAATATTAAAATATAAGCTTCTAATCACCAAAAGGAAGGCCATGACCAGAGCAACAACAGTGTTCAAATTCATGTGTCACTCAGTACAGCTGCTTACAGTCACAAGTATCTTTAGCCTAAATACAAAATGCTACAGCTCCAACTTCAGTGATTAAATCTGGATACTAAGAATAATATGCTGTTGGAAAGAGAAGTGAGCCAGGGTTGTGGTTCTGATGTAAAGTGTTTACCTGCCATGCACCAAGCCCTGGGTTCCATCCCCAGCTATAAAACCATTCAGATATCCCAGCAGGGAGGTGGAGGCAGAGGGAGAAGAGAAAAAACACAGGGCCTGTGGGGGCAGAGATAAATTTAAATCTAATGAAAAATTAAAAAGAGACTTTCCGCGGCCAAGCCTCCTACAGCAGTGTGTGGGACAGCGTTTTCACAAGCTGCTTCAGACCTTGAAGTCTAGCAAACAATTCAATGGAAGGTGGATTGACAGGACTGGGCCCAGACCTGCTCTTCGGAGAGAGAGGTCTGAGGTCTTTTCTATCTACTTTCCCTTAAGAGTCCTCCTCTCTTCTTTTCTTATTTTCCTGAGACAGCTCTCACTCATATCTCAGCCTGGCCTCAATATACAGCATAGGCTGAACTCTCAGCCTCGCATTCTGTTTTGTTTTTTTAAGATGTATTTATTTATTTTATATACACTGTCACTCTTCAGACACATCAGAGGATGACCTCAGATCCCATTACAGATGGTTGTGAGCCACCATGTGGTTGCTGGGAATTGAACTCAGGACCTTTGTGTTGGTATCAGGCTCCAAACCCAGTAACATCACAACTAGGCGACCCCCACATCGTTGCCAAGGCAACCACCATACACTCCCAGAATCCACCTGGCTACCTCACCTTTACCTGGGAGAGACTATGTCACCACCCATATAAAACAGGCAGAACCCCCTGACCTCTCTCTTCTTCCATCTTCTTCCCCCCACCTTTGCCCTATCTCCTGAATAAACTTCCCCCCCACTTGGAACCGTTTGGTGTGGAGTGGTCTGTTGTAAGCTACGTGAGGACGTCTAACACTCTGGAACAACAGTCAATGCTCTTAACCACTGAGCCATCTCTCCAGCTCCTCAGCCTCACATTCTTAAATTTGAGGATTGCGGGCATAAGTCACCACACTCGGCCCCTCTTATGGCCTTTTTTTTCTTTGTAAGATTTATTTTGTTTCATGTGTATGTATGACTCTGCATATGTGTGAAAGCGTGTGTATGGAGGTACCTATGGAGGTCAGAATTGGGCATTGGATCCCTCGGAGCAGGAGTTACAGGTATTTTTAGGTCACCTGATTTGGCTGTTGGGATCTAAACACTGGTCCTCTGATAGACCAGTAAGTAAGTGCTCTTTGTGGCTGAGCTTTCTCTCTCAGGCTCCCCCTTATAAACTTATCTGTATTAATAATGGTTAATGGTTAATGTTGATGTGAATTTGATTATGACTACACTCACCTAGGAGGCACTCATCCAGGCACACCGTGAGGAATTACCAAGTGAACCTCTGGTATTCCTGTGAGGATTACCTTGCTAAGGTTAACTGAGATGGGAGAGTCCATCCTAGAAATAGTACTGAGGAGAATGTGGCACTACTCCACTGTTTAAGAGGGAGCATTTGCCCTGAGGTGGCAGGAGCATGGGGTGATGCCTCCTCACCCCTCACCACCTACAGCAGTCAAGAGAGCTGGCGCCAGGGGCATGAGAGTAGGGAGCTGGCCCTGCCCCTGACCAGCTGCAGCACTAGGGACAGTGGACCCTGCACATCACCTGGGCAGCACAAGCTGACTCTGGTGGCAAGGGTGCCTTGAGCCACTCCCCAGGGGCATGAGAGCTAGAGAGCTGGCCCTGCCCCTGACCAGCTGCAGCACCGAGTGAGCCAGCAGGAGCAGTGCAGAGACCTTGTCCTGGTGGTGCGGGAGCAGGAAACCAGCTACCACCCAGGCCCAGATCTAGGGCTTTGAGTTGACCCACCTCAAAATCTACCTCAACTATGAACTTTTGGAGCGTGTGAAAGGGCCAGTCCTACAGATCCAAAGCTTCAGGATCTCCGTGACACTGGGCAAAAACAGGACATCAGAGAGGATTCCTGGTGAGGATCCAGTACTGAGAGTGTAACAGAAACCAGAGGCCTCAGACCACACCAATGACTTGGCAATGAACATTTGCAAATAAAGATGTGTGGACAAAAGGGTTTACTGTGGGACACACTGTGATACACTACAGCTTCCAGAACAAGATATTTTCTGTGCTTTGTTTTTGTTTTTGTTTTTTTTATTTTATTTTGGGGGAAGGTTCCAAGGACAAATGGCTGATGCAAAGGGCTGAGGAGATGAGTGGGATTGGGGTGCATGATGTGAAAAAAAGAATAAAGTTTTTAAAAAAATAAACACACCTGAAGGTTTTTTGGAAAAAAAAAAAAAAGGCGTCACTGTTCCTTGACTTGGGATGCAGCATCCCCACTGTAATGCACTGGGCCCTTGGACTAAGAGCCAGCACATACTTCGACTGCAGTCCTCACAATATTCCATCACAGCAACAGCAGACGTATCCAAGACAATGGGCCACATGGGTCCATTGACAACCCTCCAAAAATATTTGCATTATGGTTCATAAGAGCAGCAAACCTACAGTTATTAAGTGGCAACAAAAATGATTTTATGGTTCGGTAATCACCACAACATGAGGAACGGTATTAGAGTCGCAGTATTAGGGAGGCTGAGAACCTCTGCTATAAAGCAGTATTTCCATTTCGCCCGGTGGCGCCGGTAGTGCACTTTGCTACTAAAACTCCTGACAGGAAGAGCACACTCCCTGTGTGTTCACGTGGAGATGACAGTCTGATGTGTCCCTTCAGTATCTGAATGACGAATGACATTGTCACAGGTATCTGACCGTCTTTCAGACTGTTATAATACAAACATTACTGCTTTTTGCAATGCTGGGGAACCAAACCAGGCAGGTCTCCACTACTGAGTCACACTGTCCACCATCGACTTGCTCATTTTTATATTCTAAGCCTATTTTATTTCTAATTCTGTGTGTGGTGGGGGAGCGCAAGGGTGAGCCAATGCCCTTGGAGTCCAGAAAGAGGCATTGGAGAGTTGTAAGACACCCACCGTCAGTGCTGGGAAGCAATTCGGGTCCTCTGCCAGAGCAGTACAAGAGCAGTCCAATCCCCGACATCCCTCAACTTCGTTATTTCGTACATGAGTACATTGACACAGTTGAAGTAGAAACGTAAGTGTTCTTTGGAAAGTCAGTTGTGTTGGAAGGTGTTTTGCTGGGGAAAATGTGAGGGAACATTTTTCTGAAGCAGACCCAGGTGAAAGTCTAAGGTCGACTTGTGAAGGAGCGTTTCACTGAAGCAGACCCAGGAGAAAGGATGTTCTGCAAAAGCAAGCACCAGAAAGGACATGTGATGAAGGATTCTTCACTAACAACATATATGTATTGGCCCTCCTTACACTACATAGTTGAGCTCCATTTGTCAGAACTCCATAGAGAGAAATGTACCAAAAAACTTCTGATGCTGCTTCTGGCTGATTAGCAAAGTGATGTCAGATGAGACAGGTTCACGTGCTGAGGTAAGACATGGTAAGGCAAGACCCATGCCCCCATGGCACATGATGTTTGGAGGGTATAAATAGAACTTGACAGACAGTGACGGGGCTGAGCTAGGCTTGCTGATAGAGCTAGCTGTGCAACATTTGTTGGCCTCGTGTCTTCGCTGATCTTCACTGACAGAGACACAGCCAAGAACTGTTGGCCCTGATTCCCCCACCGACCCCCGACTTGAGCTGAGGCTGAGGCCTGGCTGTCTCTGCTAGGTAGTGCCACAGCTGCTGATCTGTATCTGCTATCCCAACTCTACCGAACTAGACTACTGACATACCCATCAAGTGTTTTCAAGTGTATGGAGCTGCTGTTGCTGACCTGTGAGTTGAATTGCTGATTTCCTGATAGTGCAGATAGGATTTACTCCAAAGAACCATTTCTAAATGGGTCCACTTCCCCAGTATCCTTTTTTTCCCCACTACCTTTGGTGGGTGGTGGGCTACAAGGGAGGTTAAAACATTTAAGAACCAACATTAAAAATAGACTTTGAAAAACTTACAGTTATACATGGTGATTTTTTTTTTTCTGAGACAGGGTTTCTCTGTGTATCCCTGGGTGTCCTGGAACTCACTCTATAAACCAGTCTGGACTCAAACTCACAGAGATCTGCCTGACTCTGCCTCCCAAGTACTGAAATTAAAGGTGTGTGCCACCACCATCCAGCAGGACACCATGACTTTAAATGACAGAATAATAAACATAGAGTTGAAAAACATGGCATTAATTGTAGGGGTCCATTTATACATAGAATTATCTTTTGAGGTTTATATTTGAAAAAACTCAAAGATAAACCATGTAGCCTAGAACTGTCCCCCCCCCAAATAAAGACACGTTACATGTTTTGAATGCATAAAGTATGTGTAAATAGTCTATTTTGTCATTGTCTACTATAAACTATTTAGAAATCTCTGATAAAATGAAGTTAAAATTCAGACTGGAGTGGCAGCTCAGCAGGTAAAGGTGCTAACCACCAAGCCTACTGACCTGAGCCAGAGACCTACATGGTCAAGGGAAAACACTGACTCCTGGGAATTGTCCTCACAAATGATGTGCCCTCAGTTACAGTGGAATGAATTTGTGTTTTCTTTGAACATGTCTGAAATGTTTCATCTTCTAACAAACTGTTGTCACAGAGGTTGGAATAGCTCAGTGATGGGTACTAACCTGCTTAGTATGCACAATAATTGAGGGCACAGGAATACTCACACACACATTCACCCCAAGTAAGTAAATAAGAACCAGCAAGATGGCCCATCAGGGGGCTGAGAAATTATTCAGTGATTAAGAGCACTAGCTGCAGGCTGGAGAGATGGCTCAGTGGTTAAGAGCACTGACTGCTCTTCCAGAGGACTTAAGTTCAAATTCTAGCACCCACAGGGCTCACAACTGTAATTCCAGTCCCAGGGGATCTGCTGTCCTCTTCTGGTCTCCCTCGTCATCAGGTCCACAAGTGATACACAGTTGTCCATGAGGCAGAACACCCATACACATAAACTTGAAAAAAAAAATGTCATAGTGAGTAACAGCACTGCTAGTCTTGTAAGCTTGGCAACCTGAGTTCAATCCCCAGAACCTCCATAAGAACAGAAGAGAAGTGATTCCACACAGTTCACCTCTAACCTCCCATCCATGCTGTGCTATTGGTCCATTCACACATAGCACGCAGACACACAAAGCCACAGCATCATCTGTAGCAATATATATTTTTTTTAATGACAAATCCCAGTGGAGCATTCCATGCTACCTGCCCCAATGTTCTGGGTTCTCAAATAGAAGACACACACACACAACCTTTATATTTTGATAGGCCTTAAGCAGCACAGTATCTGGGCCACTTCCTAACCTCCCCATGATTAATCCATCTCCCTCTGATAATCCCGAGTTATCACTTACTAAATTCTATATTCTGCCTCGGCTGCCCTAGACCCAGTTGGGCAGTCCTCTGGGCTGCACTCTTCAGCTCTTTCTCATGCCGGCTATGCCTGCCTCCCTGTCCTCCACTCTTCTCAGGCAGGGTGTCTCTCCTCTCCTTCTCACAGCAAGACAGATCTCCTCCTTCACATTCTCAGTTCCAAGCCCAGGAATCCTGGAGTCCTGCCTCTGTCTGCCCTGCCCAGCCATTAGCTGCTGGCATCTTTATTTACCAATCAGAACCAATTGGGGGCAGGGTCCCTCAGTGCAGACTCTCTTATACAAACAATATGCAGACACAAATTAACACAAGAGAACAAGCAGCCACAATCATCAGTATCACTTAAAACAGTAAAGTTTTAAAAAAAAATGCTAAGTGATTTACTCTTTGGTTAATATCATTTATTGCTACTATATTAACATAGAAAAATTATTTGTCAAGCATCACATCTTGAGGTCTTTAAAGACAATAGTGTTCTAGACACTTGCTGGTGCTGACTGTAGAGCCCCAACTCTTGTTTCCCTTTCTGTGCCTTTGGGTTTCGTGCACATGTGCAAATTTTGCTAGTGTTGTGTTTCCTGTATTTAGAGATAATTCAAATAGTTTGTCCTTTGTCTTAGTTTCTTTTCCTGTTGCTGTGATAAAATATTCTGGGGAGAGGGGGCTGTTTAAGGGGAAAGGGCTTACTATAGTTCTGGGTTACAGTCATCACAGTGGGGGAAGGTGTCAAGAGCTTAAGTAGCTGGTTGCACTGGGTCTTACTTCAGCATGGGTTAATGTATGCACACTATTGCTAAGCTCACTCTCCCAACCTTGTACAATCTGGATGTCTCTGCTCAGGAAACAGTGCTGCTCAGAGGAGGCATTTCTTCTCACTAGTCAAGATAAGTGCCCAGGGACATCCTCACAGTCAGCCTAAACTACACAGTCATCCACTGAGATGACCTCCCAGGTGATTCTAAACTGTTTCGAGTTGACAGAACTAAACAGAACACCCTCTGGATATTCAGATTCTACGTGCATAGATCCACCAACAGCAAATGGAACTGTATAGAAGGGGCTGCAGAGATGGCTCAGCAGTTACAAACATTTGCTTTTCTTACAGAGGATTCTCAGTTCTCAGTTCTCAGCACCCACGCGATGGCTCACAACTGTCTGTAACTCCAGTTCTGGGGCAATCTAATGCCCTCTTCCTACCTGTGTGGGTACCAGTCATGAACACACATACAGGCAGAACACTCATACACATAAAGCAAAACACACACACACATAAAGGAAAATAACTCAAAAAAGCTTTTTAAAATAGTGTAGAAAGTGTGTCTGTATTGAAAATGGATGAGTTTGCCAGGCAGTGGTGGCACACGCCTTTAATCCCAGCACTTGGGAGGCAGAGGTAGGCAGATTTCCGAGTTCAAGGCCAGCCTGGTCTACTGAGTGAGTTCCAGGACAGCCAGGGCTACACAGAGAAACCATGTCTCAGGAAAAATAAAAGAAAAGGAAAAAAAGAAAATGGATGAGTTTATAGCCATGATTCTCTCACAGAGTAATGACTACTAACACTTACAATGTATTTAGTATTAAATATAAAATGGAGATGATTTAAATTATGTGGGGTTATATCTCAGATGGCAGCGCAGCATGGATAAAGCCCTGGGTTAGACTTTTTCTTAGGGTTTCTGTTGCTGTGAAGAGATACAGTGACCAAGGCAACTCTTACAAAGAGAAACATTTAATTGGGTTGTGTCGCTGTTTATTTTTCTTCATTCCCTCACTGCCCTGGTGATGGTGTATACTTGGCCCAGGGAATGGCACTATTAGGAGGTGTGGCCTTGTTGGAGTAGGTGTGTCACTGTGGGTGTGGGCTTAAGACCCTCACCCTAGCTTCCTGGAAGTCAGTCTTCCACTAGCAGCCTTCAGATGAAGATGTAAAACTCTCAGTTCTGCCTGCACCATGCCTGCCTGGATGCCGCCATGCTCCAGCCTTGATGATAATGGACTGAACCTCTGAACCTGTAAACCAGCCCCAATTAAATGTTGTCCTTATAAGACTTGCCTTGGTCATGGTGTCTGTTCATAGCAGTAAAACCCTAACTAAGACAGCCCCGGTCAGGACAAGTTCCTGGATCCATGTAAGGAATTAGCAAGCAAGCAAGAAAATCAGAGTACTATTAGCGTAGAAGGCGAAATGGATGTGTGCTAGATAATCAAAAAGAAGGTCAGGAATGGTGGCTGTCTTAGGGTTTCTACTTCATCGATAAAGCACCATGACCAAAACAAATGCAACTGTCTGGGAGGTGGTGGCTCATGCCTTTAATCCCAGTACTCGGGAGGCCGGTGGATCTCCGAATTTGAAGCCAGCCTGGGGTAGGTATAGAGTGAGTCCAGGACAACCAAGGTTTGTTACACAGAGAAATCCTGTCTCAAAACAAACAAAAAAACAAACACCAAAAACTAAGCAACAACAACAAAACCAATCAATACAACTTAGGGAAGTCAGGTTTGTTTTAGGTCAGAACTCACAGGTCACACTCCATCATGGAGAGAAGTCAGGACAGGAACCAGTAGGCAGAAGCTGAGGCAGAAGCCATGATGGAATGCTGTTTGCTGGCTTGCTGCTCATGACTGTCTCATCCTGGATCCTGGTTTTTTGAATCATCCAGGATCACCTGACCCAGTGAGCTTGCCCTCCCATATCAAACATTAGGAAAATGCAAATCTTACATTTACAGCTACAAGCGCTGCGCCACGGCACACTCGCTTCTATAGGCAAATCTTACAGAGGTATTTTTTCAATTGAGGGTCTCTCTTCCCAAATTAACCAACACAGTGGCACGAATCTTGAATGTCAGCACTTGGTGTGCAGAGACTGGTGGGTCTCTTAGGAGTTCCAGGCTAGCTTCTGTGTGTGAGGAGGCCTAGTAAGGAAACCACTGAAATGGCTGCTCCAGTAGAGGGTTAGGTTTTGATTGGTTTGGATTGGTTTAGGTTTTTGAGACAGAGTTTCTCTGTGTAGCCCTGGCTGGCTCCAACTTAGAGACCTGCCTGCCTGTGCCTAGGCATGTGGCATCATGGCCAGTGGGGATGTGGGGGTTGGGAGAGAGGGGAAAAGGTTTTTATTGTGGGTGAGAGAAAATGGGGCTGGAGAGATGGCTCAGTGGTTAAGAGCACTGACTGCTCGCTCTTCTAGAGGTCCTGAGTTCAGTTCCCAGCAACCACACGGTAGCTCATGACCATCTGAAATTGGATCTGTTGCCCTCTTCTGGTGTGTCTGAGATAAATAAAATACATACATAAAATAAATCTTAAAAAAAAAAAAAAAGTTCCTAGATGGCCCCCTCTGTGTTCTCAATTCTTTGTTTGTTTGTTTGTTTCTTGAGACAAGGTTTCTCTGTGTAGCCTTGGCTGTCCTGGAACTCACTCAGTAGACCAGGCTGGCCTCGAACTCAGAAATCTTCCTGCCTCTGCCTCTCAAGTGCTGGGATTAAAGGCGTGCACCGCCATCGCCCAGCTGTTCTCAATTCTTATGGAGCAAGATTTAGGCTTGTTCCCTAAATGATGCACAGTTCTCTTTGGCTCCCATGAATCGTCTGGAGGTGTACATGTAGAAAATGCCTAGGTCCTTATTTGGCTGCTAAGAACTGCCAGGTAGATCTAGAGCCCAATTCAGAGTGAACATTTTTTGTATGGCCTAGATTCAGCTATGCCTAAAATGTATTTTTCTGGATCTTCAGTTATGGCAGCGAATCAAATCTTTTCTTTAGTATATAAAACCTTTTTTGTTGGGAGCCAACTTTAAGCAAAAAGCGGCTAGAAAGCAGCTATCAGCTTTGCAGCCATCTTGAGCCATATACCCTGACATGAGACTTGGTTTTCAACAGCCTACAACAGCTGAAGCACACTCTGATATCCCACATAGCTTGTTTTGCTGTTTAGTGCCCCCAGCTGCAAGGAGCACGTGGTATCCACGCCTACAAGGCATGTGGTGCACGTGTTGTCCACGTGCTATCTACGCCATATATGCCTGTAAGGCGCACGCGCTGTCCACGCCTGTAAGGCTTACGTCATGTCCACACCTACAAGGCACGTGGTATCCACGCGCCTACAAGGTACGTGGCAAAAGCCTATAAATACCCAGAATTTCCTTGGTGTGTGTGTGTGTATATGTATGTGTGTGTGTGTGTGTGTGAGTGTGTGGTGTAGTAGTAGTAAGTGTAGTGGTGTGTGTATGGTGGAGACAGTAAAGAAGACTTTACCACAGATCCTCTGGCTTGTCTCTATTCTTCGCGTCTCTTCCCCTTCTTCTCCCCACTCTATCTCTTGCTAAACCCGGACCTGCGGAACAGAGCGGCCGCTATAGTTTGGCCCCCAAACGTGGGCAAGAGTGGTCCGTTACAGTTAGCTCGGGTCTTTTACAGCTCAGGGCTTTTACAGTTTGGCACCTGAACAGGGGCTCCAGTAAGCAGGGCTTTTACAGTTTGGCGGCAAGCGTGGGGCAGAAAGGTCTTTTACACTTTTTTTAAAAAATGTTATAAAAAGTCTTATTGAATATAAGAATATAGTGACTGCACTATGGTAGCTTCCTGTACTTTCCCCCCTTGAGATAAATCTGCTAGGTCTCCAGCGGTCCATCTCCAGAAATGAGCTCAAGTCGGACTATAGAAGGGTCACTGGGTGTTAGATAAAAGCCAGCATTCCATGGGAACTTGTGAAGTGGGTTCCCCATCCCCAAAAGGAGTCATTTTCCTTGCCTCTGGCAGAAGGGACATGGCTCTCCACTGGACATGTACATGTGGTTTCATACCAAAGCCCACGCTGGCCTCAGGCCCCTCAGGCCCTATTCACAAATACTTGTTATACATTCCAAAGCCCCCACCCTAGTCTTCTAGCCCTCCTTACCCCCTCCTATGCCCTAAACTCCCTCTGCTTATGGACTCATATTCCAACTGTTCTCTGCTCTAGACTCTGCCAGATCCCTCTGGATATTCTCTCTCTCTCCCTCTCTCCTCTCTCTCTCTCTCAACAATTATTTATTTTATGTATGTGAGTACACTGTAGCTCTCTCTCTCTCTCTCTCTCAACAATTATTTATTTTATGTATGTGAGTACACTATAGCTGTCATCAGACACACACCAGAAGAGGGCTTCAGATCCCATTAGAGATGGTTGTGAGCCACCATGTGGTTGGTGGGAACTTGTTATTTTTCCATACTTGTTATTCTTCCATAGGACACAATTTGAATCCCACCACCCACATGGCTAGCTCACAGGCATCCTTAACTCCAGTACCAGGGGATCCAATGCCCTCTTCTGGCCTCTGTAGGTACCAGGCACACAGGAACACATTCATGCATGCAGGCAAAACACTAATAATACATATTTAAAAAAAATAAATAAAAATTAAAGCATTGCCAGCTATGGTAACATATGCCTCTAATCTTTGTTTCTCTGAGGCTAACATAAAGGGTCATCCTGGGCTACATAGCAAGTGTTTGTAGCCTAGTATCTGAATTTTACTTAATTTTTTTTTTTTAAGTATTAGAGGTGGGGTATATTGCTCAGTGGTAGAATGCATTGTTATTCTCTGTCTCTGTCTCTCAAGTGCTGCGATTATAGGCATGAACATCACCAATAATAAGAAGAAGTAGGCTTGACATGGTCAAGTCCTTAATCCTAGCTCTTAGGAGGGAAAGACAGGTGGATCTCTGTGAGTTTGAGGCCCTGGTCTATATACTGAGTTCAAGGCCAGGCATCAGAACTACAAAGTGAGACCCCCATCCCAAAGACTCTTCTGGTCTGTGCAGGCACCTGCACACATATGATGCATATACATACACATTCTCTCTCTCTCTCTCTCTCTCTCTCTCTCTCTCTCTCTCTCTCTCTCACACACACACACACACACACACACACACACTCACTCTCTCACACACTCACACACTCACACACATACACACACAAGATACTCACACAAAAATAATAACTTTTAGCCAGGCAGTGATGGCACATGCCTATAATTGCAGCACTTGGGAGGCAGAGACAGGTGGATCTCTGTGAGTTCACCAGCCTGGTCTACAGAGCAAGTTCCAGGACAGCCAGGGCTACACAGAGAAACCCTGTCTCAAAAAGCAATAATAATGATAATGAAGATTGAGAGAACCCAACTCACTCCATTTTAGAAGGAGCAGCCATGTTAGGCCTTAAGCTTTAGTGTCCCAAAGAAGCATGCAAGGCTGGGGGGGGGGGGGGATTGTGTGGGAGAGAGGAAATACAGACAATGGGCCATTAATAAGCAATGACCCTGACCTTTAGCTGAGAGAGATAGTCAGTTCAAGACAGTCCTGGAATTTCTCTAGGGTCTGACCACAAATGGTAAAGCTAATACAACAAACAATTAAAAATATAGTAATGTAACTGCTGCTTACCTAGTCAATCATATTAAAAATGACCAAACCATCCCTAAAATTCCCTTAGCTGCACTTAAAAAGAGCCTGCGAGCTCATTTGGTTGTCACCATTTTGTATGAACGGCTAACCCCTGTTTGTTGGTTGATTCTGCATAATAAACACTCTTAGTTTTTGCATACTGTTTGAGTCTGGGGTTTTCCTTCAGCAACTCTCAGACCTTGATGGTGATGGTGATGGTGGTGGTGGTGGTGGTGGTGGTGATGATGGTGATGATAATGATGATGACTCTTTTTTTTCTTTTTTTTTTTTTTTTGTTTTTTCGAGACACGGTTTCTCTGTGTAGTCCTGGCTGTCCTGAAACTCACTCTGTAGACCAGGTTAGCCTCAAACTCAGAAATCCGCCTGCCTCTGCCTCCCAAGTGCTGGGATTAAAGGCGTGCGCCACCACCCGGCTGATGATGACTCTTTAAACAAAGTTTCCCTACATGAGTTCTGATTTCTAGAATATATTATAAAAGAGAACACATAGATGCTATGTGTGGTGGAGCCCTCAGGAGGCAGAGGCTGGTGGATCTCTGTGAGTTTGAGACCAGCCTGGTCTACATAGTAAGTCCCAAGCTAGTCGGGGCTCCACAGTGAGACTCTTCTCAGAAAAACAAACAGCCTGGAGAGATGTCTCAGCAGCTGGGTTTGTATGTACTGGTTTTCCTGAGGACTCAAGTTTGGTTCCCAGCACCCATGTCAGGTAGTTCAGAATAGTCTGCAACTGCAGCTAAGGAGAATCTGATGCCCTACTCCAGACTCCAAGGGCACCTGCACTCACAGATACATATACCCAGACATATACAGGTATACATATAACTAAAAATGAGATAAAAATATTTAAGATGAAAATAGACAAGGATGATCTTGGATTCCCCTTCTTCATGGGGAAGATGCTTGGGCAGTTATGGGACTTGTCCATAAGCCCACATAGATGTCCTCACGATTCCTTGGATTAACAACGTAAGCAACGATAAATTAGCAGCTACAGCTTTTTACTTTTGTGAGGCAATAATTCTCTCTTTGGGTCTTTATTGTTATTTGGAGGTTTTAGCCTTTAGTAGCACAAGTGTACAAAAGGAGAGACAGAGCATTTCTTCATAAACTTAGAAAACCTAAAATCTGTCAGGCACGTTGTTGTGTGACAAGATTCTTCCTGGGGAGACACAACAACACGAACATCTACTCACCCAGATAAGGAGCCCACAACAGACCAAAGTATAGATACCATCAAAGTCCAAGTTGGTGAGCCAATGGGATTCATTGGGGTTACTTCATGGAATATAGGTGAAGGGTCACTTACAGGAGCAGAAATGACTCAATGACAGCTTCATCACCAAGGCCCAACATAGATGGCAGCTACAGACAGGTGATGGTGGCGCACGCCTTTGATCCCAGCACTTGGGAGGCAGAGGCAGGCAGATTTCTGAGTTCGAGGTCAGCCTGGTCTACAGAGTAAGTTCCAGGACAGCCAGGGCTACACAGAGAAACCCTGTCTCAAAAAACCAAAAAAAAAAAAAAAGATGGCAGCTACAAAATCTGGAAACCTGCAGTACATTACTCAGCTTGCAGGCAGCTAAACAGGCTGCAGAGGGTCTTTCCAAGTGATTCTGTGGGTCTAAGCCTCTTCCAGGCGCTCTGCTGGTTTCTGCTTCTTCCAGAGGGCCACTCTGGCCTCAGAATCTTTGCAGTTTGGCTCTTGTGAGATTTTTTGAGACTTGTCGTGTCTGAGAGTGACCCCAGGACTTGTCGTGTCTGAGAGTGACCCCAGCAGTCTTTATTGCTTACTTTTAGGACGGAGGGACCTCGTGAATCTGGTCAGTGATGGGGACTTCCTGAAGCTATTTGGAGTAGTTTATATTCTGTCTTAAAAAGCTTTCCTGACTGATGGAATGTTTAAATCTGATAGGAAACTGCTGCACAACGAATGGTGGCATATATCTGCCACCAGAATACTCAAGTGGCAGAGACAAAGAGCTGCAAGTTCAAGGCTAGCCTAGCTATACCATGAGTCCAAGCCATCTAGGACTACATAAGAAGACCTGGTCTTAGTGGGGCATGGTGGATCAGGAATTGGGA
Organism: Rhabdomys pumilio; assembly: GCA_030674055.1. NCBI lineage: Eukaryota > Metazoa > Chordata > Mammalia > Rodentia > Muridae > Rhabdomys > Rhabdomys pumilio. Next base: position 67,515,263 of record JANHMN010000007.1, read on the forward strand.
GTTGGGGGCAAGAGGATCATGAGTACAAGGCTATCCTTGGCTACATGGCAAGTTTGGGGTCATCCTGGGCTATAGATGAACTTTTCTCATAAAATGAAACAGCCAGTGTTATGACCTATGCAAGTAACCCTAGCACTTGGGTGGTAGAAGCTGGAAGATCAGAAGTTTGAGGACAAAAAACAATCAATGAAATGTTTCCTAATGATATTCTGCTATACTTATAGATCGGTGCCTAGCATAACTGTCATCAGAGAGGCTTCACCCAGCAATCAATGGATACAGATGCAGAGACCCACAGCCAAACATTCCACGGAGCTCAGGGAATCCCAGGGAAGATGGGAGAGTTCAAGGACATCTTTGTTTACATAAAGAGTTTGGAGAACAGCCTTAGCTACAGGAGAGTTTGTCTCAAAAAATAAAAAGAGTAAAACCCAAAATATTCCTTTGAAGTCTACTGATTCTTACTGTCCTCAAAGCAGGAGTCCTAGATATAAAACCCCCAAACAATACTGGATTGCTCTTTTATTTCAAGCCATAGAGACTGTAATGTAGACATAGCTCATTGGTACAGTGTGGAGTGAAGGAGATGGCTTTGGGCCTGACCAACAGGAAGTATGGAGTTCCAGACAGTCAAAGGAAGTGTGTCTCTAGGAGAAACAGTTTCAGGGTGTGAGGCTTATCGAGAATGTTTTTGTAATTAAAAGGTTAAGATGGCTGACTCAATCATAACTCCACACTGTTGCCTAACTCGAACCTCTTCTCCTCCCTGATAGGGCCTGTTTCAGGCCTGAAAAGTCACCAGGCAAGGTGAGGGTGGGTGGGGTGAGCTCTCTGGTTCTGCCTGCTGTGATTCTCTTCCTGTTCTCTAAGCCATCTCAGGCTCCTCTTCCAGGACAAGATGGGAAGAACTAGAGACTGGCACCAGTGCAGTTGCCATCTTTGGGAACTGGCCTATGTAGTCTCAGACATTCCTGTGCTGGACTCCCTGGAGACAGCTCTGCAGACTGTGGACCAGCCCCTCCATTGAATGTCATTTTTGCCTGTTCCTTGTAATTTTTTTCATGCCACTCAGGATTCTAAGACTTCTTTGGGGATGGGCCAAAGAATGGTCTAGGAGCCACACTGATCTATAAGAAGCTTGTATGGTCCTGCCCTTGGAGCAAGTGGACTCCTGTTTAGCACACCCTGCTCCCTCCATCTTATCAGCTACTTTAGCCTCTCTGTGGTACTGAAGCTTCAAGAATCTCTAAGTAACTCTTTAGAAAGCCTTTCTGTTTATTTGACTAACACCAGAGGATATAAACACCAGAATGTAAAAAAATCCACCTAACAATAGAAAGTACTACAGATATGAATGAATCAATGTTTCCATAGGGCTGGTGGGAAGCCTTGCTGGAAAACACTGGGCAGTGTCTAGTAAGACCATCTGGCAATTCTCATTGTATATTCTCCTTTATCCTCCTGCTCTTCCTCTTCCTCATCATCATTTTCTTCCTCCATCCCCTTTGCTTTCCTCCCCTCTACCATGCCAGAAGGGTGGCATTCTGTGTAATTTGGCTTCTATTGCTTTGATTAAAAACTATGACCAAAATCAATTTGAGAGGAAGCTTTATTTGCTTATACTTCTATTCGACAGTCTGCCTCTGAAGGAAGTTGGTACAGGAGCTCAGGAACCTAGAGGTACTGATGGTGAGGCTTCGGAGGGGTGCTGCTTATTGACTTGCTCATCATGGCTTGCTCAGCCTGTGTTCTTATACAACCCAGGACTGTAGCATGTAGTTTTTGTTGCCCCATTTTAAGCTCTAGGAGGACCTCACTATCAGCCCTGCTCAAGTTTCCTCAGATCTAGACCTGGGAGGCGGCGGCTTCTGGCTGCTCGGCCCCGCGCCCCCTCCACCCTGCGCGCCCCGCCGACTGCATCCGCAGCGCCCAAACCGGAGTGAAGATCGGTCCTGGCTGGAAAGAAAGGGACGCGGGAGCGGCCCCGGCAGGGCTAACCTCTGTTTCTGCTCATCATGGGAGAGATCAAAGTCTCTCCGGATTATAATTGGTTTAGAAGTACTGTTCCCCTGAAAAAAGATAATCGTGGATGATGATGACAGTAAGATCTGGTCACTCTATGATGCTGGCCCCAGAAACATCAGGTGTCCCCTCATCTTTCTTCCTCCTGTCAGCGGAACTGCAGATGTGTTTTTCCAGCAGATTTTGGCTTTAACTGGATGGGGTTACCGTGTTATAGCATTGCAGTATCTAGTTTATTGGGACCATCTTGAATTCTGTGATGGATTCAGATAACTTTTAGACCACTTACAGTTGGATAAAGTCCATCTGTTTGGGGCATCTTTGGGAGGCTTTTTGGCTCAGAAATTTGCTGAATACACTCACAAGTCTCCCAGAGTGCACTCCCTCATCCTGTGTAATGCCTTCAGTGACACGTCTATCTTCAACCAAACGTGGACCGCAAACAACTTCTGGCTGATGCCAGTATTTATGCTCAAGAAGGTAGTTCTGGGAAACTTTGCCTCTGGCCCAGTAGACTCGATGATGGCCGATGCCATTGATTTCATGGTGGACAGGCTGGAGAGTCTGGGTCAAAGTGAACTGGCTTCAAGACTTACTCTCAACTGTCAGAATTCCTACGTGGAACCTCATAAAATTCGGGACATCCCTGTCACCATCATGGATGTGTTTGACCAGAGTGCGCTGTCAACAGAAGCCAAGGAGGAGATGTATAAACTGTACCCTAATGCCCGCAGAGCTCACCTTAAGACGGGAGGCAATTTCCCCTACCTGTGCAGGAGTGCAGAAGTCAATCTGTACGTGCAGATACATCTGCTGCAGTTCCACGGAACCAAATACGCCGCCATCGACCCGTCAGTGGTCAGTGCGGAGGAGCTGGAGGTGCAGAAAGGCCACCTCGGCCTCAGCCAGGAGGAGCCATAGATGGGGCTCAGACACCGAGCCACCCTGCTCTTACACAATCAGTTTAGGGTCGTCGGGCACTCTGGTCCTCGCTGTTCTGGAAGTAGGACTGATTGTCAATCTCATGACAGGCGTCAGCTCTTCTAAGCCAGTGTGACTGTCCCCTTTCCACATTTGTTTTTGTTTTAAACTTTTGAATTTGAAGACTCACATTTTAAGAATTGTGGAAATTTTGCTACCAAAAGTCTTCTCCACGCTGTGTGTTCATCTCGAAGGCTTGGGATCATATGGCGTTTTCTCTTTTCCTGCTTTTCTGTAACTGCTGCACCTCCAGGTTGGAAGAGGAACACCGGTCATTTTTATCGGTTCTTGGGTATAACCAGAGTGCCAAGGCTGGCAGCTGCTGGCCACTCCTACAGTTCAGCTTCTTAGTTCCCACACCATTTTGAGTATTAGCTATTGTATTTCTAGACATTACATTTGGAATAAAAATTGAATTTCAAAAAAAAAAAAAAGTTTCCTCAGATCTTCGGATGAAAGATGCACACACACACACACACACACACACACACACACACACACACACACACACAGGCTTATCTTTGCTATACTTTAGCTTACTGGCTGGGCTCTTCTAAGTCTCTCTTGGCTGTTGCATGCTTCTCTTCACTCTCAGCTCAGTACCCTGAATCTGCCCTCAACTTTATTTACTCAGTTAACTTTTCCTTGTTTAGCCCCCTAAATCTGTCCTCAGCTTAATTATGTTTTTAATATTTCACCTGTTACCCCAGGCCCAGACACAGAAGCAACCCATGGCCATTCTGCCCGAGATCTTGCATGGTTGACTGTTCTTTCTCCCACTGAAGCATAGTGAGGCCTTTCTTCCATACACAGATTCCTGATCAAAGCACCAGAACCACCTCCTATATCTCACCTTTTCTGTCTGATTTTTAAAAAAGAACTTTTCTCTCAGACATAAATTGAACAAAACCATTATAATCGTGTAAATTATAAAATATGATTTACAAATAACATCTAGTCTATTATATTTGTTAAAGTATTCTATCATTTCTAACATAAAGTTATAATTTATCCCTGAATTATGTTTATATTTTAGCCTGTAACACCATCTGAAATAATATCTTTTACTTTATAACCTCTCTCTCAATGTTAAACAACTTGAGTTTGATTATGAGACTATAACTAGTCTTTAACCCCTTCAGAAAATTGAGAATAAATTAAATATTGTCTGAGTATATAGAAGGCACCAAACACAGCTTCTAAAACTTAAACAATTATAGAGACAGCTGACTACCTGGACAGCCCCTAATTTTTTATAACGTTCGAGCATCTGTCTTTAGCCTTTTGGCCCGGGATCATCTGACAGACCTTTGTAAAGCAGAATTATGAAGAACTATTTTACCCTGTCTTGGCAGAGATATAAGTTGACTATTTTGTATAGTGTATCTTTTTTTGGACAGTATTTTGTCTATAGATGAAATAGGCAATTTCTGCTTTGTGGCTACCTTGCCATGATAAGTAACCTTGCCTAGAGGTAACAATGCTGAATTTTTCTTTGAAGGAGAATGGGGAAGCTGTCAGGAATAAACATATCTCATGGTCAAATCCTTAATAATGAAATAACATTCAATGTTATATTTTGTGGATTTTTGATGTTTTTGAAGACTATCTAAATAAAGTATCTCTGAATTGTTAAACCTTAACTACTCTTAGCCATTTTTATTTGAGTAAACTGAAAACACTTCATTATAATTAAATCCAAATATAAGATAACCATGAGTTGTTATCTGGCCCTTAACTTGTGTTACACAATCATCTCTTTCTTTTTTTTTTTTTTTTTTTTTTTTTTTTGGTTTTTTGAGACAGGGTTTCTCTGTGTAGTCCTGGCTGTCCTGGAACTCACTCTGTAGACCAGGCTGACCTCGAACTCAGAAATCCACCTGCCTCTGCCTCCCAAGTGCTGGGATTAAAGGCGTGCGCCACCACTGTCCAGCACATGATCATCTCTTAAACAGTTTGTAAAGCAGCTATTAGAAGGACTGGGTCTAAGCCTCATATTTGTAAGTGAGTTGTATAGAAACAATGCCTAAGAATAACAATATTAATTTTAAATTTTGTATCAATATATAGATTTATACCAATGAAAACCTAAAATCTGTATCAATATAAATTCTGTACCAATATAAGATATTATACATTTAATTTGTATCAATTATAAAGATTTCATCAATTGCCGGGCAGTGGTGGCACAGGCCTTTAATCCCAGCACTTGGGAGGCAGAGGCAGGTGGATTTCTGAG